>CM039680.1:167748289-168258289 GCA_022537955.1 Schmidtea mediterranea
AAAGAAAGAGAGAGATTAAACCCCATTAAGGCTTCAAAATCAGATGAAATCCAAACATTGACTTAATATAAAATTGACGAAAAAATCAAAATGACCATAAAAATTTAAGCTCAATTAAAGTAACAACCAAAAGTTTATTTTAACATTATGGAAGAGAACTAATCAAAAAATTATATTAATGATAAAATAGAGAAAAGGCTTACCGCCGACATCAAAGTTCGATAATAACAATAAAATGATCACAAACTTCCCCGACGAAACGATAAACGAAAGACTCCAAATAGTAAAAATAATAAAACTCCAGATATATGAGATGACACCACAGTGCCGAGAAGGAGTTCCCCGAAGTCTACGGTGGCTGCTAGCATTCTTCTCCTAAAAATATCGATAAAAATATCCAGATTAACGAGAGCATTAAATTTCCAAATCGATTGAATAAACTGAAGTGGATACGTCAATCGCAACTTTCTACAATTAAAGTTGACATAAGTAAAATAAACAGGATATAACTTACCGAAATGAAATTGTCGATACCAAAGTTGACTAATCCACCGGACATCCTGTGATCATCGACGTTGATGTGGAGATAAAATATCCAGTTAGCGGAAACGCACCGTTGCAATGATAAATCATCATCGATTTTTCCGAAATTGTCATCGCCTTACGAGAGAATTTATTAACATCATTAAATTCGCGGATTCGAAGTACCTTTACGTTAAACCTTCAATATCATGATAAATAAGGACCTCACGTAAATTAATCGGTAACCAACACTTAACCAATTAATCAACTATTATCAACAACAGTATCGTGACTTTCAACTCCGATAGCGACGCCCCAAAAATTAAGTCAAATTGCTAAGTCATTCCACCCTCTCCGATTTTTTGTCCTTTAAGCACTCTACCGATCCCACAATTAATTAGGTATAACAAATTAGACATTTTTAACCATAACAGGTATTGTTTAATCCGTAGCCAAATGTAAACCCGATGAGATCACATAGATTCCAGCGTGTCGATTTTCAATGTTGCTTGGCAAAGAACTTAGCCCGCAATTAACAACAATTACGCCAGTTTTTTCGAATTCCAAATCGGTAAACGCCCTTCGATAACCCTCTACTAAGAATTAACTCACCACGACGCCTCAAAAATATAACTAATATTACAACCAACGTGGATAAATTCTTCTATTATTTCGTACTTAATGGTTTATTCACAATATCGTTTCAGATCATGCCACTCGATTGGACTACTACACAAGCAACTAGTGACAAACACCCGAATGGCACCACAGGCCGCAGATATCATCGACAACCTTCGACCGCAGCGGTCATACCCCACCACTTGGCGACTGTTGGGTTTCGAAACGAACCCTTGCGGACTCGCCGGTCAACAATATTCGGCCGAAGAGACATATGAGCACTCACGGAACCTCCTCACCCATTGGGAAAGGGTGCAGGAGCAGGTAGATCTCAATGTGATAAAAGCCCGGATGTACCTCACGAACGTAGAGGAGGACATCCGAGTCGGGCGTATTGCGGAGGCATATCCACCTCGACCGGTCCGCGATACCCGACGATCCTATCCGGTGGCGGCTCTGAGGAAAAGCCTAAAGAGACGTTTCCCCGAGGAGTCCTGATCCCTCATCAGGGAGGAAAGACAATAGTTACAGTATTAATGTCATAAATGATTTCAAATTCAAATGTCGTTTGTGTTATTTCTCTCTATAAATAGATTCGTTTCCTAATTTTGTTTATAATGATTATATTATGATTTAATTAAGTTAATAAGAAATTTGAAGATTCTCTTTTATTATAGTGATGTCTACCCTACAATTACTACGAACCGAGCTGGATCACGCTAGGCGGTCAAATGCGGATCTGCTCACCCAAATTATCCAAATGACCCGAGAAATACAGCAAATAAAGGCAACCTGGTCAGATCCAGCAAAAACGAAAGCTATCTACCACAGACTCACGGCGGCACAGAAAGGCTGGACAGAAGAGCGGCAACTCAATCAGAGCTTGCGTACCCAGATCAGAGGATTGGAAGTCGCCCTAGCGGTCTGTCGGGAGGGGAAGCGGTAACATACCCGCTCGTCTTCGCCCCATCCCAGATGCCGCAGAAAAGTACTCAATCAGCGGACCAGTCTATCACTCCATTAAATAATCGTCGGCCGGGACGCAAAGAGCGTGCTCGACGCCGAGCAGCATAACCTCCAAATCCCCCCATTAACTCACGATAAATATCCATTGTGTCGATTTCAATAAATTAGTCGTACTTGTAGTTAGATTATTTCCTAGATGCACTTACATACAGGTACTACGGTAAACACTCGCACTACGGTTTCAAACCATCTCTCCACATTCGATCATGAATTTTCTTACACATGGGACAGAGCTAAGCGAGCATAGGTCTTCTAACGACAGCTCGTGAACCCGAGGATTGTCCGAGCAATTACAGTACTAGCAATGATACTCAATTTTTGCGGATAATCCACCACTTGAACACATTACCAACGTTGCCTAGCAACGGGTGCCAAGTGGCAGCTAGAATCATTTTGTATGGCGTTACGGGGCAACCAGAAAGATAAGCAAGTTTTGAAACCATGTAACCCACCATACAAATTTGGGGGCTCAGCCGGGATTAACATAACTTTGTTGGCAAAGGACCAAAAGAAACCGAAATAAAAACCTTAGAACTAAATAGGAAATGTCGGGACGACATTTTGCCAAACCCCGGAGAGATGATGAAACGATGAAAAACGACCAAACTGACTACAATAAACAACTAAATCAACTACAAGTGAGAGAATACAATGATCATTTCGCAAAGTCCCAAGAAAACAAAACTGATATGATATTATTTGAAAGTTGTATAGAGATCGACGCCAAGATATTCAACATTACTCGACGATGCGACATTCAGTGAAGTACCAATGACACTCACAAGACGTATAAGTAAACAACATATAATTAAAAGGGCAAATTTCGGGATAAAATGAAATGGGGTAAGTAAGGGGAGTGACGATAAACGAGAGAAAGCAATAGAACCAAGTAGAGGAGGTAAACGAAAATCGCAACGAGTAATATAAAATGAATTAAAAAGGTTAAAAATTAAAAGCCTAATGAATGAATTTAAATATACAATTTAGCTAATAAGTATTTAAATAAACTTAATGGGCAATTAAAAAAGATTTAATATTATAGAGATGGAACCAGCAAAAATAATAGAAAAACTAAAGGGCATCCTAAACATCGAAAACGATAATCTTGAGGAACTAATTAATAAACAAAAATTAATTAAAAGAGCTAAAGAAGATATAGTAACGATTTCAAACCTGTACTCCGACGAACATTGCATATTAATAAAGTTGATTGATATTGATAAAGACGTGACAACTGAGAGAATATATGAAATTCTATTCATGAGATTGGAAATAACCGAATTTGGAAAAAGCTGGAACAAGTTGATGGAAAAAGTCGAAAACATCGAAGACGAGATTACACCAACAATGAAAGAGCAAACCAAGGCTTATTTAGAATGCTATGCGTGCAAAACAGAGGAAGCACGAGTAATGGTGATACCTTGTGGACACCTGAGTTACTGTCATGGATGTGCTCAAGAATCGCACTGCATGCTATGTCAACGAAAAATAAAAGAAAGACAAACTGTCTATTTTCCATGAACCGAAATTGTTATGACGATATAAAATAAATACGTATTGTTCATTATTTGAATTATTATCAGATGGCGAGATAAATGATTATCTATAAAACAGCGTAAAAGCAAATATGCAGCGTTCGTGGATAATAAAATAAAATAACCTGACAACGATAAATAAAGGTAATAAACCAAACACATGAAAGCCGAATTAAGGAAATAATTAAAGCACATGCACAGAGACACAAAATACTGGACGGAAAAATTTCGACAACCGAGTTTCCTAGTGTATGCTTCTTTTTGTTTTATTGATATTATATTGAGATAGGACGAGGAAAAATGGTAACCTGAGCTATCAAATGATAGTACGCTCACCCGAGGGAAACCTTGATCAACCCTACTGAGAAAGGAACTGGTAGGCCAAGTCGCGTATGTCAACAAGCAACCGGCGAGAGATTGATCACCTCTTTTGGGGAGCTTGTTGATGCGATTACCACAAAATTTGAAGGGGGAAGTAAAGAGATAGACCGAGAGG
Source organism: Schmidtea mediterranea (assembly GCA_022537955.1). Taxonomy (NCBI): domain Eukaryota; kingdom Metazoa; phylum Platyhelminthes; order Tricladida; family Dugesiidae; genus Schmidtea; species Schmidtea mediterranea. Next base: position 167,752,487 of record CM039680.1, read on the forward strand.
TGAGAGAAAGTGTACACGAGATAGAGAATTAATAGTTTTGTTTAATAGCTGTGTAAAGGTACCTAGAGATGATTTTTTCCCTAGCTGGTGGTGAGGCACCAGAGGACAGCTACGGACTGTCGTGCTCAGGTTGCTATCAGCCAAGGGACTGGTGGCGCTGAGCCGTTCGGTACAACAACCCGGATCCCACACCGAGTATCGAGGACCAAACGGTAGGTGAGATGTGAACTAACCGGTAAATGGTTCATACTCAAAAGGACCTACTAAGGTCAGATAAGGGTGGCCGAATTGAGCCGGGAAATCTGACGGGAGAGGCGGGCAGATATTAGATAGCTTATTGAGAAAATTTTCCGCGCCCATATTTAATCGCTTCCTTTTCTTTTCACTATTCGGGAAATCAAGTAAACCGCTTTTGGAACTTGATTGAACGTCTAGGCATTTCCATACTTTTATATTCTCCGAGGTACACAACCCGGATCCCACACCGAGTACTGAGGGAATGTTTTTTTAGTTTTCCCAGCGAGGAGTTTGGTACAACAACCCGGATCCCACACGGAGTACCAAATATCCGAGTGGCGGTGAGTAAATCGTAACCGGAAAAATGCGCTGACAAAAGACGCCATGGATTGAGAGTCAGTGTGAGGCCTCAAACATACCCAAAAGTCACTGATGAAACTCAACTCCGATGATTAGAATTAGATGAATATGATGAAAGATAAAATGAATAAGATGAATTAGATTAAAGTTAATAGGAATGAGTAAAGATAAAACTGATAGAATATGATTATGATTAGACAGTAAAGATGAGAAACAGTTATGAAATAGGATATAGAAATGAGATATGATTACGATTACAGATAAGATATGACATGATTGAATACTAAAGATGATATGAGACATGATTAAAGATGAAACATGATTATAATAGATGTTAAAGGTCACAGATGGCCAGTTAAAAAGTAAAAGCCGAAGGCCGAAGAGCCAACGAAAACAATAGAGTGCATAGAGCGCCAGCGACAGAGGATTAAGTAAATGAATTTTTTGGGAGACATAGGAAAAATAATTAATGGAATGAATGAGATTATGAATATGATGATTTTTATAGTATTGTTATTACGAGATAGATAATTGATTCGACCATATAGATAATTAGTAAGACCATATAGATAATTGATACGAGATTAATAGATAATTATTACGAGGTATAGATAATTAAAAATGGACTTAAAATGAGGGGGGTGAGTCAGATAAAGAAGACCACCACGGTAAATGCGAACAAGGGATGATAACGTATATAGTATGGTAAACGGAGGAAAAATTAGTATAGAGTATAGAATATTGGAGTGTCATTTATTTTTAGGAATCAAAAGCCAAACAAAGCAATCCAAGTCAATTTCAAACCAAAGCAGAAAATATTTCAGAGCAAACGATAAAGCAGATAATAAAGGATAATCAAGCAGAAAAGAATTTGGAATAAACGTTGAAGTAATTACGAGCCACTAATCAACCAGAGATTTCAAAGCAGCCAAAGCAAGAAAAGAGAAACGATAAAACCAGTCAAACAAACGAATAACCGTAAACATTGATAGCATCAGCAACCGTACGAGAAGCAAAAGCAAAGAAAATAACGAAAAGAGTTTATTAAAAGCAGAAGAAAAGAAAAGAGTTCGCAACAGTAGAAGTGCCAATACCGGAGTATCAATTACAGCAGCAACAGGAACCGGCACAGATAGCGGATTAACCGATTTTGAATTCAACAGCAGCGAAGAGAACGAACTACTGAATATCGAGAACCAGTTGACGACAATAGAATCAGTGAACGAAGAAGAAAATCTAGACAACAATCCAAACATGGCAAATTCTACAAATTCCAACACAACTTCAATTCCGGATCCAAACACGATGGTAAATAACAACAATGCAGCAGTAGGAGAATTCAGAGAAAAGTTTAGAGGAGAACCGTTCGACGGCAGCCTCAACAAATTAGATACATTTATAAAGGAATTTGAAGTGTATAAAAATATCTGTCATTGGACAGATCAAAAAGTAAAAGAGCGACTACCCTTATATTTAAAAGGGAGCGCACAAGATGTATTCGTAGAAGAAGCAAGAGACGTAACGAAATTGACAACGTGGACAGAGATTAAAGAGTTCTTAGTAAAAATATTCGGAATAGAGAAAAAGGGAAACAGGAAGATATTGGACTTCCTACATCGAAAACAAAGACGAGACGAATCAAATGCAGTGTACGCATATGAATTAAAGAAATTGTGTAAAGAAGCCTTCGGAGAAGCAGATTTGCCCGAAGACAAAATGGTAGACGTCTTCATAAGAGGAATTAAAAGAGAAGACATACGAGCCAACCTCGGATGCTTGGCACCAGAAACATTAGATAAAGCAGTAGCAATTGCAAATAGATGTGAAGCCCATTTGGGACTGGGATATCAAGTGGCAGTCCTGGCCACGGAACTAACAACATCAACAGTCAATGCCAACAATCAAAACAACAATATCAATCCAGCTATGAATCAATTCATTCCAAGAGCACAACAGATGTTCAAGCCACCAGCAACGAGAAATCCGGAAGACAGAGGTAATAACCAAGTAAGTTATAATAATAATTTTAGGAACAATCCAAATGCAAACGAAAAATGCTCCACATGCCAAAAAATGGGACATCGATCAGAAAATTGTTTCCGGAATCACAACTGCCAGAAATGTGGTAGACGAGGGCACACTGAGGGAATATGTAGACAACTCGATAGCAAGGCATGCTACAATTGTGGTCAACAAGGACACATCGCAAGGCGATGCAGCATAAGAAGAGAACCAAATCAATCAAGACCAAATAATCCTATGAGAAATCCACAAATTAACGTGATACAAGAAATAGACATGCTACGGGAAACACTACAACGAAGGCCCATGGAATTAAAAGAGATGATGCAACAGATGCCCACCAATATACAACAACAACGAATCAATGTAATGAGAAGCAATGAGGAGATTCAAGAGCTGCGAACTAGAGAATATCAAGAGCAACAACAATCTGAATGGCAAAGACTACAAACAGAGGAAGCTCAAGAAATCCAGCAAAGATGGGAAAATCGAAAGAATCAATATGATGAGAATGGAAATTCCAGATGAAATTCACACTGCGGAGCAGTGTGTTGAGAACGAAGGGGAAGGAAATATGATAACTGATAATGAGAAAACAATCAAACTAAATACGATGGAAAAAATAGAGGCCATCAAAGAATTTGCGGAGGAGGAAAAACAAAGACGTCGACAATTAAAAGAAGTGGCAATGGAGAAACCGGACGAACCGGAAACCCAAGAAATTAAACGAACAGAGATGATAGTAACGGAAGACCAAAACGAGGAAACACTAATGTACGAGATAGAAGAACTCGAAAAAGAAATCATAACACAAAAGATAGAGAGTACACTCGAGAAAATAAAGCAAGAAGAAGCTTTAGAACAAGAGGAAGATCAATTAAAAGAAAAAGAAGCAATCCTAAAACAAGAAAAAGAGCAACTAAGAAAGAAGGCACTAATATTAAAAATAGACGGAGCGTTAAAACACTTAGAGCAAGAACAAGCACTAGATCAAAAAATAGAAGTGCTGGCAAAGAAAGTTCTATCTCAAGAAATGGAGGAACCAAGATTGGAACTACAAAGAGATGAGCAGGAAGTATCAACGTCACAAGAAAGAGAAAAGATATCAGAACCAATAATAACAAAAAATCGAATCCAGAGGATACTGCTACAAAAAATAGAAACAAGAGTCAGAAAAGAAAAGCCCACGTGGAGTGAAGCCCAAATTGAGAACAGAATAAAGGAGATATGGTTCCAAACAAAAGGACCAACTAAGATAATGAAAGAGGAAAAGCAACTACAAATCAATATGCTAAGACAAATACCAGACGATCAAACAAACGAAGACGAAAGTGAGATAAGTAGTCTGGGTGGAGAAATATTTCAATCATGCGAGGAAAATAAACCGTATAAAGATGAATCAAAATCCGAATTGGAGGAAATGGAAACGAACGTGCCAAGAGAAGATGAAACTGAGATATTAAAAGAAATTAATGAGATTGTGGAAGAAGTAGATCGAAACCAGATGTTCTTAAACCTCAAAGACACAACAATGTATAGCAGAATAATGAAATTAATTGCGAAAGGATATCAACAAGATAATGGTACATTCACGGCATCATGGAAAGATATGATAAGAAAGTACCAAGAGAATTTGAAGGAATATGATAGAGAAGAGTATCAGGTAATTATTGATTTTCCAGAGATACCGAGACAAATAATAGCAACAAGAGGCGAAAGCACAAATGAGTTGTATGATTGGGTAGTGAAAAAGCTAGGACCCAGTTATAAAAATAAACCTTTATATTATCAAGGAAGGAAAATAAAGCGAGACATACACCTCGCGGATGCTCTAATATGGCCAAACGGAATAAATGTGGTAACATTAAACAATAGTGAAACCGAAGAAACGACAGCAGAAATATGGCAGAAAATTCAAATATTATATAACAAAGAAATAAAACCAGGATTAGAGAAAGAGAGACAAAAGATAATGACGCAAAACCAGATTAAAATGACGGAACAAGCAATAGATCAAGCCAGAAAATATATTAACCGACTATCGTTAACGAGACCGATTTCAATGAAAATGTTTGTAGAAGCTGTACGAGACACAGATATTATGAGATTTGATAATGAGAGAACAGATGAGTTGATAGCCAAATATGGAGAGCACCGAAGAGACATCAGGGGAGACGAACCAATAAAGATAAAGATAAAATTACCGAATGATGAAATAAAAGAAATATTAGTAGATCCCGATTGTCGAATGCATGAATTATACCGACGGATAAACCGAGAAATTATACAACCGATAATCAAAAATTGTGATGACGGCATGGTGGAAGATGTAGCAATAATGTACTACAAACGACAAATAAGTCCGCGAGAACGAACCCCGATATACGAATTAGGTATATGGGAAGACGGACAAACCATTAATATCATAGCCATGGATGAACCAGAGAGAAAAAATACAACAAAAAAGGAACAACAGATCCAAGAATTTCAAGAGGAAATGAAAAGAAAGATGGACCAAATACTAACTATATACCAGTTATGGAGACAAGATGCAAAGTTGAGTACAAAATTACAACCTATAGATGACTCACGATGCCGATCAACGCCATGGAAAAAGGTGTATGATGAAAATACCAAAGAATGGAAATGGAAAATGGAGAGAACCGAACCGAAATGGAGAAAATACGTACCAGGAGAAGCGCCAGAAGATGCAGCTAATGAAACAACCTTAGAATTATATGAAGATGAACCATACGAAAATTTACCAGAGGAAATGATAAACGAAATGGAATGGCAACCAGAGGAAGACGAAGAAATAAATGATAAAGCTCGATTAGCCCCATACACATGGAAAATAGGTGGATGGGCGGAAAAAGTAAAATCGGCTGAGGAAGAGAAAATCATCGGTATTACAAGTCATCAATTCTATACAGAAATCGGAGGATACCGGATGAAATTGAGAGTGTACCCAAACGGAGATCGGGTAGGAAAAGGAAAGTATCTATCAGTGTATTTTCTGTTGGCAAGAGGCAGATATGACGGAAAGTTAGAATGGCCATTTAATCGAAAATTCATAATTTCAATCGCTAAACCCGGAAAATGGGAAGAACGACACAGTGAAATATTGGGAGTAGACCCAAGATCTATGATAAGCCAGAAGCCAAAATCCACTGAAAATGTTGCGGGAGGAGTACCACAGTTTCTACTGAAAAAACATGTAACACCTCAATTCGTAAAAGATGATGCAATATACATTACGATCGAAGTAGAAACGGAACGAGAAATGAAACTACGAATTCAACAAGAACAAGCGAGACCGCGAATCAGTGTACTCGAAAAACGAATCCCAGGAACAAGATATTTGCCCACAGATATAGATGATTCTGTGGAAGAAGGATTAACAAGATTAACAGAAACGCAAAATGTAGAGAATTAGCAGCGATATTGAGAACCGGAGCAAAGAATCAAAGACGAACTGTAACAGATTTAGCAAAATGGATAATCGATTCTTGTAACAGGGTAGAGAACCTGCGAAATATTGTAAAAGAAATAGAGGAATATCGGAGAATGAATGCGTGGTACCCAGAACAATTCCGAGAAATTATCCGAAAATGGAAACACACCGAATGGGCAGCCGAAACGATAGAGAAGTATAGTTTAAAAATTATGATGCCAGATTTCGAACCAATTGAAAGAGAATTCTATATCACTGCCAAGGTAAGCGAAGTAAAAAAGCGAATACCGTACGAATTGCCATTTCACTTACAATACGAAGGACGATCACTAGATGACGATATCGAAATCGGAGTTACACAGATGCAATTGGGGTTAATAAATATATTAACGGTAGCAAAAATTGCGGGTAGAGAACTCAACAAAAGAGAAGTCAAAACGAAAACGCCAATAGGGCGACAAGAAAGTCTAAATACGCCAGAAGTTCCACCTGCCGCAGATGAAGTAATCGTCATCACAACAGGAGATGAAGAGATACTAAATGATCTTAATGATATTGTGGACGAGGAAACAACCAGGAGAATACCGGAATCAAGAGATTTGTTCATGACAGAAAACGAAAACGACATGACAACAGATGAACTAGACGAGCTAGTATGCGCTCAGAGGCAACCAGTAGAAATAATAGAGCCAGATACCGAAGAGGAAAACAAAAGGAAAGAAAGGAGACGCCGAAACTCGACAGGAGACGAATGGGACAATTGGATAAATGAACGAGGAACTACAACATCCAGAGAAACGGCAGATGAACAACCCAAACGAAAGGAAACAGGTACGGCAATGGAAAAGAAATTCAGAGGACGACCGAAAATTGACAAACCAGCTCCAGAAAGAAAAACCAAAGAACAAATGCAGATGGATCAATTGACAACGAAATTAAACAAGCTTAGCCAAGTGACGAAGCAGTTACAAGGAAAACTAAAAGGTCAAGAACAAGGAGCAAAGTGGATCAATAGATTAATAACCGATATGCTTGGATTAGCAAATCCAGAATAAAGAGAAATTTAAAACTTAATAATATCGGAGCAGAAGCAAAGCAGCTTTGGGCAGCCATAAAGCCAATAATAAATAAAATAATGGATAACAAAGTACGAACCACAACCAAAGATCCAGAGGAATTGCTGTTGATAATAAATCATTTAACGAAACGATCAGATGACCCAAACAGATATTTGGTAGGAATGGCATACCTGATGTATAATACAATAGTGATATACAGAAAGCGAACTCTAAGATACAACCCAAACGGATATGAATTTGCGATAACAGACATTATCAGGAAAGTAATTGAACCATTCATCCTGACTCAAGGTGGATGGCAAGCTTTTATAAATCTGGTTATTAAGAGTTATTAACAGAATTCGAAACGACGATTAATGCAAGCGATCCAAAAACAGCCAGAAAAGGGATGAATGCGATAATTACTACAATACTCATATGGATGATGTGTATAAAAGGAGTAGAACCGTTTGTAGTATATGATTGTGATAACATAAAGATTGGTGATAAATACTCACTAAAAGAAACGGAAGAGTGTAAAGCTGCAAACCCCGGAAAATTACAGACAACAGCCACAGCAGTATCGTATAATGTATATCAAGAAGAAGACTTCATTAAAACGGAAATCAAGGAATGTTCGGTAACGCGGAAAATTGTAGCATTTCACTGCGGACATCACTCGCATTCAACAATTATAGAAGCTGGAACGGAAACAACAGTGGTTTCGATAACGCGGAGCGAATGTGAAGAAGGATTCACGACAGGACGCATCTCAATAGCTGGACGAGTGAATGTAGCAGCCGAGGAAGGAAAAATAAAAACTACCCGAGTATACGCCGCGGGGAGAATAACGGCTGGAGACGGAACGTGTCAAGGAGGAGAGTACACCCTATTGAATCAATTGGTCAAAGGAGTAGTAGTGATTGAAAGTTATCAAGTAAAGTTGGAGAAATATCAAGGATATTTTGATCCAGACACACAAGCAATGAAAAAGTACCCTCAATGCCTGGCAACAGATAGATCATGCAATACGGGAATGTCAACGATCGTATACCACGCCGATACCAGAACTTGTAGACTCACCTTATTGAAAAGCGCAATATTTGACGAAGTGCAAGGACGAGTGCACAGTGAAACAGAAACCAACACACAAAAAAGCGCACTGGATGAATTACGGAGAACCGGAAGAATCGGAAAACCAAAAATCACCACGACTATCGGATCAGAGGTCACACCAACAGTAGTAATATCAACTGATACTACTATCGGAATGAGATTTATAAAAGGACGAATGGTGAGCAAGTGCGACGAAATGGTAGCTAGTACAAATTATAAAGGAATATTCTTATCGCGAACAGCAATACCGAACGCAAAAGCGCAAATAGACCCCAAGTATGTAAAACTATATCTATACATAAATAACAAGATGGATTTCTTATATCATAAAGGATTGGCATCAACAGAAAAAATATATTACGATTTGGTTAAAAATGACTGTATCCTGAACAGAGAAATACTAAAAACAAAGTTAGCAATGGCAATCACGAATATAGATAACGCAATCCCACTATTACCACTCCAGGAAGGATATTTCGGAAGAATCGTTGGAGAAGTTATGTACACATACAAATGCGAAAAGACAATTGCGAAACTACCAGAGAATTCAACAATTCCAAGAGATAAATGCATAAACGAATTAGAAATAATGCATAAAGGAAAAATCAGATTCGCTCAACCAGTAACAAGGATGATAAATCCAGAGAAATTTGTACCTAATATGTTTAGTTGTAGTAATGTATATGGACCATTATTTGAAATAAGAGATGGAAGTTGGTTGCAATTTCCAACTCGAGTAATAGTAACACCACCAAAAATATTTGGACTTACAGAATTGGCCAGTGAAGCAGAATTCAAACCAGTAGATATATCACAGAGTGGGATATACCAAACAAAAGATCTGGAACGAGCCAGATAACATCTACTATTTCCAGCACAAAAGCAAGCAATATTATCCAATATCGTGACAATAACGGGAGGTAACAACTATGGAGAGAAACCTAACTACGAATTGTTACTATCACCGGATCATTTTCAACACGCTACAGCAAATATGATGAAAGCCACGTGGGGAAGATTCTTAATCTTCGGACAAATGATGGCAGGAATTTTAGGAATAATTCTCATCATTCAAATCGTAAGAGTGATCTTAACACAAATGTTAGCATGTTTCGATATTTACAAACGAGAGAGAAAAATCAACTGGAAAATGGCAATTGGATTCTTACCATTTTTAGCAAAGACAATGGTATTACATGGACATTCAAAAGACATCCACAAGATAAAAAGGTTAGTAGGAATTCTAACTAAAATGAATGGTACCGATGAAGAAGTCGGACGGAAATTTAAAGCAATAATGAGATTAGAAGCCGAGAAAACCAGAATGAAGCGACAGAAAACGAGCAACTGGAAACGATGGATAAACTTCAAAGATGATAGCAGCGATAACAGCGATAATGACGAAAATCAAGGAGGAACACAGATGCTAACTCAAGAGCAACTCAAACAATGGGAAAATCGAAAGACAAGACATAGTGGACATTATAATAATCCACCACCAGTATATGAATGTTTAAAGAAAACCGCAACATCATTAGAGAAAAATACACCAGTAGAACGACACGTACCGATACCAAGACCAACAACATTACGAAACATTTATCCAGTACCATACGAACCAAATTGGGCAGACTTAGTACCAAGAACCAACCAAAGATCAAGAAGTGTGGATCAAGATCTAGAAACTCGAACTATAGCTATGTTGCAAACGTTAGCTGGACCAACATTAACGGTACCCATAGAGATAAATGGAGTAGAGATAAAAGCAATGATTGATACTGGAGCAAACATCTCAGCAATAAAAATGGATAAAATACCCGGAAGATTGTGGCCATGTATAGAAGAAGCTAACATGGATGTAATAACCTGCAGCAAAGAATCAGTAGCAGTCATCGGAAAAATCTGGTCGATAATCGAATATAAAAATGTGAAAATCAATACGTACTTAGCAGTCATCAGGAGATTGAGCGCAGATTGTATAATTGGAACAGATTTCATGCCGGAATTATTAAAAGAGATAATAATAGATCTAGGATCAATGGAGTTGAGAGATAAAACCGGACGAATATGCATGGTGAAATCAGAAATGAGATGCTCAGAGAAAATAGTAGTGCCAGGGCGCACACAAATGATTTGTTACGTAAAAGTGAATGAAGAAACCAGAGGCGAAATGATTTTCGAACCTAACCACAAATTTGAGAAGAAGAAAGAACTGCCATTAGCCAGAGAGATAGTATATGTAAACGACAGCAGTGAAATTCCCATCAACATTACTAATTTCGACGAGGAAGATAAAGTCATTTACGAAAACGAAAGATTGGGAAAACTAACACCGATGATGGACATTGAACTCCCAACAACGAAAACTGAAGGAACTGAGGAAGAATTATGGACAATCGACAGTCAGCTACTAAACGAAACTGAAAAAGAGCAATTACAAAAACTGCTAATGGAATTTAAAGATATATTTGCAGCATCTGACTTAGACCTCGGTACAAGCGATGTGACGCAACACACGATACCACTAACAGATGATACCCCAATAACACTACGGCCATATCGGTTGGCAGAAGCTCAAAAATCAGTAGCAGAAAAGGAAGTTCAAAAGATGTTAGACGCAGGAGTAATCGAACCAAGTTGCTCGCCATGGCAATTTCCAGTGGTCATGGATAAGAAAAAGGACGGAACACAACGATTCTGTATAGATTACCGACGACTCAACGCGGTAACAAAACGGGATACATACCCGTTACCGGATATAAATGAGATGTTACAAACGTTACACGGAGCAGCTTATTTTACATCGCTAGATCTAAAAAGTGGTTATTGGAAAATAAAAGTCAAAGAGGAGGACAGAGAGAAAACTGCCTTTACAATTGGAAAAGATCTATATCAATTTAAGAAAATGCCTTTCGGATTAACTAATGCACTAGCTTCATTTCAGAGATGCATGAACTTTGTAACTCGTGGCATCAAACAGTGTATGGTATATATTGATGATTTATTAATTTATTCTAGCACCTTCGAGCAACATTTAAAAGATATCCGCAATGTATTCGTTCGACTGAGACAATGGAAGTTAAAACTGAAACCATCAAAATGCGATTGGGCAAAGGAAAAAGTCACCTTCTTAGGACACATTGTGTCGGCAAAAGGCAAAGAACCAGATCCAAGAAACATCGAAAAGATAAAGAATTGCCCTGCACTAAAAACAGTCACGCAGGTACAAGAGTTTTTAGGCTTATGTGGATATTACCGAAAGTTCATCAAGAGTTATGCGCCCATCAGAAGATTTACCTAAAAGGAACCGAAGGAAAAACCGGCCAAGTAAAAAGGAAAGGGAGCGGCAGTTTAAGTTGAAACGAGCTCGTCTGTTGGGTCACATTTTGGACGCCAATGGATTTTAACTCTTATTCATTTGAAGGTTTTGAGCACCTCTGACTCTGTGATCATCTATTAAATTTGACTATAATTTATCAATGTTAATTGTTTATTAAACTTAAAAATAATCTGTTAATGTTAACTGTAGTGTTAAAATCGATAATGATATGTGGATGTGAGTTGAAGCTGTTGGACTTGGGGATGCTAAATGATCAAATGATTAGGTAAATTATTAATTAAGTAGACAGATAGTTAAAAGGGAAATCGATCAAGGAGAGCATGAAGTCTTCTATGACAGCTCATGGACCCGAGGGGGGTTAGAACATTAGCAGTTCTTGAGAAGGAGTTCACCTTTTGCTAACCTTCCACCCACTAGTTCACGGTACCAACGTCAATTTCTGACGGGCGACTAGCGGTTCAAATTCTCATGTATGCGCTGGGTGGGGAATAGTAACCCTTAGGCAGTTTAAACTATTTTAAGGACCCATCAGTGCCCAGCATAATTTTTGGGGCTTAGCCGGGATTAGAATCGATTTTGTGGCAAGCGAGCGAAAATAGTAAATAACAACAAGTGTAATAGTGTAATTGGTTTATGGAGAAAGAGATAGAATGATTGACAAATAGTTACTCATATTCAGCTGCTTTGATTTATTGAAACTTTCATGCCAATTTTAAAATTATTTAATATTGAGGTAAAAATATTATAACATAAGTATTGTTAACATGATTATTATTAGAATAATCTTATTGTTATTATTATTAGTATCATAATTATTATTATCGTAATTAGCATTATTATTTTATTAGTATAACTTATTAATACTATAACAAGGTATCATTACAGGGTTTTAAGTTGTATTTTGACAAAAATAATATATTTTTTGACAATATTAATTAGATAATAAACAATATTAAATCTATTATTGACAATATATACTAAATTAATGACAATAAAAACTTTATTAATGACATTATAAATATATTTTTAGACATTTTATGTATGGCTCGACAAATAAATCAATTTCCCTCTTCCATAGCAAATATTACAGAAATAGTAGTCGAAAGTGATAACACCGCCGAACCAGCTATCCGTAACACTTTTTGAGTACAACGAAGAAATAGTACAACTTCAAATGCTGATAGAGATCGTGTTATTACAGCATATGATGACGGGACTTCTATAGTTGATATTTCTCGAATTTTATCAATTAAAAGAACTACAATTTATGGTATTTTGAAGAAGTACCATAACACGGGAGTAGTGGAAGCTGATAAGAGAGACGGCGATCATCCACAGAAATTGACAGAGGATCAAAAAAATCAAGTAAAAGAGTGGGTTGATGATAATTGCCAATTATCGTTGAAAGTTTTGGTGGAAAATGTATTTACAGAGTTTCAAATTAGAATATCCACTACTTATGTATATAATTTATTATCTCTTTTTCATTATTCAATGAAAAGACTTCATTTAATTCCAGAGAGAAGAAATTCAACAGAAGTAATTGAAACAAGAAAAGAATATGCACTTAACTTCTCTTTTATACTAAGTATATATTCAGAACAAGAATTAATATTTATTGATGAGGTGGGATTCAACGTTTCTATGAGAACAACAAGAGGAAGATCACAAATAGGCACTCCTGCAACATTAAATGTACCGACCATACGATCAAGAAATATATCTATAGCATGTGCAATGAACAAAAATGGGCTATTGTTTTATAAATCTTTTAATCGGGCCCTCAATAAAGAGAAGTTTATCGAATATATAACAGAGTTAAAGGAAGTTTTAATTGATAAAGAGATTCACAGATGCGTATTCATTATGGATAATGCTAAGTTCCATAAAAGTCCTGAAGTGCTTAGCGCTATAAATAATGAAAATACAACTGTAAAATTTCTTCCGCCGTACTCCCCTTTTCTCAATCCTATTGAGAACATGTTCAGCAAGTGGAAGGAAATCATCAAAAGAGCCAACCTCAGAAATGAAGATGATCTTATGCGAGCAATTGAAATTGGAAGTACCCTAATATCTTCACAAGACTGTAGTAATTATGTGCGAAATATGTGGTCATATATACCAAGATGTATTGAGGGAGAAATTATTCTTAATTAAATGTCACTTAATTTTTTTGTCATTAATATATTATTATTGTCATTAATATTATTTAAATTGGCATTTATTTTATTAATATCGTCATTAATGTATTTAACATTGTCAAAGATTATATTAAAATATTCAAAAAATATGTTATGTTTGTCATAATACGACTTAAAACCCTGTATTATGATAAGTATTATTATCATTATTATTACAATGTTTATTATAACTAGTACTAGTACTTGTATTAACCTTATTAACTTTAATTAGAATGAATGTAAATGATTAAAATCAAAATGTAATCGATGTTATCGTGTGATCAGAGTTACGTAATACAAACGTAAAAGGAACAAAAGCCGAAATCATGAAAGGGACTTATAGAGCAATGGTTTGAGCAAAGGTGAATGAGATGATGAGAAACTTTATGTAACTGAAAAGAATAAAGTAATAAAAGATCAACATAGATTTGATGAAATGGATAATAATGCAGACAAGTTAAATGCTATCTGGATGGGTTAAGACGATGGGGGTGGCTATAATAAAAATCAAAATAGTAAAGGGAAATGAAAATTTAACACAAATTTGTATATAATTATTATGTAATATATTATAAAATTGGAGGGAAATTAAATTAAAACATTTTTTTGTAATTATCGAGACTGTAAATAATGGGGTAATAACTTGGTATTATTATATCATTCCACACTCTACGTGGGAGACATTCATTTTCTTAACATACTACAATGTATATAAATGAGAAAAATTAAAATGTTATTGTGCCTTTGATTATTAATGCATATATATTACTGATGTAAATGATATAAATTAGAATGTGTTGTTATTTTGATTATTCATTATGCATGTATATGTATATATATTACTGATATTAATTAGAGTAATTTTTACAGGAACCGTGAACAGCCATAATCGCCAAACGTTGTACATAAATACTTCGCTTTAATTGTAGATTAGTATAAAAATTATAAACCCATTTGAACGAATCTCGTAAAGCAACAAACGTTTACTTAGTAACGATAAAGAATTCGATTAACAACAGATACGTAAACGACGATGTGCAGTTGTAGAGTAAAAGATAAATAATGAGACAATTGAGTTGAAAGGTACTGTGCACAAGGTTGATGTGACCAATGTTTATAAAAAACGATGCATCAATATTATTGACGAACTGTGAGTGTAGTGAGTTCGATCCGATGTAATTGTCGTGGGAAAGGAAGTCAATGTTGCTGAGAACTTTGACAAGTCAAATTGTGTTTACGTAAATGATAAATGATGAAAATACAGACAGTATGCCGATGTGTAAGTAATGTCGTGGGTGGGTGACGCATAACGAGAACGCGAAGAATAATTCGAAGCAAATAACAACATGTCGAATAGCAAAGAAGGTATATAGTAATCGAAAGATAAAAACGAACAATTACACAAAAACACAAAACACAAATCATCGTTGAATAAAATGATAGGAAGTGAATACCAGAAACATAACATAAACAGCTAATGCTGAAAAATCAAACAATAAGCATGATAGAGTGTTCGATGATAAGTGGATTTCTTTGATTAATGGTAATGCTTAAAGCTTATGATAACTTTCCTTTTATTTCCTGTTTTGGTTTACTTCTTCCTTTTCTTTTCTTAGTGTATGGTAGTTATGAGAGAGAGTACTGAGAGATAATTGTGCTACCCTCGCGATAGTGCGCGATACATGGGAGCGGGAAAACCTTGATCACCCTGAGTAAGAAAGATAGGATAGGCCTGTCGCAAATGTTGGCGAGTTCTGGTATGTGACTGATCACCACATGTAAGGGACAAGCTAACGCGATCGTTCTATTTTTTGAATAAAGGGGGAAGGAGGGACAGCCCGTACGATATAGTAGGTTGACCAAGCGAATGTTGAAAATTTTGAAATTGATAAAATGAAAAAGAATATAAAAATTAATGATGAATTAAAATGATTATGAATTTGAATTAAGAGAATTGAAATGAATTAAAATGATTATGAATTCGAATTAAGAGAATTGAAATGAATTGAAATGAATTAAAATGATTAAGAATTTGAATTAAGAGAATTGAATTGAATTAACATGATCATGAGAATTCGAATTAAATGAGAAATAGAATTTGATTTTGGCCAGAGTAAAATGATAATGAGATAATGAGATAAAATGAGAAATGAAAATGGTACCAATGATGATTTTCGCTTGCGTGGTTCGGCACACGACCCGGAATTACCCCAACCCGAGTGTGAATTCACAGTGAATCGGCAGTGAGACTTAAGTTACCCGGAAAACTAATTTAAGTCAAAAGACATGCTAAGAACCGTTCCGGCGTGAACACCATTGGTAGACCGCTTAGCGGATAAAACCGTTGTTGAGAAGCCGATGGTCGAGGTACAATGGCATTATCGGTTATATTATCCTAACGCGTGGCGTTGGAGGGCCTAGAGTTTCCATACGTGGGTATGGAGAAGCTAGGACGATAGATTTATTGATTATGATGAAATGAATTGATTTTTTTTTGCTAGCAGTGGTTCTGTACATGACCCGGAGTAACCCCAACCCGAGTATCGAATACACATTAATTCGGCAGTGAGACTCAACGTTAACCGGACACTGACGCGAGTCAAAAGACATGCTAAGAGCCGTACCGGCGAGAACACCTTCGGTAGCCACTATTTTGGGGAGCCACTGGTAGAGGGACAATGGCACTAATTACGGTTAATTAACCTAACGCGTGGCGTTGGAGGGCCTAGACTTTCCATCCGTGTGGGTAGCGCGTGGAGAAGCTTGGACGTTAGTTTTTTACCGGTCGTGGACCGAGGATTATAAAACTTATAAAATATTGAATGATTTTGTCAATACAAGTGAGAGTTGCGTTGAGGGAATTACGCCAGTAGCAAAAAATTAGAATGCGGACAAAAATGACGATTAAAGTAGACGAAAATTGCGAATTAATGAATTAAGACAAAAATGATGATTAAAAAAAGTGATATTTAAGAATTAATTGTTTTAAGAGAAAATGATGATAAGAATTGAGAATTAATTGTTTTTATGTGTAAAGATAATGACAATCGAGAATTAAATGTTTTAAGTGAGAAATAATAATTGAGAATTAATAATTGAGAATTAAAGATTTAAGTGAAAAATGACGATTAAAGTTTATGAAAATTAAGTGTTTAATTGAATTTATATATAAAAATAATGACCGAATAAAATGAGATGTTTTGTTAAAAGATGATGAACTAAAAACGAGGAAAGTAAAAATGATTATGTAATAGATGATTAAAGAAATGTAAAATATAATGACCAAGGGTCAAATGATTGAAATACTATACCGAATATAGAGAGCAAAAGGGTGAGATGAGTAGATAGAAGTAAAGATATTAGTACGTAGCGGATATGGGAATGCGACAAGACCAATTTTTTTTTGGAATACTAGGGTTGACAACATGTATGAATATTGATTATAATTATATTTGATTATGTTATGATAATGTCTTGATATATTGATATGACAGAATAGATTAATGATGCGACTATATAGATAATTATTACGAGGAAATAGATAATTTAAAATCGACTGAAACAATTGGGGGTTAAAGCCATAAAAAGAATACCCAAGAAGACAATTCAAATCGAGTTATGTAAATACCAAAGTATGGGTTATTATAGTAAAACCGTAAAAACCTTTGTATAGAGTATAATATATGTACAAGAAGTGTTATTATTTGCAGATAGTCAATCAAGTCAATAATCAACAATCAAAAGCAAACAAATCAACAATCAAAAGTAGATTACTTGAGCGAATACAAGTATCTGAGCAATTACAAGTATCAAAGCGATTACAGATAACTCCCAGTGGAAATAAAATAAAGAGATAAATCAAAACTCGATCCAAAATTGATAGAATATACAGAAAGACCAGAAGTCAAACAAGAGCAGATATCAATAAAAACCCCAGTTTGTTAGAAACAGTAGAACACCAAGCTGCAAAAAGATCGAGAAGTTATTCAAGGAGACCGTCAAAGAAACCAGAATCAGTCGAAACAATAATAAACACCGAATCAGAAAACGAGGAAACAGGTCTTAAATTACTTGAAGATATTCTAAACGATCCATCAGACAACGAGAACAGTGACAGAGAATCAACAGACCAAGAAGAGAACAGTATTTTAGGAGAATCAAAAGTCAATAGCCCAATCAACATGGCAGAGGACGGAACGACGACATCTATATTCAACAGCAATGAAACGACATCACAACCCGAAAGAGTGGATATCGGGGAGTTTAGAGAAAAATTTCGAGGCGAACCATTTGCCGGAAGTATCGATAAATTACAAACGTTCATAAAAGAATTCGAAGTGTATACGACAATATGTCAATGGCCAGACATAGCAATTAGAGAGCGACTGTCACTATATTTAACAGAGAGTGCTCAAGATGTACATTTAGAAGCCAAACGAGACCCAAGCAAACTTAAAAACTGGAACGAGATTAAAGATTTTCTGATCAACACGTTCGGAAACGCGAAAGAGCTCAACCGAAAAATGTTAGAATTTTTGCACCGAAAACAAAAATAAAACGAATCAAATGTTCTATTTGCGTGTGAATTAAAACGATTAGCAAGAGAAGCCTTTGGCGATGAAAAAGTACCAGAAGAAAGAATAGTCTCAGTATTCATAAAAGGACTAAAACATGAGGATATCAGAGCAGGCGTTGGATGCCAAGCACCGCAAACAGTAGATAAAGCACTTGAAATTGCCAATATATGTGAAACATTCCGACTACCACAACTACAAGTTGCAGCAATGACAGCAGGAGCTATTACAACAACGTCAAACAGTGAAGTCAACAACAGTCAGACAACAAATGTCAACCCAACAATGAATCAATTCATTCCAAGGGCACAACAGATGTTCAAGGCTCCACCCATAAGAAACCCAATGAATAATGGTAACGGTAATTTAAATTACACTAATAATTTCAGATTCAATAACAATGGAAACAACGGGCCAGTATGCGAGAATTGTCAAAGATTCGGTCATCAAAGCAGTGAGTGCTTCAAAACAAAAACGTCAAAGATGCGGTAAAAGAGGGCATACAGAAGTAATCTGCAGAGAATTCGGTAACGGAAATGTCAGATTCAACGGAAACGGCAATAACAAAGGATACGGCAGAAATTGCGTCAATGGCGAATCGAGAATAGTAACTTGTTTCACATGTAATCAAGTAGGGCACATGTCGAGGAACTGCCCATGTGGAATGCAATCAAACCCATCTGAACCAAACTAAACAAATGCAAACGTACAAATCAACTTGATTCAAGAAGTTGAACGATTGCGAAACGAAATAGAACAAATGAAAGGTAGTAATCAACAACAACGTATAAATATGCTGCAGGAGAACGAAGATGTTCGAGAGCAAACAATAAACGTCAACCAAGGACAACAGAGAGCGGAATGGCAAAGACTACAAATGGAAGAGGCAAAAGAGATCCAAGCAAGATGGGAACGCCGAAACGGAACCACCAAACGTATAAATATGATGGAAGCGGTAAATGAAGACGAAATTCACACTGCGGAGCAGTGTGTTGTGAACAGCGACGGTGACGAAATGAGTGTTAACGAGGACGTATTGCCAGAAAATAAAATAAAATGTGAAACGAGTAAACTGACTAGTGAAGAGAAAATAAAACGAATCCAAGAATTCATCAAGGAGAAAAAAGAGAAAAGACGAGAAATTAAAGAAATTCAAATGAAAATTGAAGAAATTCAAAATGACGAGACGAAAACAATAACAAAACCTTCAAAGGAGGCTATGGCTACGAAAAATCGAATCCAAAGGATCCTACTACAGAAATTAGAAGAGAAAATCCGACGAGAAGATGAAACGTTGACAGATGAACAAGTCAAACAAAAATTAGAAACGAGATGGGCCACAACTAAAAGATGGTGCAATTCGATAAACAACGAGAAGCCAACAAAAATACTAAAAATTAATATGCTGAGGCAATTAAAGGACGGACAAACGGATCCGGAAGACGAAATAAGCGAAATTAGCAGTCTGGGAGGCGAATTATTCCAATCATGCGATAATATCAGCCGAATTAAAACTCCACCAACTAGCGACGAAGATGATTTGGATGTAGCAAATTCAATGAAAATAAACGAAGGTGAATGGGAACTACTAACGGAAGTATATATAATATAGTATATGAAGTTAAATGCAACAAACAGTTTATTGAGACAATAACATTCGAGAAATTTACAAAGTTAGTAGCTCAGGCGTATCAACTGGAAAAGGGCGTATTAACAGCTATATGGAAAAATTTCATCGTAGAACATAAAGAGGAACTCAAGAAAATAGAAGCGGAAAAATTTCAAATCAGAATCCAACATCCATAAATTCCGACGCAAGTAATCCAATTAACAGGAACAAATACTGATGAATTGTATTAATGGGTACAAGAAAAGATGGGAAACGGCCGAAAAAAGGAACAATTATATATCGATGGTTGGAAAATCAGAGCAGGCATGCACTTAGTCGACGAAATGATATAGCCGAGAAACGTCAATATGTTATCACTTGAAAAGAACCGACAAGAGAAACAATTAGAAGAGATCCTAAAGGACATTAAATTGATATTCGAAAATGAAATTAAACCACAGTTAATGAATGCGAAAGAACTTCTTATGAGGGAAAATCAAATGATATTGGTCAAACAAGCAGTCGACCAAACAAGAAAATTTATCGATCGAATAAATACTAGAAGGCCGTACTCGATGAAACAGTTTGTTGAAAATGTGAGAGACACCGAGATTATGACGCTAACGAATGAACGAGCAGGTGAACAAATCGAAGCCTATGGCAAATATCAGAGAGCTATGAGAGGAACAGAACCCATAAGAATGAGAGTAAAGTTACCTAATGGTGATAAACAATTGATCGAAGTGGAACCAGATTGCAAAGTGGATGATCTAATAAAAATAATCGATCAACAAATTTTGGTTAAAGTGAGAGAAAATAGCGATGACGGAATGATGGAGGATGTGATATTAATGTATAATGAGAATTTTTTAGAGGAAAGCAATCAAACTCGAATATACAGTCTAGGAATATGGGAAGATGGACAAACAATAAAGGTCATATCAATGGACGAGCCAAATGGTGGAATCAAAGACGAAAAGACAGAGGAGCGAAAAATAATAGAATTCCAGACTAAACTGAAAAGTAAAATGGATCGAATATTAGAAATATACAACGTATGGAGAGAAGACGAGGACCTATACCGGAAAATATTATTTTTAAATGATAGAGATTGTAAACCAACGCCGTGGATAAAAACATGGGACGAGGAATTAGCTCGTTGGGATTAAAAACAACAAAATGTATTACCAAAATGAACCGAATATATTCCGAACGAATTATCAATAGATTTGTTGAAAGAGATTCCAGATGAACTGTGTAAAGAAAAAACTGCTTTTCATATGGACGAACTAGAATGGCTACCAGAAGAAGATGAACAGTTACGAGAGGAAAAGTGGCTAGCACCATTCAAATGGAAAATTACAAATTGGCATGAGAAAGTAAAAGCAGCCAAAGAAGGAAAAGTGACAAGTATATCAAGTCCAAAATTCTATACGAAACCAGGAGGTTATCGGTTAAAAATGAAAGTGTATCCAAATGGAGACGGAGTGGGGAAAAACACTCATGTAGGAGTATTTTTCATTATTTGCAAAGGAATAAATGACAGTAAATTATCGTGGCCATTTAGTCAAAAAGTAACTATTTCGCTTAACGCACTTGGACGACCGGAAAGATGTCACCGTGACACATATAAACCAGATAAACGAAGCACATGCTACCAGAAACCGAAAAGTACCGAAAACATTGCATCAGGATCACCAAAATTTATCGATCAGAGATCAGTAACATGCGAACAGTCAATTTTTATCAAAAATAACGATATTAGCTTTACACTCGAAGTGGAAAGAGAAGCCGATATAATAGAAAGAAAAAATTTAGACTTACCGAGAATCTGCGTGTTAGAGAAACGAATTCCAGGATCAAAATTTCTGCCAACGGATATGGATGATCTTATCGAAAATGAATTAACTGCACTAGTGGAAACGCAAAGATGCAGAGAATTAAAAGCTATTCTGAGAACAGGTGCTAAAAACCAACACAGACGAGCAGTTGAACTAGCAAAAGGGATAATAGATTCATGTAAACGAATTGAGAACTTGAAGACATTGGTTAAAGAAATCGAGGAGTACCGACGAATGTACTCTTGGTATCCAGAACAATTCGATGGATTAATTCGAAAGTGGAAGCATATGGAATGGGCAGAGGAAAGACCTGAAAAATATCATTAAAAATTCAATACCCAGACATAGAAACCGAGGAGAGAGAGGAGCATGTCACTACAAAGATCAAAGAGATAAAAGCTAAAATGCCATACGAATTACCTTTTCATTTACAATATGAAGGGAGATCTTTAGATGATGAGTTGGAAATCGGAGTTACTCCAGTCAAGCCGAGAATAAGTAATATCTTAACTGTTAATAAAATTGCAGGTCAGAAACTAATCAAAAAAGGCGAAAAACGGAAAATCATCATACAACCACCAGAAAATAGAGATAGCTTAGAATCTCCAGATGTGGAAGAGGAAGTGATAATCGAATCAGTCGAAGACGACGATGTAATAACCGATCTGGAAGAAATCATGAACGCAGCAGGGAAAACAACGAATCAGAATTCGGGAGATTTATTCGCAACCAATACTGAAACTGATCAGACAACCGATGAACGAGAAGGATTCACTTGGGCACAGAAAGAACCAGTTGAGACTACAGAAGCAGAAACGGATATGGAAAATGTACGACAAGCGATCAGCAAAGATATGCCCACTACGGACGAATGGAGTAATTGGATTGCTGACAGAGGAGCTACAACATCGAGAGAACTAGCCAACAGACAACCAAATCGAAAAGAAGCCGGAACGATGATGGATAGCAATTTTAGAGGCAGACCAAAAGTAAATCGAACAGAACCTAAGCCAAAATCAAAAGAACAATTACAAAACGAGAGCACAAAAATAAAATTGGAGAAACTCAACCAAGTGGCAAAACAAGTGCAGCGCAGAATGTCAACTAGAGAACGAGCAACTCAGTGGATAAATGAACTGGTATCGGATGTACTAGCTTTGGCTAATCCAGAAATAAAAAGAGTATTGAGGAGACATAACATTCAGCCGGAAGCAAAACAATTATGGACTATCTTGAGGCTAATATTAACAAAAATCATGGATAATAAAGTGAGAATGACTTAAAGAAACGTCCCAGAAATGATAACAATTGTGGAACAACTGGTAAAACGATCAGATGACCCTAGTCGATATATGGTAGGTATTGTCTATCTAATTTATAACATGATCGGACTGTATAAAAAACGAATGCCAAAGTATACGCAAGACGGACACGTATTTACGATCACCGATATAATTAAAAAATTAATAGAGCCGTTTATATTAACTCAAGGTGGATGGAAACTATATATCAATGCAGCAAGTAAAAGTGATCAGACAGAAACGATGCAAGCAAAACTGTGAGAATTGTTAACGGAATTCGAAGGGACAATCAATGTAAACGATTCGAGAGCAAGCAGAAGGGGAGTAAATGCAATTTTGACAACAGTATTAATTTGAATGATGTGCATCAGAGGAGCCGAATCATTTTTAGTTTACGATAGTGATGATATAAAGATGGGTCAGAGATATTCATTAAAAGACACGGAAGAGTGTAAAGCGGCAAATCCAAGAAAATTAAGGACGATTGCAACAGATGTATAATATAACGTCTATCAAGAAGCCGATTTTATCAAGGCAAATATAAAGGAATGTACAGTCACCAGAAAGATATTTGCATACTATTGTGGACAGTATTCATATACGTCAATCATCGAACCAGGAACCTAATCGTCAGTGGTAACACTAACGAGAGAGTAGTGTGAGGATGGATTTCAAAACGGAAAAATTGTACTTAATAACAAAATCGAAATAGCCGCAGAAGCCGGAAAGATAAAAACTACAACAGTGTATACAGCTGGACGGATAAAAGGATCAGATGGATCATGTCAAGGAGGAGAATATACGTTACTTGGCGAGTTAGTTAAAGGAGTGGTAGTGATTGAAAGTTATCAAACGAAACTGGAACAATATCAAGGATATTTCGATCCAGATACTCAAGCCATGAAAAAATACCCAAGTTGTCTCACATCGGATAGATCATGTTATACTGGAATGTCAACGTTGAAATATAACGCAGCCGTAAAAGAATGTCGATTAACATTATTAAAAACAGCAATTTTTGAGGAAATCCAAGGAAAAGTGTATCGAGAACCTGGAAGAGAGCAAGAGGATGAAGCTATGAGAGAATTGATTGCAACTCGGAAAATCACGAGACGAATAATAACGTCAAAGCTGAAATCAGAGGAAACCCTAGTGGTGGTGGTATCCAAAGATAGCGACGTGGGGATGAGATTTATAAAAGAAAACACAGTCAGCAAATGCGACGAGATGGTAATTAGTACAAACTACAAAGGCATCTTACTATCACAGAAAACCATACCGAACGCAAGAGAGAAGCTAGGAGATAAAGAGATAAAACTATATTTATATGCCAACAATAAAATGGATTTCTTGTTCCATCGTGGATTAACGTCAATAGAAAAAGTTTATCATGATTTATTACAGAACGACTGCGCTTTAAACAGAGAAATATTGAGAACAAAATTAGCTATGTCAATCACGAATCCAGATAATGCAATTCCGTTATTACCTCTGCAAGAAGGTCATTTTGGAAGAATAGTGGAAGAAGCAATGTATACTTATCAATGTGAGAAACAACGGCGAGACTACCAGAAAAATCATCGATACCAAGAGATAAATGTGCAAACGAATTGGAAATAGTGCACAAAGGGAGAATTAGATTTGTACAAGCTGTTACCAGAATATTGGGAGTAATACTCATTATCCAAATAGTAAGAGTAATTTTGATGCAAATGTTGGCTTGCTTCGATATTTACAAACGTGAAAGAAAGGTTAACTGGAAAATGGCAATGGGATTTTTACCGTTCTTAGCAAAAACTATGGTCCTCCATGGACATTCGAAGGATATTCACAGAATCAAGAAACTAATGGAAATTCTATCAAAAATGAAAGGAACCGATGAGGAAGTCGGACGAAAATTCAAATTATTGATGAAAATGGAGACAGAGAAAAATCAAGCCAAAGAGAGAAAACGAGGTGGATGGAAAAGATGGATAAATGATAAACTAAACAATAACGACGAAGACAGTAAAGACGACGACGATAATCAAGGAGGAGGAGTAACTATGAATAAAAGCACCGCACCACTTTGGGAAATGGGAAATCGAGGCCAATGGGAGAACAAAAATATACCATCAGTAACTTATAAAAAGCTCACAAAACCAGGAACCATAAAAGAAAGACCGCGGATGGGTACAAGAATGATACCAAACCTATATCCAGTAGTATTTGAACCGAATTGGAGAGACATCGAACCAGTAATGAATCGAAGAACGCAAGATGAAGATAATGAAGTCGAAACGAGAACAATTGCAGTCTTAGTAACTTCTGCTGGACCTACGTTAACAATCATGATAGAAGTGAATGGAATCGAAATGAAAGCAATGGTCGACACGGGCGAAAATATTTCAGCAATCAATATGAATATGCTACCAAGCAGATTATGGCCGTGTATCGAGGAAACAACAGTGGATGTAATAACCTGTAGCCAAGAGTCAATAGACATAGTTGGAAAAGTGTGGTCACAGATTGAGTATAAAGATGTAAAAATATCAACCTATCTGGCGGTAATCAGAAAACTTAACGCACCATGTATAATTGGCACCGACATAATGCCTGACTTACTAAAAGAGATAGTCATCGATTTGGGAACAATGAAATTAAAAGATAAAACTGGACAGATATGTACAATGAGATCTGAAGTTAGATGCCCGGAGAAAATAACTATATCTGGGAGAACTCAAATGATTTGTTATGTCAAAGTCAACGATGAAGTAAAGGGAGAAATGATATTCGAACCAAATCAGAAATTCGAGGAACGCAAAGAGTTACCTTTGGCAAGAGAAATTGTAAATATAAATAATGACAACGAAATTCCGATTAATTTCACCAATTTTGACGAAGAGGATAAGATAATCTATGAAAACGAAAGATTAGGAAAACTAACACCAATGATGGAAATTGAATTACCAGAATTAAAGAGCGATCAGACTGATGAAAAAGAGATGCGGGTAATTAAAACTGAAGCCTTCAAAATGTGATTAGGCAAAAGAGAAAGTTACATTTTTAGGCCATATCGTATCAACTACAGGCAAACAACCTGATCCAAGGAATGTGGAAAAGATAAGAAATTGTCCGATACCGAAAACCGTAACGCAAGTTCAAGAATTTTTAGGCTTATGTGGATACTATCGTAAATTCATTAAAAATTATGCAGGAATTGCAAAACCAATCCAAGATTAGTGAAAAAGGATACATCTTTCGTGTGGGAAAATGAGCAACAAGTTGCATTTGAAACGTTGAGAGATAAACTAATATCATTTCCAATATTGATTCATCCAAACTTTAATAAACCATTTCTATTAGTAACAGATGCAGGTGGTAACGCAGCCGGAGCAGTACTAGGCCAATGGGACGAGGAAAATCGAGAAAGAGCAATTGGATATTACAATAGAACGTTCAAAAAGCACGAAAGAAATTATTCAGTCAAGGAAAGAGAAGCCTTGGCGATAATTTTAGCGATCAAACATTTTAAATATTTGCTATGGGGACACGAAATAATAATCACAACTCATCACCAACCTTTGGTATGGCTTGGCCAGCACAAAGAAGCATCAAGCCGATTAATGAGATGGGCAATGCAACTTCAAGAATATTCACCATATATAAAATTCAAAGCCGGAAAAGCTAATGCAAATGCAGATTGTATGTCGAGATTTGTGTTCGAGGAATTAATGGATAATGACGTGAGACGTATATGTATGATAATTGCAGAGGACATTGATTTTACATAACTGAAACAAGAGCAACGGGAAGATAGTGAGTTAAAGTTAATAATCGAATATTTAGATACAAACGATATGAAAATCTTCGAGAAATCAAATCAACTAAAAGAGCATATGGAGAAAAATTGACACCGATATACGATCGAAAAGGAATGGTTGATGGTAATGGACAGGGACAAGAGATTGATGTGCTTACCAGAAAGTAGACGAAAAGAAATTCTGATACAATATCATGATGGAAAATTGGGCGGACATATGTCAGCCAAGAAGACGGAAGCCAGACTGAAACTAAAATACTATTGGCCAAATATGACAGATGACGTGAAAGATTGGATAAAAAATTTTTTAATATGTGCCACTCGAAAAAGCACAGGAAATAAGATAAAAGCACCATTGAAACCGATGCCAATACCACCAGAACCAATAACAATGATAGCAATGGACATAGTAGGTCCACTACCAGAATCGGATAAAGGAAATGTGTATATATTGGTAATAACTGACTACCTAACAAAATTCCCAGAAGCATTTGCAATGCCGGATCAGAAAGCAAAAACAATTGCCAAAATTCTAGTAGAGGAAATATGTTGTCGATATGGTACACCAAAGCAAATTTTAACCGATCAAGGAACCAATTTTATGAGCGAAATACTAAGTGAAGTGACAATATATTTCCGAATCGCTAAACTGAGAACCTCACCTTATCACCCACAAACAAACGGACAAACCGAAAGATTCAACGGAATACTTATTGAAATGATCTCAAACTATGTGAACAAACACCAGAGAGATTGGGATGAATATATAAATTTATGTTTAATGGCCTATCGACTGTCAATTCATTCAGCAACAAAGATGAGCCCGTTCAAACTAATGTATGGAAGAGAGTGCAATATGCCAATGGATCTAGAATACCAACCATTAGTTTCACAATACATGGAAATTGATGATTACGTCACTAAATTTAAAGAAAGAATGCAAGAAATATGGAAAACTGCCGGAATGAATATTCGTTTTAACCAAGAAAGTTATAAAGAGTTACACCGCAAACAGAGAAACGTCAATTTAAAATCGGAGATTGGGTGATAATTGAAACACCAGAAATCATACCAGGAACGGCAAAAAAGTTGCGCATAACAGGGAATGGCCCTATGAAATCATCTATGTTAATGAAAATAATGTAAGAGTGAAATTGGTTAATAATCCGCTAGTCAGACCAATCTATGTAAATGTAAACCGATGCAAAGCTGTAGCGAAACCAGCAACAGTCAGACCAGAAACTAGGAAAATTATGACGAGATCGCAAACAAGGCAAATATGTATGTTGAGACAAGTAATAAACGAGGAATGGGATCTTACCCCAAAAATCAAAGCCGACAATGTAAAAATGGAACATGTCGCAAAAATGAATCTAATCGTAGAAATAACCAATGAAATAATGCCAGAATGGACAAAAGACAGAAGTTTTCTCGAGATATTGGGCGGAATTACTTCAATGATGAGAGACTATGCCAAAGAAAAGTTGAATCAAGCAGAAATGATTACAATTATCGACAGAATGCCGGTATTATCTACTTGCACAGATTCAGATGGCAACGTACCATTATATCATAGTTTAATAGCCGAAAATGAAATGCGATCATTAGAAATAATTAAATCAATGGAAAAATGTGAACAACACACGAATCTGAAAAATTCTAGAGGTCAAACACCGTTAATGATTGCAGCAGCAGCCGATGCAACTAAAGAAGTGCTGAGAGAATTAATGAGAACAGGTTCGGTATTGAACGAAAAAGATGAAAAAAGATGGACAGTTTTTACTTATGCCGCGAAATCAAGGAAAGCTATGGTAATGGAATTTATAATGGTCAATGCAACGAAAGAGGATTTAAATGTATTGTGGCCGAATAGATATGTAATGGAGGATGCAATAATTAGAGGTCATGATCAAGCAGCAACCTCATTAGTAAAATGGACAACAGGACGTTGTAAAACCAAAATATTAAATGTAAACGAATTCGAGGAGCATGAGAATATATTTTTCCAAAAAGCAATCAAAACTAATCGTAATTTACCAAAAACCATAAAAGCACTTCTAAAACGAAAAGAGATAAAAATTCACCGACAATGAAAACGAATCAGAAAGAATCGGATCGGGAAAGGAAGAATTAGAAACTCAAGTTCGAAATTAGCAAAGAAAACAGGAAAATTCATTCGGATGGAAAGTCGAACTAGAAGAAATCGAGAAAGACAAAAAAGATATTATCGAAAAATATGACGAAATTATCAGATTAATAAATGTCGAGGACGACATTTCCAAGAACACCCCGGATGGTGAAAATAACGATGAAAATGATAAAGACGACGAAGATGATCAAGGAGACACCGAAGATAATGAGAAACAAGATCCAAAATCAACCAGCGAGAAGGAACCACAATTGGATTTAAATGAAAACGAAAAGCAGAAATCAACCGAAATTATAATCGATGAGAAACAGACGGTGAAACTAAAAAAGAATCAAAATCGACAAACCCTACTACAAAGATTATTAATATTAATTACGTCAATTAATCTAACGGAAACAAAAGAATTCCCTAATGAGAAATTAGAAATGGCAATCGAAGTTAAAAAAACTCAAATAATAATTACGAATACGGGAAAGCAACAAATTAATATGATTTGTATAACCTCAGTACGGATAACCTACCATTGCGAAACATCGAATCTAAAACAGAATCAAACTTACGTATTCGAGGATACAACCAAAAATTCAACGTACGAAATCTGTATAATGGGCATAAAGAGCTACAAATGTGAAATAAGAAAGAATGGAGAAAACGTGATCAACACAACCCTTGCAACGCAACAGAAACACAAATTAAAAATTCAAGTGGAAACAAGTGTGGATGCAATAAAAATAACGAATATAGGAAACGAGCAAATCCACCAAATTTGTATTGATAATGAAAAGGAATACAGAAAAGTGAGACTAAACAAAAACCAGCAATATCAATGGGACGATTTAGCTGAAAATATGGATTATCTAATTTGTGTAGAAAACGTAAACGGCATGATATGCGAGCCAACCAAAACATTGAGCAGAGAAAATATACCAAAAATAACCAAAACTGTTGCAAAATCAGACTGGAGTATAAAAGGAAATGTCAAAAGAGAAATCGGAGCGTTTATTCTGAAAATGATGAATAATAAAGAAGGAATATGTATTCGTCTAACAGAAAATTCGGGAATTAGTTGCAACTTCACTACTATGGACAATGATGATAAATTTACCATTCAGGAAAGAGAACAAGCATCATGCGAAATAAAAGATAACATTTGTGGCAGTAACAAACTGAGTACGATTTCAAGTTATACCAGGAATCAAACATGTACTTATGAACAGTAATGGTGATAGAGGAGTAGATCAAATATGCATGAGAAATATCGAAACTACATGCGTGTCAATGCGATTAAAAAAGAAACAACCATACTTATGAGGTAATCTAGCAGAGAATTCAATGCACGTGATATGTGCAGGAAATAAAGGAAACGTGGTATGTGTAGCACTGAAAACATTTAAAGGAAAAGGAAATTCCAGAAATCAAACCAACTCGACTAGAAAACCCAGAGAAACTACTATCAAAGACTCAGAAAGTTATTACCAGAAAGCAGAAGTACAACAACAAGTACTAATAATTGTAGTGCCAGATCAGGAAAGATATGATGTAATTATGATTTGAAGTCTATTCGGAGGACGAATCACTAAAGTATGCATTAGAGAGGAAAGAGAAGAGAAGATTCGGAAAACTAAAACCGAATGCCGGAAAAAACGAGATGAAATGTATCTACAACACCAACTGTTAACAAGAGAGAAAGGTGGAATCTATCGAGTATGCGTGTATAAAGAGAAGCGAAACAAACCAATATGTCAAATAGTGACTAGGTATGAACAATTGATAATATTACCGGAACACTTAACCAGAAATAAAACGAGAACAACAACAATTGAAACTGCAACAAACCGAGCAAAGATAAACATTAGCGGAAATGACGGACCTATTTCAATGGAGGAAACCCACCAACTCCGCAAAGCATTCAGAAGAGCTCAGATCAGAACTGAAACCACAATTATAGCGGAATCAACGAAACCAGCGAAAACAAACGAAGCAAAAATCGCAATCAAAATGATATGGATAACTTTCACAGTAGTAGGCATCATAATGACACTAATTATAATTTATCAGTGGAAAGCCATTAAAAAAATGCAAACCAAAACCGAGAAGACAAAGAAAATGGCCAGTAGTAGAAAAATTCGAATATGACATCACTTTAGAACGTTCAGAGACCGGAAGGAACAATGAATATGACGAAGTAGCTAGCCAAAGCCAATATTCAAGTGAATTGTGGATGAAAGAGTTTCCAATAATAGAAGCCTCACAAGGATTGCCCAGTGAGATTGATGTGTACAAACTTACTAATGAGAGGTATGGGGACATACGACAATTACGTATGAGACCCCAAGAAACGTTTGTGTAATGAGAGGATGAGACCGTGTAAATAGTGTATATTATATAAAAGTAGTATTGTATGTAAAATAATAAGATAAAAGTATATATTGTATATTGTGAAGGCGTAAAAATGAACATTGATGTATAAAGTTTTAAAAAGTTGAAATTAATATAATCTTCATTGAAAATCTTCAGAAATGGATCTATCTAGAGGAAATCACCGATATCAAGCCGAAGTACGACCATTCGTCAAAACCATTATATGAGCAGCCCAACGTCAACCAGAATTCCCACCCGAATTACAAACGAATTCAATCAGCAGTCCAAATGAAACATCAGCAGAACCATTATGGGGAGATCAGTGCGATTTTCTAGCGCGTGTAGCGAACATGTCCAGGGAACAATGGACACAATCCCTGACAATGTTAACCGAGATCACAAATCGAAGTATGATATACGTAGCCATAATTGAACAACAACAACAAAGAATTGCGGAATTAGAGACGCAACGAGATCTAGTCACCAGACAAAGTCAATGGCAAGCGTTAGAAATAAGGAGACTGAGAAGAGGACAAACAAATGAAATCCTAGCGTGGTACGATCGAATGGAAAATCCTCCTGTGCTTGAGGAAGAGTATGAATCTACAGAAAGTAGCTCTTAGAGAATCATAAAAGCTTGTATATAAACTGTAAATTGTATGTGAATGGTACCTATTGTAAAAACTATAATTATTATATTGCCAGAAAATAAACCCAATAAAAAAACTGTAAACATATCGATGTATAAAAGTAGAATTATTACACAATAGATTAGAAATCGTGTACGATAATCAATTTTAAATTAACTAATTTAGAAAATGAATAATCAAAAAGAAACCAACAACCAAACCAGCCAAACAGACCCAGATGGACAACAGGCCGAGATTGAAAAACAATATCTTCAACTAGGAGCAGAAAGAATGGCAATAAAAATTAATGAAATATTATCAAAGCCAAGGAAGAGGAGATGAATAGAAAAAATTTAGAAATAGAAATGAAAAGCCTAGGACTAGAAGCCAGAGAAACAGAACTGGAAGTAAAAAGCCTAGAGGTCGAAGTTAAAGAAGCAACGCTAAAAGGTTTCAAGCAAATAGATCAAGAGACCTTTGAACAGGAAATTGCAGCAGCTAAATCCAGGGAAGAAAAGCTGGAGCAAGAAACATACGATCTGAAAGGTTACATCTGCGAGCTAGAAGCAAGACGTCGCCAGTTAGCCGTATTACTCCAAGAGGAGCAGGACCGAGTGGAACAATTAAAAACACAGAACCACTGGATCCGAGAAAATCAACAGCAATTACTCGACGAGTGGAGGCAAGAAAAAGAAATGTTGACGGCAAGCTACAATAGAATTCGTGATGTGAGCCTACAAGAGCAACACAGATCAATGCAGCTAGAGAGACAAGCAAGGCAATGTAAAGCAAAGCTCAAGCAGCAAGAACCCCATGATAAAAAGTTTTATAAGCAAGAATGGGATAGCGAAAGAGACCGCTGCAAAGCCATTACCGAAAAATTGGAAAAATGCAAATTGGAGCTTAGTAAAGCAAGAGATCAAAGGCTAAAGACTAGAGTACCAGAACCCGTGGAAGAGCAACAAAAGAAATTGTTGGAGCACATAAAGGCGCAAGCGAAAAATTGGAAGCGGAAGTACGAACAAGAATTCATCCAAAAGCACAAATTGAGATTTCAAGTCGAGAAACAAGAGATAGAAGCCGAACGGTTTTATGAGGAAGAGCATATGAATGTGAGGCGACGCTGGTTAGCAGACAAAGAAACGGCAAAGTGAAACCGGTTAAAATTAGAATATAAGGTTCAATGTATTTGCCACCAAGCCCGTTGCTGGAAAGCCAAATTTCAAAAGGCACATGAAGAGATAGTATTAAGCAAAGAAATGTTGAAAGAATGTGGAAATAAGATAGAGAATCTATTGGAGAATCCAAATTATCTGGCATGTTTGTTGGCTGAAGAAGTGGAAATATCGGCGGAGCTATGGACGGAAATAATACAATTGAGAAATAAACCGCCAATGATACTGCTGCCGTTAATTCCAGTACCGCCAACGGAAAACAGTGGAGGTTTCGCCGGCCAAGACGAAACCTGGGTGTGAATCATTGATGATTGAAAATGTAAAAAGTGTATAAAAAGTGTAATAAAAAAAAACCAAAAACAAAAAAAACAAAGAGAATATGTATAAAGATTTAAGAATTTCTGATGATGGTATAATTGTATTAATAGTCAAATATCGAACACCTTCTTCCTGCAACGAGTACATTTCATTATCAAACATGTTGCATATTGACAGTGTTTTCCACCATATTATCGTATTATCGTAATACATAGAAAATTTCATCATATTCTGGAAATATAAAACCATTTTGCGAAACTGAGAAAAACTTTGAATTAAAATAAAACTTTTATGAATACCTATATTAATTGAAACCGAATACTTAATCCAAAGAATATTATAGAAATGAATTACTGGAACCCAAGAGGGTGATGCAACAACAAAACGACAAGTATAAACCCCTCAACAATCATATCAAAGTCCCAAGGAGATCCTCAACCTCTAAATGAAGATCCGTTAAATTTTTACAGAAGAAAATGGAAGCAAGAACAAGAAAGATTGTGTCACCAAATCAAACCACAAGAGGCTGAAGTAAATCGGTTACAACACCAAAATAATCAAAATCAGAAACAATTGAGAATACTGAGAAAAGAACTCACAGAAACGAAAACGAGCCTCAGAAATGAACAATTCAAGAATGATGAAATCAAAAGACAGTCAATCCTACGAACAGTAAACGAAATACTGGAGGATTAATGGAAAAACGAATCCTACCGACTCAAAGAACTGACCAAAATCAACCAAGAGTACCTCAAAAAGCTGGAAAATAAAAACGAGAAAAACCACGAGAAAAAAACATCCATGAGGAGAGAAATCCGGAAACTGACTAAAATTATCAAACGGCAAGACCGAAAACTAACCCAACAAACCCAATGGAGAATCAACAATCAGAGAAACATCCGGTTAAAAAGAGAAAAAATACTGGAACTTCAGAGATTACAGAGAAAGAACAAAATCAGAGAAAACCCTCAACAATCAGCAGAAATCGATAGCCTACAAACCCTATTAACCGTCACCTATCGAAGAAAAGAAGAACTAACAAGAATCCTCCGATCAATAATGGGCCACGAGGTAAAAGAAGAACTAGAAGTCGATACTGAATGGTCCGAATCGGAGGTAAACTCAAAACTGACTCCTCAGCAATAAAATCAATTGATTGTCCCAATGTAATGTTCCATCTTGATATCAAAACTCAAATTCAATAATACCTACAACCCTACAATCCAATCCAATAATCGAATCTCCCCAATCCTTCGTTTTTCACGATACAATCTCCATAATCCAATCCAAAAAGCCTAATCTTTCTCGTCAGTATAATTCAATCCGATAAAACCGATCCAGATGATTCAATCTTCGAAACCCAACCCAATGCAAATCAATCCCAACCTACGACCAGAAAGACTATAGTGATCCTACTATATGATGATCAAATTAGACTATTTAATGATATTTTTGATCCTATCTGACTATGATTTTGATTATCAGACTATCCTATTGATACTTTTAATCTTGTGCATGCTATTATGAATCAATTTTATGTATGTGTATAAGTCACGGTTGTAATCGTGCATAGTGTAAAGTTTTTTTATTATCTATTATTTCCTTCAATACTTTGATTATGTAATTGAGGGTCGCAATTTTAACTGGCCCCGGAGTGTTTTATGTTGGGCAAAAACTGATAAAGCCCATTTTTTGTTTAACCAGCACGATAACGCCTGTGTGGTTTTGAGCAGAAAATTTAAAATTAGATAAAAATGGAAATTTAAAGAAAAATAAAATAAATAAAAATTCAATAAAAATTTTGAGATATAAAAATGTAAAAATTTAAATTTAAATCGAAAAGAATAAAAACTTTTATAATTTTGGAATATTCTAGAAATTCCTTGTTTTACTGCATCAAAACACACACACGAACAATCATGATATATAAGGCGAAGCTGGTTGAACAAAAAACACTCTTTTTAACTCTCTCAAAACTTATACTTTTAATCATTAATTATTTATTGTTTACGGAAGCAAAGTAATTTTTATTTGTATTTTATTATTTTTATTTTGAATATGAACTAGTCATTGATAATTTTTAATTTTTTTTTATTTTTATTTATCTTTATAAATCATGAAGCTTTAAAGAAATGTTTTTATGATCGATGACTTTCGACTTAACTCGTTTATTGTTGAACCTCCATCATAGAAAATTAATCTTAAAGCATTTTAATTAATTTGTGTCCTACAAAAGTATAGCACACATGCACACAAGAAAGAAAAATCAAATTGTTTTCTTTTCGGTACCCCGGATCGAACCGGTTGTTAGTGGGGAAGCCGCGGTGAAGGCAGTAGCCAGCTCCGTCCAATATTCTCCCCATCCTAAATCCTATCGCCCAACCCTCGAAAGAGCAGAGTTGAGGTCCTGGGAAAGGGTAAATATAAAGTTTAATAGTATAATAAAAGAAAAATATGTAGACCATTATCTAGAAGAATTAGAAAGATTTTTGTTAATTGGCAAAATATATTCCGTTACGAGAAGTTAGTATATAACTTATATACATTTTGCATCGAGACTAATCACAATAGAAAGTTTAATCGGCTGTATATCAGATTTTTCGTAACATCATTATTCGTAACTAATCTACGTTCTAAGCATAAAAGTCAAAATTGACTTCGAACATAACTCCAAAATTTTCACGTTATCCCATTACTTAGATTTCACTATTTCGTTAGAGGAAAAATCCCAGTCAGTTTATAACACTAAATCCGCGACCCTATAACCCACGAAGCAACTATCATCCTTCCTATTAACGTTAGAATTATACATTTAAAATTATTATTATTACTAAAAACTTCATTATTATTTTCATTATTATTATTATTATTATTAATATTATTATTTTCATTCATATTGTTATTATTATCAATATTATTAATTTCATATTATTATTATTATTATTATTATTATTATTATTATTATTATTATTATTATTATTATTATTATTATTATTATTATTATTATTAATTTCATATTAATATTATTATCATCATTATTGCCATTAATCATATTACTAATATTATTATTATTACTATTATTTATACTACTGTTATTATTAGTGTTACCAAAATATTATTATTATTATTATCATTGCAAACCTTTATATTATTAGTAGCTTAATTATTATTATTACCTATAGAGTACTGTTAATGTCACCGACCTATCTTACCATTGATATGTTTTTAATATCATTATTACTGACCATATTATCATCCTTATTGTTATTAGCCCCGTCGATTTATTATTGATTTAAAAAGTTTTACGATTGTTATTATTTTTACTCAATGTTAGTATTAGTATTATTTCTACCAACCTGAATTTTCTATTAGCGTTAATACTACCAATATTATTACCATCAGTACTATTATTGTTATCGTTATTGTTATTAAAATATTATCATCCTTACTATGATTATTTTACCGGTGTCATTATTATTAATATTATTATTCTAACTATTATTGATACTAGGTTAATATTGTTATCATTAGTAAATTATTATTATCATGTATATCATTATTACTATTAAGATATTGTTATAAAATCATAAAAGAATAAAATCAAATCATAAAACTTTATTAAAATAACAAATTCAACAAAAATTGTCACCGCTATGATGATAAGGAAAATTTTCATTTAAATAAATTCCAGATCTGGATTTTTTCTGCGGACTGAATTTGGGAAGATCTATAGACCGAAGTTAAATAAAATCAATAACAAACTAAAGAATATACCTGAGAGTGAGTATGGATGTTGGGTGAGATGCAGTGGACGGTCTGATGGCGGTGGAAAATCTAAAAAATATAAACAATATTAGTAAAAGGTAGCTAAAATCAACTTACTGTTGGCGATAGAGTTGATTTTTATTTAGTTTTTCTAGGTTTTTGTGCATCTACCCCCTAAACGCCAGCAAGATTATTATTCTATCCCTCCCATGTACCCATGGTGAGTGCCATGTTGGTACTGTACATAGAGGTTGAAAATTCATGAGCAGATGAGCTCCATTTCTAGAACTACTCCTCATGATATTTTCACTTTCGGGTTCTGGTCTGCCGATGGAAGGTCTTACGTCTTTCTCTTTCTATATCCTGGTCCTTACTCGTCTATTCCTACAATTTCCATGCTCATTTGTCGTCTTTACCCATTATTTATAAATGTATCCTTCAAAAATTTGGGCAGCGTTCCTCCCTTATTTTTCGGTAAATTTCCTATTTCATTTGTTTAATCACGGCATCGACTACATTTTTCCTAATTTACCTTTAGCTTTCCCTATATTAAAATTTGATCAACAATTCCTTAATTCCCGGTACGTTTCCCATGATTTTAAGTAATTACAACCCTCTGCGATCACTTCAATAAACGCTACTCTCTTCTGTCAGATTATATCGTTCAACCTTTGGAAAATTTCTTTCAACTTTACATTCCTAAACTATCCTATCCTTTCTTACTTGATTACCAATTTATTTCCTGACGATGTTTTAAATTTTTCCTACAAAACTTTATTCCCGCTTAACTAAAGTCGCACTTCCCGAATTTTATTTTCTACTCGCCCCAGCCACTTTTCAGCAGTCGCTACGAGTTATACAACGGCGCCCTGCGTGGAGGTCCTGTGCGTATTGCCAGACCCTACTGCGGACTGCCGAGGTGTCCACGAGGCATGACCCGCGAGCTCAACTAGGGGACTTAACCCACCAGCCGGCACGAGATCCGTCCCATGAACTTCTATTGAAATACTTATTATAAATAAGATTTTAGGGGGACTTGTCAGTGGAACCAAAAGATTCCACGACCATCCAGAATAAAATCAAAGTAACAAGACTTCGAAATATATATTTATACAAAAAATAACAGTACTTACAATCCACAATCATGCAACCAGATTTGAAAAATTTACATAAATTGGCATAAAAATTTTGACTACAAGTGATTCACGGTTTATCTAAGAATGTTTAAAAATTCTGTAAGTCTGTAAGTCTGTTAAAATTCTGTCTGAAATTATGAAAATGACTGCCGTATATATAGTGTTTTTGTGCCTGTGTGCGACCAATGAGCGATTTTTCGCCATTTTTAGGACTCTTTAATTATTTTATTTACTTCAAAATATTTTTGAAATTTTTTATATATTTTTCTTTATTTTTTGATATATTAATATTTTATTTTTGGATTTTATTTTTATTATTGTTTTCTTAAAATATTATTTTTAAACCCCAATATTTTGTTTTCTGGTCGCCTCTTCTGCCTGTGTTTTTTCTGAACCTTATTTTGCAAGGTTTTGGCAGTTTATTTTATTTTTCGTATGTTTCTTTCTGCAGCTGTAGG
This sequence comes from Schmidtea mediterranea, assembly GCA_022537955.1. Lineage (NCBI taxonomy): Eukaryota > Metazoa > Platyhelminthes > Tricladida > Dugesiidae > Schmidtea > Schmidtea mediterranea. Next base: position 167,791,372 of record CM039680.1, read on the forward strand.
CTTTTTAATGATTTTAATTAATTATTTGTTTTATTTAATTTTGTTATATTTTTAATTTGTTTTAATAAAAATGTTTTATTTTATTTTTGGTCTCTTCTTGCGGTGCGTGCTTATGTTACAGCAGCCATATTGACAATTTCCAAACGACATTAATTCTTTTGTTTTAACTTATACAATTTTCACCTTTTTGTTTAAATTGGTTTTGTAATTTTGTTTTAATTTTGACTCTGAGCCCAACATTACCAATTGTTTAACCCGGTGCCATGTAAATAAGCGGCAAGCAGGTTAAAACACATTTAGGAAAGGAACTATATACTTAAATCTCTTCTAAATCCTTGAGTTTTTAGGGTCAAAACCGTGACCAGTAATATCAAATAAATTATTTTATGTTATAATAAAGTAAATTTAAATTATTATAAATAAAATTTTATAAATTATATTGTAATATTTATAAATTATATATTAGTAGGTTAAAGTAAAAGTTTGTATTTAATTTTTTTAATTTAATAAATTTGGATTTCCTTTTGGTACTATCGGCAGAACAGCAACCCATAGTACTGCGGAATGTTACTGGAAAAGATGACGGTGTAAGAACTATGACACCAGGTCCCTCCCGCCCATCAGAAGATTTACCTAAAAGGAACCGAAGGAAAAACCGGCCAAGTAAAAAGGAAAGGGAGCGGCAGTTTAAGTTGAAACGAGCTCGCCTGTTGGGTCACATTTTGGACGCCAATGGATTTTAACTCTTATTCATTTGAAGGTTTTGAGTACCTCTGACTCTGTGATCATCTATTAAATTTGATTATAACTCATCAATGTTAATTGTTTATTAAACTTAAATATAATCTGTTAATGTTAACTGTAGTGTTAAAATCGATAATGATATGTGGATGTGAGTTGAACCTGTTGGACTTGGGGATGCTAATTGATCAAATGATTAGGTAAATTATTAATTAAGTAGACAGATAGATAAAAGGGGAATCGATCAAGGAGAGCATGAAGTCTTCTATGACAGCTCATGGACCCGAGGGGGGTTAGAACATTAGCAGTTCTTGAAAAGGAGCTCACCTTTTGCTAACCTTACCAACGTCAATTTCTGACGGGTGACTAGCGGTTCAAATTCTTGTTTAGGCGCTGGGTGGGGAATAGTAACCCTTAAGCAGTTTAAACTATTTTAAGGACCCATCAGTGCCCAGCACAATGGCATACTATTTGCCACGCCTCTCAAAGGATGCTTATGTCAAATTCTTGAGAAAACTATTAGACCACTAGTATTCAATGCAATTTGAGTCTCACCTATTCAATTCACTCACAAAATCGTTTGAGGTCCCAAGAACTTCAAGCTACCGCTTCCTACCCACAAACAAATGGCCTAGCATAAAGGTTGCACCGGACATTAAAAAACTCGCTATGCCCACTGTCAATAAATCACGAGTGGTCTCTTGTAGTGCCATTCATACTTCTGGGATGGTGAAATATACATAATCCATTTGTATTTTTATATCAATAATCACCATGACTTCAAACATTATTTTTTCCAACTGAAATAGCATTGGTTTTTTATTATGACTATGAATCCAGTAATGATATTGATGTTTTATTGATATTCATCAACTATCGACAGCATTTTTCATGTGATATTGATCACTAGTTTAAATGGTAAAAAAATTATTGCTTTTATTGATCATTTTGGTTAATAAAGATTTTAAAATTCTTAATTTTAAACTCCAAATTTAATTTTTTTGGATCGAATTTATGTAAGAGAACATCCAATAAGAACGTCCCTACAAAAAAGCAAATTTTGACCCCTTTGTTCTTTTTGTGAAGATACCGTTGTTAAGTGACGTACTTAATGGATGCTTCCTTACAACACTGTTGACAATTCCTTAACAATCATATTAAAGAGCAACCCGGAAAAGAAAAGCAAGCCGAGTAGCAAAAAACGACTTTGTCGAATGTACTTGCTGACGGAAACCTATTCATCCTCATATATTCGGAAAATTCCCATCGATTTTGTCTCATCTGTTTATGGACATTGCTTTAACAATTTAATGTAATACTGACTTTATCTTTGAAAATTTACACTTAGGAGACGCACAAATAAATTTAACAACTATTTATAAAAATGTTATCTATTTTGCAATTATTATAAAAATTACAAATCGCCTGATTCCACAACGCTTGAGATATGAAACCGACGTCACAAAATCTCAATAACTTTACTAGATCAAATATTACAGTAATATGCCAGATTTAAAGTTTTCTATGCGATATTTTCTACAAGGTAAAAGAGGAATTATTATTTCATTAATTATATAAATTAATTCGAATCTTCTCAATAATTTGTCTTTTAAAGTAAATTCAGTTTAAAATTAATAAAATTATAATTTCTTCTGAATTGTAGTAGTAAATATAAATGGAATTTGGCTATATCAACTTTTTATTAAGTTTTCTAACAAGAAGTTAACTATATCATTTATAATCCCAATCTGCATATTCCATTTGTTCTTGTACAACCTTTTCCAAATAAGGCCGAAGATATGGCGTGTCATTTTCCATTGTTGACCATTTTTCTTTGGGTAAAATTTCTTTATTCATAGAAAGTTGAAATGCCACTTCTAATCTAAAATTACGACCTTCCCAAAGATCGTCAGGAAGACGATCGATAGCTGTTTTAAGTTCTTTTGTATAACGATATCTGTCGTCAGTTTTCAAGCCATACTTAGGAAATAAACTTCTGTCGAAATTTATTTTTAATATCATTTTCTTTAATAAGCTCATAGTTTTAAATTGTTCTTCATAATTTTTGACCGCTGTCGTCACAGCACTTCTCATATAAGACATGTTTGCTAAATATAAATTTTTAATAATAACGATAAATCAACTAAAATAGAATTTACCAAATTTTTAATAATGTTTGTTTATTAAACCTCAAAATTTGAAAATAAAGGTAAAAATTAATCTGTTAGTTAATTAAAATAACGGTAAATATTATTTAATAAGAAATTTTATTATTTAAAAGGAAAAATTTAAGCCTAATATAAATTTTCACATTATTTAGTTTTTTAACTAAAAACTGAAACGTATACTGCATAATTTATAAATGTTGTCACTCACTTTGAAGATATGGATCAACATTGTTACAACTGTTGGGCCAGAACGTAAGCGGCCTTGAACAATGTTTAAATGGATCAGAAACACACACGCAGATACAACACGCAATTTAAAATAAACCTGAAAAACACCAATTAAACCATATAAAATCTGAGAAATAAAAGAATTAAATATAAATTAATAAACATAAAAATAAAATAAAATAATAACAAAATGCACCAAGATCCGCACGACACCTACACAAATACAACAAGAAAACACGACAAATTCGACGAAATTGAAAAAATCAATTAAAGTTCATTAAAGTGAAATTTAAATCGAAAAATTTGAATTAGCAATAATTCAATAAAGATTCTAAATAAAAAATTATAAAAATAAATCGAAAAATAATAAAAATAAATAATAGAATTTGTTAGAAAATAACAAGGTCGAATTTTGTTTTACTGTATCAAATTTTACACGTCATAAAATTAGGTATATATACTGATCCATTTTCACATTAAACTTAACCATTTTTGAAAACGAACCATTTTCAAACTGTTTTAACTATATTTTGAAAATTGTTAGAATCATTTTGAATCAAAACTTGATTTTAAATCTATTGTCGGATTCAATTTTTAGGTGAGAATTATTTATGGTGGAACCCTCTTTCCACGTCACGTCCTTGCATCTCGATGGAGCTCTGCTCGGCGTTGGCGTGGGAAGAGAGGTATTTATGTCATTTTGTATTATGATTTGATGTTTTTATGGAATGGTTAAAATGGGTAAATTTATTTGTTTTATAATTAATAAATATTATTAATATATCTAAATTGTTCTACATATATCTAACTTATTTTATATGCTTTTATAAATTGAAATGTCGAAATTTTTCCGGCCCACAGCCGACACATCACGCAAGATAGTAAAATCAACATAGTGCAGATGCATGTAAGAGCGTGGAAGATCGCCAATGATATGCACCCGTGAAGACTCAGCGTGCGCAACGCAGCGGTCGTAACGTCAATATTTATTCCTATAGCTGAAAAGAGAAATAAGGAAGAAGTCTCCGGCTGCTTCCTCGTTTCTCAATTCTGTAAAATCGACCTAAATTTATACTACACACGGCTTAAAATCACCACACCGAGTAGTCCAGTGGGCACTCAGTAAATATAATATGAACACAAAACGCGCCTAAGGCTTATTAAAGGGAAAGGACACGGGGATAAAACAAAATTAAATCGTTGATATAGCTAAAACTATTGATATGCGAAATAAAATGGATTAAATATTTATTATTTAAAAATAAAGAAATCATTTGATTAAATACTGAAAACTATTGATTAAAATAAAATAATTTGTTGATTAAAAATCCAAATTTTCATTGATTAAATAAAAGAAAATTTATTAAAACAAAGTAATCATTTGATTAAATACTGAAAACTATTGATTAAAATAAAATAATTTGTTGATTAAAAATCCAAATTTTCATTGATTAAATAAAAGGAAAGTTGTTAAAACAAAGTAATCATTTGAGCAAATACTGAAAACTATTGATAAAAATAAAATAATCTGTTGATTCATAATCCAAAACTTCATCGATTAAATAAAAGGAAAAACGTTAGGAATTAAAGATTTATTATAAAGTAATCGTTTAGTTAATTGCTAAAAATTATTCATTGATTAAATAAAAGGAAAAATTACGAATTAAAAAATAAAGCACTCATTCGGTTAAATGTCGAAAACGATCGATAATAATAAAATAATTCGTTTATTACTAGTTCAACACTCATTGCTTAAATAACGGAAACTTTCCTTTGGTTTAATTTGTTAATATTGGATGGATTAAAATCAATTAATTCCTTGCTTAAAAAATTTTTTGAGCATAGAATATTATTCATTAACCAAAATAAAAATAAAGTCCGATTAAAAGAAAGAAATCGTGATTAAAAGAACTAAAATAAATGGACCAACAAATAAATACCAATCCGTTACTGAATAGAAATTGACAGTCTATTATCGTTACAAAAATCCAAATTAATATCATTGTCGAAATATAGGGGTAAAATCGAAACTGATCCGAATTAGAAACGCGAACAGATTAATTTATTAGGAAACGAAATAGCATTAGATTTAACTTGACGGTAATCATTTAGCTTAGAAAGATTTTCTCGACATCTGCTGAATATCCCGACACCCGTTTTAGACCCGAGAATAATCCAATAATTTTCTCGTAGAAACCAAACGGACGACTATAAATTTAGTAAATGCACCAACAAAATCATGAGAAATTAACTTACGACGTGCTTAAAATCCGAGATAGGCCAACTTAGACGAATAAATATATCAAATGATAAATGTCGAAGTGATGTTTGATAAGGAGTTCCATTATTAGAAAGTCTACGCGCATTTCACAACCGAAAATTGCACTAAGTCGATAATAGAAGTAGCCGATCGATAACTAAATTAATCTGAGAGAATCAACCGGAAACCGGAAACCTACATTGAATAAATTTAACATCCGCTTGATCGAAGAGATTGACGTTTCCACCAACATCGTCCTGACAGGATGTAACTAAATTAAATATCATCAAATTAAATACAACCTGTAAATTTTAACTCTATTTCGAATAAATATCAGCATCAGAGAATAGCGAATTTTAGAATTAGTTTAATCAATATCTATATTACATATTAGAAAATTGTAACTTCATGTTAATTAATATAACTTTTAGATATTTAACAAGTTTCGGAATTAATCTTAAACAGTAGTAGGTACTTGATAAGCCTTAAATCAATCTCAATATCTGATAACATCGCGGTTCCTTTGAGTTTTGAACTAGATTTTTAACAGATAGTATCACTAAGTACTTAGTAAATTTTAAATGAATCTTAATTAGTAGTAATTCCATCCACTAGACAAATCCTAACTTAACAAACGTTAATGCCTGATAGATCGTGGATTTTCGACTTACCCAATCTGCATAGCACTAGAATATCACTTAACATGTTCTAATAATTGTCATCATCAAAAGGAGATATGGGAGTGCCGTGAGAAGCTAGCCAACAGAATACATCACACCAGGAACTTACAGATAAATAACCCTAGTCGTTTCGCGAAAAGTAGCAATAATAACCAAGCTAGTAGAGTTTAATCAGTCTAAGAGCAATAATATAATCATCGTTTAGTCGAGTATTATTATAAGCAGACGACTTAATCGAACTTGATAACGATAATAATTTAGATATGCCCATCGACCGAATTACTGTTCAAACAGCAGGTGAACCACACCCAAGAGAGGTACCAAAAGTTGCCGCGACTATCGAACAACTTCCACCCCGGTGGTCCCACCCGACTACTTGGCGATTGTTGGGTCTCGAATCCGATCCCTGTGGACTCGCCGGACAACAATACCCGGCCGAAGAAATATATGATCACGCCAGAAATCTCCTCACCTTCTGGGAAAGAGTACAAGAGCAAGTGGACCTCAATGTGGTCAAAGCCCGGATGTACCTCACGAACGTGGAGGAGGACATCCACGCCGGGCTCATCGCGGAGGCATACCCACCTCACCCAGTCCGCGATACCCGACGGCCCTACACGGTGGCGGCTCTGAAGAGGAGTTTAAAGAGAGAATTCCCTGAAGAAGAACTATAGTAACGACGAAGTGTTGTAGAAATTGATCTAAATATTAAGTGTTTTTTCGTTTGTTATTTAATCTCATAGAAACTTGTTCCATACAATTTGTTTAACTAAATAAAATTTGATTTGATAGAGGCAATAAGAAATTTAGACGCTCTCTTCTATTATAGTAATGTCATCCCTACCACTTCTACAAGCGGAACTGGAACGGGCAAGACAATCGAACGCAGAGTTACTCGCCCAAATCCTTCAATTAACTCGAGAGACTCAACAGATAAAAGCAACATGGGTTGATCCAACAAAAATGAGAGCTGTATACCACCGACTCACGGCTGCACAGAAAGGCTGGACAGAGGAGCGGCAGCTCAATCAGAGCCTGCGCACTCAAATTCGGGGACTCGAAGTCGCCCTAGCAGTATGCCGGGAGGGTGAAGCGGTCACTTATCCGCTCATCTTCGCCCCATCCCAGATGCCGCAGAAGAGCACCCAAGTAACGGAACAATCCATCACTCCAGCAAACAATCGTCGACCGGGCCGCAAGGAGCGTGCCCGACGTCGAGCAATCCAACTCCAAAACATCAACCAGTAGATATTCCACATGTGATTTGATTCAAATAGAGTAGTTTTAGCCTTAGTTGAGTCGTTTCTTTTGAAATTGCATGTCAGTATTGTCACACGTAACCTTATTACGTCTCAGTTTTCCACAGTCCATTAAGAACTAACCCTGAATAGTCATGAGGGACCGAGCAAAGCGAGCATAGGTCTTCTATCGACAGCTCGTGAACCCGAGGATTGTCCGAGCAACTACAGTACTAGCACATGGTACTCAATTTTTGCGGGCAATCCACCACTTGAACACATTACCAAAGTTGCTTAGCAACGGGTGCCAAGTGGCGGTTAGCATCATTTGTATGGCGTTACTAGGGTGGCCATAAAGTTAAGCAAGATGCGAAACCCTGTAACCCACCTTACACAACGTACGACAAGAGTACACCCATAGATTGAAATTCTGATTAAGTCGAGTTTTTCGAGAGTAAATAGAAATAAAAACTGAATATGATAATCAGTTGATGACGAAGCGTTATAAGAAAAGAAAACAGGAATTAAGAGATGGGAGGGCTGAGTACCTGGTGAGTATGAAAAATCTTTTACGCACACATCTGAAGAGGTTTCTTTTCAGGTACGAGCATAAGAAAAAGTTTACCACTAAGTACCCGTCAAAAATTGATGTTAGGATTGTGTTCTAAGGCGCGGTCGCCAGTTTGGTGGGTTACTGGGTATTGTTGTTTGTTTTAATCTTACTGTGGTTGCCCAGGTAACGTCATATAAATATTTCTTTACTACCACCCGGCACCTGTTGCTACGCAACGTTGGAACTGTGTTCGAGTGGGTAGATTGTCCGCAAAATGTGAGCGGTATTACTAATGCTGTAATTGACCGAACGATCTCCGGGTCCAACGAGCTGTCGATAGAAGACTTGTGCTCGCTTTTGATTTTCGGTCCCCTTATATTGTTTGTACTCATAATTTTCGCGCAAGCTTCTCGTTCAGGCGATGCAATGTCCTCATACTACCTCTGTGGGTTGACACTTATCAAATCCTTGAAAATATCGTTTTAAATCATAAGAAATATATATTTTATAAAATAAACACATTTTATGAGTTAATTAGGCATTATTTAATAATCGAGCGGCTCGACGTTTAGCCCGCTCCTTTCGCCCAGGTCAGTAACTATTTGCCTTTGGAGTAACCTTTGGATCCGTGGCCGCCGTTTCTCGGTAGGCCAGCTGGGTAGGGGCAAAGATAAAGGGGTAAGTTACTGCTGCCCCTTCCTGGCAGGCCGACAATGCGACCTCCAGACCCCTCATCTGTGTCCGCAACCTTTGATTCAACTGTCTTTCATCCGCCCATCCCCTTTGGGCTGCAGTAAGTCTCTGATGAAGCAGTTTTACTTTCTTCGGTTCCAACCAAGAGGCTTTGGTTTGTTGTATTTCCCTGGACATCTCGCTAAGTTGAGTATAGAAGTCCTTGTTGAGTTTACCGGAATGTTCTAGTTCCCTTTGCAAAATTTCCAGTGATCCCATCTCTGCAAAACAATGACGTTAACTTAGAATCCGCGAATCTTAAATTATTTAAATGTTCATCCAAATCGTTATGATATTAAATTATACAACAAAATTCAAAAACACAAGAAAAACAAAACGGCTAATGATTTATTAACAATGACGTTTAGTCTCATTAAGGTCACTATAGAGTTCCCATGTTGGGTTTACAAGCGGGAATCGAGGTTTTGAGGTTGCCCCCCACATTCTCGTCCGTGGTCGGCTGAGTGAACGGGTATCCGTAGTACACAAAGACCGGTCTCTTTGTGTTTCGGGTAGGCCTGGAGCTGAGCGGCGGCATGTAATTGTAGGAATCCGCGATCCTCCCGGCCACGATATCATCTTCAACGTTTGCCAGGTATTGTTTGGCCCAGATCACATGGGAGTCGATCCGGCTTTGATGGTCTTCGAGGCGTGCCAGAAGAGCTCGGGCCCGATCATGAATTTCTTGGGCCGGACTCGGGCCGCCCAATTGTCCGCTCTGCATGTATTGTCTCCTGATATTTTCCATCGAGGGTGAGGCGTTCTCCTGGGTTTTTCTTGGTTGGGGCACATCGGGGTATTTTTCCCACCAAACGCGTCTCGAAGCCTGCCGCCACTGGTCGGCAACGTGCGTGGGAACGTAAATAAGGGCTCTTGGTGCGTCTGAACAATACGATTTTATTAATCATTTAAATTATTGGGTCATATGATTTGTACTAAACCAGAGGAAGTAACTAGATCAACTCAACTAATCATATGATAATGGTCGGTGCTAAAGGGACAGGAATACGATACGGTTTGTGTTTGGCATGAAGTTATAACCTTGTTAGTTGAACGTATACTATTAATAGAAAAACTTTAGCTGTCCTTATAGATTATCGGGCTGTCATATCCGGGTGTTCCACTTGTTGTCCCGGTTAGCAAAAAAAAATCTCGTATCAACCTTGTAAATCTATTGAGATAAAATTCGAAATGGTAATATATTTGCAAATGGAAATTTACTATTCAAAATGTAGACAGGAGTATATTCGGTTAGATTCTCCCGGACAGTTTAAAAATTATATTCAATTCATAAGGTGTATTCGAATCTATTTAATTTCTAAATAAAACCTGAATTTTACGTTTATCGCACTGAATTACGGGGTTGGGAGCGGTCTTGATTACATGTCGGAGTTCGTCTTGTTCCCTATCGAGTTTCAGTATGACACTTAGGATAGTGAAATAACAAGAAAATGCTTCTCATCCCGCCTGCTTGAACGGTCGTCTGTTTAAAACAAAATCTCTCTTTTAAAATAAATTAGTACAACTTATTGCCCACTAAAGAGTCTATTCTAAAAAATTCTAAACCAAACGAGCACTTACCCGCAGATGATTTAAAGATACTGCTACAAAATGTTAAATAATTTATTATTTATCGGTAGCTAAAGACTTTATTCAAAAAAAAGAACAATTTATTATTTATTAACAATCAAAAATTTGCTGTAGTTAAAATTAAAGGGTTTACTCTAATTAGAATTTTCTTAAAACCACTTATTCAAAAACGTTTGACATAATGCGAATAAAATGATCGAAGCGAAAAAGAAGCTTGGTGGATAAATCAAACGATTGCGAACCCGCTATAGAATGTAACTGAATGAGATCTGAGTATGACCTAGTTTCTGCCATGGAACGGATAACGGATTTGGTGGACAATTTATTGTAAAAGTTCCTAAAAAACCAATATTTCGTTAAGATTCTACGGAAAAAGCTGTTAAGTAAGGTTATTTAGGTATTTATAATAAGAAAAAACAAATTTCAAAATGAAAATTTACTTGGGACATTGGGGTTACAGTCCATCGAAGTAATTCCAGTCATGGATCGGGTTGAGGCACTCCTACCTAATGGGTTTGACGGTTGTTGCATTTAAGAAGATTTTAAAACTGACTATTTCGAGTTTGTCAACTTCATATATTAACCAGACAAGAGTGGATGTCGTGGTTGTTGTGCATTCGTCGGTCGCTGCTGTTGGCATTAGATACATCGTTATCTAATGTGTGCGATATATTCATCGTTGATTTCATGGGTTGCTGTCAGAATCAAAATTGGTGTGTGGAGCGAACAACAATATTATCGATTAACCTTAATATGAATGTCTAGTACGATAAATTATCGATTCATGTAGGCAGAGGTATTTAACAAGATTCCTGATTCTCTCGCATTACTTACTTTATATGTAATTTATTTCAGTTAAGTCGTTTCCACCGTAAGCTTTGGTTTTGAATTGTATCCTACTAATTTTATTCTTTATCTCTTCAGGGATTCAACTATAGGACAGATGTCAGTGAAAGAAATTATTCTTTGAATTAAATTCTCGGGGAACTTGTCATATCAAGTAAGTATTTTCAATTTATCATTTGTGTTCGGGTCAAATGGTGAAGCAGGGTTATCGTTGGATATTGATTTTAGATATTAATGAATGATTAGCGCGAACATTCGTTTAACCTGGCTTGGTGGATTTTCTAGAGAAGCAATACATAATGATCACAGGTATTAGTGGATAATTAGGGTCGTTTATTTTAACAATATATATATTATAATATACTTATTTTTCTCTTCTATTAGGGTCGTCCTGTAGTGGGTTGGGTATGCCGGATAACGTTTGCTAAGCTGTCAGTTGTACTCTATTTAAAAAATAGTACGGTTTGATTTTTTATTGAAATTATTAATTTTTTGGATCCTTTAGTACTATTTCCCAGTTGTCGAGTTGGGATTCTCAGCTACAAGACTCTTGACTACGATTTTGGTTTATTTATTTTAATAAATTCTTTAGGGATATAACTAGTTGTTGATTTTTACAGGGAAATAGCTTAGAGAAAAAAAATTGGATGTAGTCTTGTCTTATCTCTTGGCTATAATTGGGTAGTTACTGTTATAATATTGATTTGGAATTTCAATTTGTAAATAGAATATAATGTGAGTTCGTCTTATTTATTTGACGTTGCGTTTTATATTTACTGAAATTTTTTGTTTTGCACTTTATATTTAACGAAATCTTAGCAAAATCATTTTTAGGTAAGCCCTAATCTTATATGTTCTACACTTTCCTTGGGTTTTATTGATTTTTGTACCACTTCGACGTCATATACTATTCGCATTACCTATTTATTACTATTTTCGGAATCTCGCAGGGTTTAATTGGCTATGATATTTAAATTGACTGCTTTCTTATTAAGGGTTTGGTAAATTTGAAATTATTAAATCAGTTTAGTTCCAAACATCACATCGAGAGTTTTAGCTACTAAATATCATTTTATGGCTCCTCTCTTGACTCTATTTTAATCAGTATCGAGATTGTAATGACTCTCATATTTAAGAGGCTTTCATTGTCTTTTATAAAAAAAATTTTGGATTTATAACAACTATATTATTGCATCCTCCCACTTCCGACCTTAACTTAGGAATTTTTTCCTCAATGAGTGTTCATCATTTCGCCTGAAATTTACGTTTACTCAAAGAACTTTTATTGACTCTCGATATGACATTAGTAACTTATAACTGTTGCGGAGTTAATTTGAGCAATTTGGACTATCTATATTGAATTTAAAATCTTACAATGTCGAAAGTTCCTAACGGTTATTTTATTGACGTTTGTACGAAGCAACAACTTGAAATTTTTTTTTGTTTCATTTTACTTAAGAATATGCCTGTTGAGGTTATAACGCCTACTTGAATCTATAATTTTACTTAGATTCGTGACCCTAACTTAAATTTATCAATTATTAAGAGTTTATGGCAACCGCTCAATATTTATGATTACTCTAATCTCATATCAATAACTTGAAATTTATGATTACAATAAATTCATAGTAATAGTTTGAATCTATAGTTGAATTTTAAGTTTATAACAACGATTTCATTTTATATTCCCGTCACCTTTCCCCTGGTTGACCTTAGGCGCCTTGTGTTCATATTATAGTTAATGAGTGCCCACTGGACTACTCGTGTGATGATTTTGAGCCGTGTGTAAGATAGTTTAGGTCGAGTTTAAAGAAATCGAGAGACGAGGAAATAGCCAAAAGACCACTTCCTTATCCCTCCTTTCTTCTATACGGGGTAATATTGACGTTCCGACCCCTGCGTTCCGCACGCCGGAGTCTTCACGAGCACGAATCATTGGCGATATTCCACGCACTTACGCGAATTCGAATAATATGTCGGATTTTTTAACTTGTGATGTGTCTTTGGCTGTGGGCCGGAAAAATTTCGACAAATATAAAACAAAGTTTTTATGCGTTATAAATATTTTATTAAGATAACAATATAAATTACCCAATCCAAGCATAACAAATTTATCATAAAACATCACCCTCCCCACGCCGACACCCAGGCAGAGCTCAATCGAGGTTGCGAGGATGCGACGTGGAGAGAGCTTTGAAATAAACAAAACTCTCACACACTTCGTAACAAAACTAAGAATAATTTTCAAGTTTCAAAAAACTGATTTAACGATTAAAATTGTGTAAAAATGAATCGGTATATATACTTATTGTACGACCCTAACCTTGCGTGTTCTTTTTGATTTAGTAAAACAAATTTTGACCTTGGAATTTTCTGGTATATTCTAATCTTTAATTTTATTATTTTGAGATTTTATTTGACAATTTTTTCTTTAGATTTTTAATTGAATTATTTCTAATTCAAATTATTTGATTTTTATTTGATTTTCATGAAATTTTGCATTTTTTAACAAATTGTCAAATTTGGTCAAAATCATTGGGTTTTCGTGTTATGTCTATATTTATTTCGCGCGGATCTTGTTGCATTTTGTTGTTACTTTAATTTATTTTTGTGTTTATGATTTTTATATTTTATTGTTTTCTCTCTCATTTTTTGATAGGGTTAATTGATGTTTTAATAGGTTTGAATTTAAATCTGCATGTTATATTTGCATGTGTGTTACCGATTCATTTAAACATTTACAAGGTCGTTTGTGTTCTGGCCCAACAAGTTAAAAATCGCAAGCTCGTTCAAATCAAAACTGTTTCATCATCTTGGTTCATAATCTCTGATAATCATTAGCTCATATTGGTATTGTTATGATTGTTTTACTTTACATTGTTATTATTTTTTGTTTCATCTATCAGTTTGTTTGCTTTATCTCTCTTTCAAAATGATTCCAATTTGTGTATTTATGAAAACCTTCAACTTGTTCTGATGAAACAATTCCGATTCAAAAAAAATACTCTACGATCTCTTAGAAATCATAATGTTAATGATTATGCTATGGATGCTCATAATGACAACTCAAAATAGTAGTAGCAGTGATAATAATAATAATCTCCATAATAATAATAATAATAATAATAATAATAATAATAATAATAATAATAATAATAATAATAATAATAATAATAATAATAATAATAATAATAATAATAATAATAATAATAATAATAATAATAATAATAACAATAATAATAATAATAATAATAATAATAATAATAATAATAATAATAATAATAATAATAATAATCTAGAGCATGGTTGATTGAAGGGTTTAAGCAATATTAGTGAGCACAATAGAAGCTGTAAAAGTGAAATAGGAATGTCTTATTTTAGAATTTTATTGAAAAGTTTTAATAAATATTGGTAACGTTTGATATGTGAAGCATTGCTGATAAGGTCATTTGATCCAAAGATTAATGTGCAAAGTGCTGTGACTACGAATGTCCATATTGCCATGACTGCGGAATGCGGTCCGCAAATTGTTTATAAGGTTTTTATTGCGTTAGGGTTAGGATTAAGGTTAGAGTCAAGGTTAGGGTTAAACGCGTATGAATGGTGAGTCCACGTGGTCCGTATTTTAGTCATTACCATTTACTAAGAGTTTCATTTTTATGCCCTTCATTTTTAAACATTCAAGATTGTACCAAACTTGAATGTAAATTTTTATTATAATGTAGTCCTTCATTTTCATAGCCCTCGTTCAATTTTCAGTTGTTTCTGGACTTAAATTTGTTCAAAAAAGTTCGTGAGGACTTGTGGTGCCCCCAAACACTTGGTGCCCAAGGCACGTGCTTTGTTTGTCTAATGGTTAATCCAGGCCTGGATTTATCTAATTAAATAGTCTGTTGGGCTCAGAGCCACAATTTAAACAAAAATAAAAATAAAAAAGATGGAAGGAATCACTGCACATAAACAGGCACCGCACCAAGATATTAAAAATTAATGAAAACATATTAAATAAAACAAAATAAAAATATAACAAAATTTAAATAAAAACAAATAATTAATAAAATCATGAAAAAGCAAGACAGCTGCAAAAAGAAACATATGAAAAATAAATAAACTGCCAAAACCTTGCAAAATAAGGTTTAGAAAAAACATAGGCAGAAGTGGCGACCAGAAAACAAACAAAAAAGGGCTAAAAATAATATTACCAGAAAATAATAATAAAAATAAAACCCAAACATAAAATGAAGTATATATCAAAAATTTAAGAAAAATATACAAAAAATAATAAAAATAATTTTTAAGTAATAAAATAATTAAAAAGCCCTTAAAATGGCGAAAAATCGCCTATTGGTCGCACACATGCATACAAATAGTATAAATACAGTGATGAATTTCATAATTTTTAACTTCAAAAAAAATTTTAAAAAAATTCTTGGTTTAACTTTTATGCCATTCAAACTATTCTGCAAAAACGTAAGGAACTTTGTTATTGTATAATTCATGTAGTAATTTTTATATGTTTTTCTCATAATATAAGTTCATAATGTTTCAGTCTATTCTATGTTAATTAACTAAATGCCTATTTATAGTCCGACCCATTTAATCTACTATATAATACAGTATTGAAATAGAAGGTCCATGGGACGGATCTCGGGCCGGCTAGTGGGTGAAAACCCTTAGTTGTGCTCGTGGGTCATGCCTCGTGGACCCCTCGGCAGTCCGCAGTCGGGTCTGGCGATAATGCACAGGACCGCTACGCAGGGCGCCGTTGTACACTCGGGGCGGCTACTGAAATATGTGGCCGGAACGAGTCGAATTAAATTTTGGGAAGATGCGACAGTAGAGTGAGGAGGAATTTAAGGACGTTCGTGAACGAATCAGACAGATTTTTGCTTATTGTCGGACAAGAAAATTAAGGAACGGGTAGCAGGGGTAAGGTAGTATCATTACAAAATCGGAAAAGTTTTACGAATAGAGTATAATGGTAAGGAAACCACATAAACAATTGTAATAGTAGTAATATGTGAACATGATTAGGACATAGATCTATCATTGAATGGGAGTGTCGGCACATAAATTTTTTTTTCGAATTATTGGCTCATAGCACTTCACTAAACCCCGTTTCGCCGGAAATCTACTCCAAGATAAGAGATGTTTTTCACACGCGCATATCGTACCTTAAATTACGCCAAATCAATCAATATTACATAAAGCGAATCAACGTCAATAGTTTACAATAAATGATGACCGTCACGCACTTATAGCCAACAATGTAGTAAATATTGGATGATTAAATTCACTGCAACTGAGAAAACGTTTCTCATAGATACATATAGGCCCACTGCAATAAATCGACTATTACGACCAAATTTTCAATTTATTTAGATCATAAATCATAAATTTGTTCTCATTTAATCACATTTAAATAATTTAACTACTTTCAGAGTAAATAGGGACTGTCCAAAAATTTAAATATAGATACTGATGACTAAATACGCTTTTCTTCATAGAATACCCTTCACCTAAAATATTTACGGAGGAGATATATCTAAATTCTGGTGTGGTCTTGTCCTCAAGACGACGAATATTTAATAAATCATGTTAGAAATACCAATGTAAACGTTTCTAATTTCGGTAACAATGCAGACGGTACACGAATTTATATTGATTCCATAATATATGCACGATTAACCACAATAGACGGAGAGTGAAATTTTTCCAACATTAATGATGCATGATCCGATCCAAGAATGCCATACTTGTAGTGGCACCGAGGGGTAGGAATGAAATAAGGTCACTAACCGCCAATGCGTCAAAACCCAAGGTTTCTGAGTATGGTTACTAAAGTGATAAAGGTTCGCCGGCACCACCTCCATTAATTGGGGCGACTATTACCGATATAAGCGGACCCGACGCCGATAGTTCTAATAAGCCCGACCCTACTCACATTTCTCACGACGATAAGAACGAAAATCACGAAATCTCTTTCGAGGACCCCTCCCCGAAGTATCTGTACTAATCATCGTCACTGCACCTCTCAGCGATTCTCAATTTTTTAAAAATTTTTTTTTCTTTTCTCCAGGATGAATACGAACAATTAGGACAAGTCCAATGATCTTCCCAGGATTCCCCGTCTTCCTCCTTCCATCATAGCGATTCGTCATCAATACGAGGAGCTAAAGCAGGCGCATGGTGAGCTTAAAGCAAAGTATGAACGCGTGAAAGGTACTTGGGCCCCACCCGAGACCATCAAAGTACTACGGCGGAAGATAGAGCGACTCACTCGGGCGCGAGATGAGTTGATCTCGGAACCCCGTGCTCAACGGTTGCTCATCAAGGAACAGTCGACCGCACTGCGACGTGCGTTTACGGACGCGGAGCTCCAGGCTCACGTCCCAGGGAGCGTCAGAGCCAGTCAACTGGGCATAATTCCGGCTCATCATCTCCCGTGGCTGACGCTCTCTCGTTACCTCCTGTCTCTAACTCGAGAGTTCCAGAAATCCGAACTCTTACAGAAATGCCAGTTCTTTCCCAACAACCAACCGAGGTCAGGGAGACCCCTGGACCCACTGCCACTCGCAGGCGACCGAATCGAAATCGGCGACGCCGCGATCGTCGACGTCGAGAGGAAGAACTCGCTAGAGGAATAGGAGACACCACCATCTTGTGTCAAACCGAAGATTTACCACCTCCCTATGAGGAATTTGAACTCCCGGAACGCCCCGAACGTCGTTTTCCGATCACCTGCCCCGTCCATCCACATCAATCTGGTGGACGAAGATCCGAGCCCCTTCCCAGTTTCTCAAATCCTCGATAGACTAGGGCTCGGAACAGAGGACGTAGCAATCCTCACGGGCGAGATGCCTCATAATATCCCTTCGCAAGAAATAGCGGGTCCCTCGACCCGGAGAGAGGACATCTGCCGTCAGGCCAGTCCCCCGCCTTATAGACCGGCGAAAAGGAAGTATCTTCCCACGGATATCGACGAGGATGACTGACGAGAAGACGAAACTAACTCTGATGGAAGGGAGAAATTCGTGTGGATTCCTTTTCATTTTCCATAATTTACTATTAATTGTGAATCCTTTCTTTCCATCTCGTTAATTTATATTTCCATAATACAATGTTTTTCTTTCGTTTTGCTTTCATATTAAAATAAATCAAATAAATTGGTCCACGAGAGAGGGGGCGTAGATGAAAAGTACAACACTCGGTGAATCAATGTGAACTCTGGATAATGACTATGAATTTCTCTCCGTGGGTAAAAGTAGAATGAACCAATGGGTAATAGCATAAGTCCTTCTAGCGGCAGCTAACAACTCGGGAAAGACGAAGGTCCTTCGAGGAGTAGTGCTAGTAATGGCGCTCACCTGCTCGAATGGCATTCGGTCATTGTGTACAACACCAACGTGATTTCGGTCACGGGTACATAATGATTACTAAAATCATACGGCGCATCAGGTGATTCCCCCTAGTCAATTAATGGCGAAAGTCACATCAGGGTAACGAGTGAAACTTTGAATTTGATAACTCCTGTGCGTCCAGCAAGTCTATGTTTATAAACAATATCTGGATTTTCGTTGACAAATATTAAATTATATTCTAAAGTCTTCGTTGACTAAAGAAATTTTAACACATAGCCTATGAAATAAATCTATTGTGTCTTTTGAAACGATATATTAACCCAAACGTCCATTTAACCTCAAATAAAACGATATATTAACATGTCACTTGATAACTGATAAAGGGGACAGACTGCTCACTAAAGTCCTGCAAAGGGTCGGGCTAGGCCCTTGAGCCGTAGCACGGCCTAGCCCGAGGACATGACCGGGCCGATATTTAGTTATTTCATTCGGGTTCGGGTTCGACTCATGGCTTAATTTTAAAAATTAATTAAAATATTTTCCTTTATGAATTTTTAATATAATTTTATTTGTTCCAATGATTTACGTAAGTAAATACCCTTGCTTACATAAATTTAATTATAATTAGACAAAATGACGGCATTTCGATACCATATACTTGAAAATCTAATTTCTTTTTTTCGGATCGTGTCGGGTTCAGACTATAATTTGTTTTGAAGAGTCGGGTTCGGGTCGTGAAAAAATTTTACTGGCCGTGCAGGTCTCTGCTGCTCATAGCATTCTACTTATGTTAGCTGGAAATTGACAATTAATGAAACTTGTCTATTGCAAGCACATTCGGGTCTATAACATTTGTACGCACTACATGGTTGTCCACAAAATAATGAAACTTCAATTACAGTAAAAATACGCCGGAACCGATTTTATTGTCCGTACTTTACAGATATTTCCGTATTTCACATAACTGTCTGCAATCAACCAGCTTTGCTGTACAATCCAGGTCCCAACAATATTCATCATCATTTTATAAATATCCTCACAAATAATTCCTGGATAATATAATCAGGTGAGCAAAATTGATATCGTGACGCAGAAAATGTTGCAGAATATTAAATATAAAGGAATTCATTTATTCAGATATTCCCGATTCGCTTCATTTATTTAGTTAATATTTCCAATTTAATTTATATCAGTTGCCACAGACGGCCGCATTATCGCACGCAATGGCAGACCAATTTATAAAGGCATTGAATAAGTTGAACGGTCAAATCATACAAATATGAAATAAAACCGACAATTTTCTTTTGTAAAATTCTTTGTAAAGCGAAGCTGAAATGATCACTAATGAAACACGATCAAAGAACGCAAATCGCAAGTGATGCAATACATTGACAGATGGAGAATGGATCATTGACACGGTCGGCGGTAGGGCAGCCCTGCTCTAAATATCATTAATCATTTATTAATTTCAATTCAAATTACTTCGAATCTTTTACTATTAATAGTTTGAACTTCGCGAAGCCATAATTATTAAAGTTTAAGAATAAATTAGTTTTCACAAAAATCAGAGTTGAAAAAATAATAATAATAATAATAATAATAATAATAATATTAAAATAATAATAATAATAATAATAATAATAATAATAATAATAACAATAATTATGAATAAAATTATAATGAAAATGATGCGAGAAACAAGATGACATCGTAATACTATTGTTTCTTATTAACGCTCAACTCATTTGAGATAAGGTAAGACAACTAATCCCCCCAGGAAATAAGATTCTGATGTTATGCAATAAATCCAATGATATGTCCCGGAAAATTATTCATTACGGTCTGCACGATGATGTAAATTTGGAAATCCATTATTTATAATCCAGTGATCATAAATTTGATAAAGTCGATGAAAATTTTGATAAAAATAATTTATAGATTTGATCAAAATTCAATTATATTAAATGCCGCCGATAAGTTGTCAAATATTTTCCACGGCACCGATTTTGATCCCAGAATTTCCACCTGCAGACATTCTCTGTAGAAATCTCACTAAAAATCATTTCTAACTTTTGGCATTTCTGATTCTGCATGAGTTTTAAAGGTTTTATAAGTCAGTCAATTGAATACGTAAAAGAAAAGGATGATTTATTTTGTTTGAGTCAAATACAATACAATTTTTGTTTTGTCTAAATTTCCAGGTTTTTCACGCATTTCGGGGTTTACAGATCTGAATTGTATGACCTAATACTGCGTCATGTTGTCGTTGCTACTACGATAGATCAGCAGAACTTGAGTAATCTGTACTGCGATCTACTCCTTGTTCCGAGGTATCGCGAGAAACACTGACACCTTGAATTTCTATGAAACCCAAAGTATTTAATATCGGATTATTTTAACATTAGAAAGTTAAAATATCGTTAAGAACCTTAAAATATTAAGACATTTAGTGTAGAAAGCTCCATTCAAACACACGTTTTACTATATATAAGATTTATTCATTGTCATAATCAGGTAAAACCTAAAACTTAATTTGGATTTTAATTTACATAATAAAAAAAATTTTTAATTTCTAAATATTTGTGTGGCAAAAAATTAATTTTTGATCTTTTGTCTGAAAAAGAAATCGAAATATTGAAAATAGAAAACAGATCAAAGGTGACCAAAAAAATCAAAGAACTAATATGACTCCTTAGGTAGCCGACACCCACTTTCACTGTCCCTTTTTTATTACCCCCTCCCCTGGCAGCGGGAAGTTATATAAGACAAGTCAAATTCAATTTGCATCTCAGCTTCATAAAGCATAAATAAGAAAAAATTTTATTCATTAAATATTTCTAAATTTTTTAATAATTTGGGCATTCATTTCAGGAGGATGATGAAGTGGAATTTTTGAGAAAAAAAATTATAAAAGATAAGTGATGGATTAAAGAGTCAGAGTAAAAATACTCATTAACTTGTGATTAAGATTCGATTAGCACGTGGAATCGTACTGGTGAGCAAGGGGGCAGAAATGGTGATGAATGGAGAGAATTATCTTTTAATGTCTGAATGATGACGGCCCATCAATCAGTTAAGCATTTCGATAAGATTGTTATTAATGATGCGTAGCGATTGATGTGCCAACACTGGCAGACTCGACAGACATCCTTACTTTATTCTTCTTCAACTTTCCTCGGATTTTCCCTATCAATCATAATTCAATTCTTACTGAACTAAGGTAAAAAGTAGACGGAACAGTTCCTGTCCCTGCGAATTGAATTACTGGCTGGAGAACTAATCTGATGTACAAATATGCCTTTCATTTGTTTCTCCCCGTGTAATGTGTTGTGGAAAATCTCAGTTGAAGTGTAATTTAATTATGTTTTTGATCGAACAACTGGATAACGACGGATTATCCAAGGCGAGACGTTAATTTGATAGGGAAGAAACTGTTAGACGTTTTCTGGAAAATCAATGAATCAACGACTCCTGTGGATTGTAGGAAAGGGGTTTACATAGTTGACGATAAAGATGATTCAGTAGGCATGAGGTGGAGTTGAGGACAAAGGGAAAAGGAGAGTAAATTGAGTAGATTCAATTACCGATATGAATAACAGCCTTCTGATTATACATAGTCATCCCGAATAAGGAGCGGCATAAATAGTGAAGGCCTTACAGGGGTATGGGGACCCAACATTCAATGAGGAATATTGCAATGAGAGTTGATCTAGAATTGATAGGCAACAAAAGTAATTACCAAATTCATTGTCAATTTTCAATGTAAACTTAGTGAAACTCAAATGAAATTTGTTTGTTGGTAAATGACAGAATTAAGCATTAGTTTATCGAGTATATCAAAATTAGACATTTCATTTCAATTCAGCATTGAATCTCTTTGGGATTTTCCATTCATTTTCATATTTAGGTATGAGGCCTCAATTAATGAGTTGATTGTCAGAATTGAGGCTATGAGGCTGGATCCGATCTTGATATACAATTATATTTCATATCAATGATCACTCCCGGA
The DNA here is from genome assembly GCA_022537955.1 of Schmidtea mediterranea. NCBI lineage: Eukaryota > Metazoa > Platyhelminthes > Tricladida > Dugesiidae > Schmidtea > Schmidtea mediterranea. The sequence goes on from CM039680.1 coordinate 167,813,778, forward strand.
TTAGTGAACTGGTTTCGCAATTATCAGTTTTTGTATTGAATTTTACAGATCTTATTCATTTGTTACCCCCTCCCGTTTCTATTACTAACTGGTGACACAGACGTAGCTAAAAAATAAACTTTTTCTTTCAAAAATTTTCAGATTATTTATCATTATTATCTTATTGTTTCCATCCATCAGTGTGACCTTGATAAAAATCCAAGTTATTCATTCAACTCACTAAAGGCCTACGCCTCTTTTTGTGACCGTTGTAAATAACATTTTATTTTTATGCATTTTAACTATAATATAAATATAGATTCATTGTATAAAGTTGTATAAAGTTATTGTATAAAGTTATTGTATAAAGTTATTGGTATAAACCAGAGGTGGAGAACATGTGGCCTCCGAGTGTTTCTTGTGGACCTCCATAAAAGATTGCATTAATATTTAGATAGGTTACGATAATTTGAAAATTGATTGAATTAAATACAGAACGGTATCAATGCAAGTTCTAGTGACCTCAATCTGGCAGAGAATATTAATGGGTGAGTATAACATTAGCTTTAGTTTGCGTCCCATTTATGGCACATTGGACAAAGTAACTGAATTGGTTGAATTTGCCTCTTTAGAAAAAACACCGGAAATCTGCCGATTGTCATAAACATTTGTTTAGAATTTGCTTAGAATTATTTTTAAATTTGAAATATAATTATATATTTTGAATTTATTTCTCATAAATATTCATTTTGTTGGGGTTCTACAAAATATTGGTGAAACAAAGAATTATTTTCAAAAAATCAAACATGAAAATTTACCACAAAATGCAAAAATTAATAAAAGTAAAAATTAGTATTTTTCTGGAAACGGATATAAGCAGATAGCAAATGATGAGACAAGTATGAATATAATAATATAAAATCGATTTGAGATTCCTAGACAAAATTATTAAAGGAATACAACTAATTAATTAATTGTAAAAATAAAATAATTTAATTTAAGATTTATTACGGCTTCTTTTAGGTAGATAATTTAATTGGAAATTTTGACTAGGAGAATCTATATAGCCTCTCAGATTATTAAATTTCAACATGTTTCAACAGAATACGTCAATTAAATAAATTGAAAGAGAAAATTGAAAAGTGGGGCATTGATGATGTTGAAGATATTTAAATTTCTTTTATCCCTCATCTAATGAAGTTTTGACGGTTGAAGAACAAATATTGGAAGACGAAATTCTCTGGGATACATCAGGGACTTTAAAAGTAGCAGGATACTGAAATTCCCAAACAAATGAGGAAAATGAGCTTTCAGCTTCTATAATTCAAAACCATGAAAAGATGATCCAACCTTACTTCCCAAGTGGTAAAGGTCTGATTCAATCAACAACAATGAAATGACGCTCCCTTTCAAGAATATATACGAAAAAATATATGGACTATAAATAAAAGTACAATGGAAATCTTTGAATAAACAAATTGAAAATGTTCATAGAACATCTTCTGTTTAAAGGGGGCTATAAACTTCCACAGCAGAGACATATATTAGGAGCTAAGTCCTAGTGATTGCATTAACTTTAGAATGAGAAAGCAAAAATACAAGCAAATAAAGAAATACATCCATTTAAATGGTAAAGCATCCACGGATAAGTGGCATGATTTATATGCTAAGATCACACTTGGATTTACTGAACAAAGTTTTTCTGAAGATTGGTGTTTTTGACAAACATTAATCAATTGATGAAATTAAGATAAAGTACTACGGTAAGTATTCAGCAAAAATGTACATAAAAGTATTTTTTAAATCAGTATTTTTATTCTGATATATCAGTATTTTAAATAAATGATCAGTATATTATTTAATTTTTTCTGTAGAAAAAATGAATTATTTGTATACTTAGATTTAGTATTTTTTTTATCAATATTTTTAATGAATTTTCATTTATAATATAATTTTGTCAGTATAATAAATTGTATGATAAAATGTATCTTTTACTGGTGAAAAACAATTTTTTAACTTTCCAAATTTCCATTATGTACTGAAAAAAATTATTATTATACTGATAGTTTATATTAAATACTGACCTTATTTTTAATTTTTGCTGATATAATTAACCATAAAATATTGACCATTAATAAAAATATATACTGACCAATTATAATTAAATACTGACGCTTTAACTAATCCCCAAATCTTAGGAGTCGTTTATATGAATTATGGCCAATATCCTAAATGGGACAGTTGTTTTCAAGATCAAAAAATAATTACAATTAAGCTTAGATTCATACAACACCATTCTATAAATCAAGGGTGAGAAACCTTTTTAACCCGCAGGCCAATTTAAATTTTAAAATTTTGTGGCGGGCCGCACTCATTAATAATTTACAAAGCTTTATATATACTAATAAACATTATACAGTAAACCCTCGTGTAACACAATTAATTGGTACGTGTTATAGGGAATATGTGTTATATGGAAACATAGAGGGCGTACAAATTTTAATAATGCGTACCGTGTTATATGGAATACAAAATAGTGTTATATAGAATACACAAAAATTATACAGGAATTGATGTTTGAATGTTTTTTATTATTTTCGGCAGCCATTTTTCTAAATTAGGGATGACAATTAATTTAATAATTACTTTACAATTCTGGAAGTGGTGGAAATAGATACAAATTCTAAAATATAAAAATAGATTTCAAATAATGACTCAAGCAGATAAGCAAAACTTAGCTAAATTAAAATTATTTTGAAATTCTATTTCCGCTTCTTCTTAAAATATTATTTAAACAAAAACAGAAAATTTACTTACCAATAAAGTAAGTCTTATCACACGTAGGATTTTTTTTAAATCACAAATTTATTTATTCAGTTTGAAACATAAATTTTTAGACATTTTGTAACGTTTTAGACTGCTTCGCGAGAAAAAAATTTAGTAACAGTTATATTGTAAATCGTGTTATACGGAGAACCTAAGCTGTTGTATGAGGAATGTCGCAATTTCGGTGCCGTGTTGTAGGGAATCCGTGTTATCGGATTACCGTGTTATACGAGGGTTTACTGTAATATATTTGAAAAGCATTAACTGTTCCCACCTTTTATGGTTTATAGCAGGGATGAGCAACCTGCGGCCTGCCAAACATTTTTTTTGTATTTTTATATGTCATGGTTGAATTTCAGACCTTGTTGGACTTATATTTTTAACTTTTAAAATAATAGTATTTCTAGCTCATCTACAACAAACATAAAATATAATTTTGAAAACAATCATAAAATCAAGTTTAATTTAAATTTATATAAATTTATATTTAATAATTAATTAAATAAAATAAAAACACTAATAATTTAAAAATTAATACAATCAAATGAACAATTGACATTATATTTTCGCTATATTTTTAAGGACTATTATTATTATTATTATTATTATTATTATTATTATTATTATTATTATTATTATTATTATTATTATTATTATTATTATTATTATTATTATTATTATTATTATTATTATTATTATTATTATTATTATTATTATTATTATTATTATTATTATTATTATTATTATTATTATTATTATTATTATTAAATTTAATTATTGATAATAGTAATTTTTAGTAAATTTTTATTATAAATGAACATTAAAATAATATAGATTTAAAAAATTATTATATTTGAATAAAAATTTTTTTAAAGATATTTATCAAAAACAAATTTAAAAATGCAAAAACTATTTAAACTATTTTATAGTTTTTAAATAAATTAATTTTAAATTATTAATGAATTTTTTTAAATGAATTTTTACAAAGTAGTAGAATAGTTTTTTTAGACAGACATTATCTGTGATATTTTGATGTTTATTTAAGTTTTCTATTAAATATTTTTCATAAACGTATTATTTTAGTTTATAATTTTGTAGTATCAAAATATTAGTAAAAAAATTATATGATTTTATTCTAGATTTTTTCTTAAATTGAAATAATTATTTAGGTACAGTGTTTATTTACAAAATAATTAAATCAAAATTTTTAATTAATAATTTTCTTTCTTTTAGTTATTTAGATTAATCAATTATTAAAGTTCTCAAGTATACACATTTAATATTATTAATTTCATTATTGTTTGACTTGAATAAGTATATAAACTGCTATAGATCTTATTGCTTTAGTAACAGAGTTTCAATAATTTATTAAAATTTATTGAACAATACAATAACAATCTAATCTCCGCTTTATTGATTACTATACAGAAATTAAAAGGTTTTAGTGCTTATTACGAAGACCGTCCATGGCAACCACAAAACATATAAAAATTAAAATAAATATATTTTTTAAATATATATATATACAAAAATAAAATAATTAAAGGATATAGATTAAATAATTAAAAATATTTAAAATTGAAATTTAAAACTAAAATTGTAAGTCAAAATCTATCTGATATAAACAATAAAATAAAAGTACCGAAGGTGTTGAAATCAATAAAATTTGCAACTTCAAAATCTCATTAAGTGTCGTGTAAAATAATAATCATAAGTGACATTCAAAGTGAGGGGGCCAGCACAGGTTGACAGTTATAACAACATGAAATCGACAAAATCACACATTATAACATCATCAGATCTGTCGTGATAACAAAACAGATTTCAGTCCAACCATGGACACCAAATTCGTTCAGTTCCTCCGAATAGAAACGCTGTGGAATTATTCAGTGGAAAACTTTTAATCGTGCATGTCAGTGATAAATAAAATTTACCGCGGCCATGTCCATAGGCATGTCCACGAAGATCTCCACTGTCAGCCGACTATCAACGGCATAACAGATTGGCTAGATAACAACTGAAAAAATATCTAAAATAAATAATTGTTTCAGCATGCCACACAAATTTTTCTATGCATCTTCAAAAGTTTTCCCGAGTGATCCCGTTGAATTTATGGCAGTTCACGAATCACTCCCATTTATTTAAGAAAGTAAACATTATAAAATATCAGAAACATTTTCATATTTCGAACACAAATTTGTTCAAATATACTTTTGATCGGTATCTGAATGTCTATATGTGCAACCACTGAATCTCGCACTCCATTATACTATGAAATTATTATTATTTTATTATTAAGCTCGTTCATAAATAAGAAATTTTTATTTAAATTTATGTATGTCTTTTATAAGAAAATTGTTTTTGCAAAATTTTTATAAATGCGAATTCTACAGTAAATAATATAAATATTCTACAACTTAACTATTGTGAACAGGTATTTCATGAAATACCTAGGTATTGCACAGCGGCATCTTCTGAAAGTTAGAGTCCCTGTGCTAAGAATTATTAGTTGCCTAAATAATGTTTTCAGGTTTTTTATTTGCAAAGTAAAAAAAATACTTAATTTACAAAACAAAAATTGTATTTACAAAACTAAAAAATTTATTCATTTTAAAAAAAAACTTTCTTTCAATAACAAAAGTAAAATAATAATTTATAATAGATAAATTAATATAATAAGTAAAAAATATATAATAAAAACTTATTAATATATATAAACATAGTAAAATTAACATAATTTTTTGATAACATATTAAAACATTAAATAATAACAATTAAAGTTTACACATACTAAAAACAAAACTTAATAAATAGTAATACTTTAGTTTTCTTCTAGACCTTTTATACATATTAATTTATACAAAAATGATTTATTTAATATATTCACGGACGTACAGATTTTTATGGCCCCTATGCTGAGAACCGTTAGCAGAATGGATCAGACATATTTGGTATTGCATAATGATAATTTCAGTGGTCCTCAAACTTCAAAAGCTCGTGGAACCCTTATGTGAAATAAATTTATTTATGGCTAGTTAGCTTTTTATGTGCTTTTAACTTTTAACATATATATATTCAAAAATAAAAAATTCAATGTAACATCTATTTACACAATAAAAATTGTAAAAATAATAAAATTATACTAATGACTTGGGTGAGCTTACTTTCACCACATAATTTGGCAATATTTGGAGAAATTGGTGTTAAAAAAATTTCTATTTATATCCTTTTTTTGAGAAATGAAACACTTTCTTTTGAATTACTATTTTTTGGGACCCTTGAGGGATTTCATGAAACTCTGGGGTTCCGTGGAACACAGTTTGAAGACAGATTTTCATACAAAAGTAAATTGGCATTATTCTAAACAAAAAGCTACCGAGAAACTAGTATGTTGCTGTAATTATTATGATGCGATTTTTTGGAATGGGTGCGTTGGGCAGCAGTTGATATAACCTAACTGTTGGTAACATTTTTATTGTGATTGTAGCAGTTAAAATTTATTTTTCTTCAAATTGTCTCTCTATGATGATAATGTTATTAATGTTTCAGTGACACGGGGAATGTAAAATTCATATCTAAATACCGTCGCTACTCCTCTGGGTAATGACAATATTTAATTCTTTATTCTTATTAAAAATTTGACAGATTTGCTGTGAAATTCCGTCAGTGAATAACATAGTAACAGATTTATACATTTGACAAAAAATTGCGTAATTACGCAATAGCGCTTGCCGATAGTTAATAATTATTTTATCAAGTGCTTGAAGTTAACTATAGAAAACATTTGAACCAGTCTAGGAAATTTATTTTAATTTAATTTCGCAACATCAAACTAATTATTTTAATCAAATTAAAAACATCAAATTAATTAATTAATTAAATTTCTGAGGGCAAAAATTACCATAGAAATTTGTAAACAAAATTTAATTATGTAATTAATGTTAATTTAAATTAATTAATGATAAAATCGCGAGTAATAGCTGTCGATTTGATAGAAAAATTCCATGGAAATTTTTTCAAGATACTTTGCGAGAAAATTTTGATTTAACAGCAGCAACAGGAATTTGCAATAGCGGTAGCAGGGGCAGCAGCAGAGGCAGCAGCAGAAGTAGCAGTAGAAGCAGAAGCATCGACAGCCACCCGCTTTCACATCTCTGAAAAAACAAATGTTGCATGTACTCATTGTTGAGCTCGAATTCAAGTGGAACCGAGTAGTTGTTAATAGAAAATATTCACCGTGAAATGACTATTTTAAAGATGAGAATGATTATAATGATGGTAAGGAGGGGACGTGATAATAATTTATCGGAAAACTGTTTAGTGTTGCGCCACGAATCACATGCCATGAAAGCAGTGAAAATAGTGAGGATGTTACCAGGCCATGCAGACAGGTTTTTGACGTTATCGCACCGATAGCTAGAGCCATTATCAACAATTTTAAAACGGAATTTAGAAACAGTTTTAATTTTTTGTTTATCTTTTTCAAAAACAATTTTATTTTTCATCAACTTAATTTAGTTAAATAATATGGCTGTTTCAGAAGATTGGTCCGATTATTCTCCGAGGATTCAATTGGATGAATTTCAATTTTGTCGCTAAGCTGAATCCGTTAAAAAAATCTTAGAGAGAACTATGATAAAAATTTGTCTAATTAAGGAAGTTTCCTAGGGCGTTGTATTAGGTTGTCAATTATCAAATGTGATTTTTTGTAATATTTTGGGATCAATAAAAAAGGTAATAAATACAACGAATAAAGAAATACAGAAATTAATTAAAAATTGACGTTGCGGAAGAAACAGGTATGTAAGGATAGCAAATGAAGATACAAATACAAACATCCAGTAGTGTATAATGAGGACTATGCTCCGTGGATATTTGGCTTAAAAAAAGTTGAGATCCCCCCTGAAAAATTTTTTTCTCTGGGGGAGGGGGGGTTAATTTTTTTTTAAATAATTTGTTTTAATGAATGAAATTTTTTTTAATTATTTGTTTTAATGAATGAATTATTATTTTATTTTATTTTTTGTTTAAATTTTTAAATTTAAAATTTTTAACTTTAGTAAGTTTTTTATATCATATTTTTAATTATTTTTATTTTTAGAAAATGAAATCTGTCAACAATATAATCAAAGACTTTAAATCCTTAATAAAAATGATTAACAAAAATGTTCAAAATGTTAAGAAAACTCCGATTATCAAAAATAAAACAGTAAAATGTAAGTACTAATAAATTTTTAACTATCATATCATAAGTATATTTGAATTAAATTTAATATTAACATTTTATTAATTTAAACACAATAAATTCAAAATAAAATGATAAAAAATAAAAAATAGGACGATTAAATTTAAATAAATTTTATTTAAATACATTTGGCTTCAATAATTTTTCAAATTGGTCGAATAGTCTGGTTTCCTTCTTTATATCCTTGAATTCTTATTTTAATCATAAAATGTTAATTTTCTTTTTTATTTTCATAAATACATTTTTTTTCACAGTTCATAAAAGTGAATTTTTCACTAAAACTAATATCTTTGTTGATTGCTAGAAATAACTCTGTTAAATTTTTTCGATCAATTTCTCTAATTTCCCAACTTTCATATTATGTAGGCTTTGTTTCAATGTTGTTGGTTCCTATTAAAATTTATTAATAATAATAATTTTAATGAAAATACTTACTCTAAATGAATAGATGATTGGAAATTTTAAATATTCCATTAAATATTGTAAAAACATTTTTGGTGAATTTTTGCTTAATCTGATAGCATTTACGGAATTTTCCTCAAGAATTAACTTATACTTTTATTCATTTTATGATTTTAAACTATTTTAATCTACGTATATAAGATTTTCAAAATAAAATTAACAAATCAAATTCATTTATTCATTGTTGTAAAATTAATTTATATTATAATGATTTATTTTAATGATTTTATGATTATATATTTAATCTTTACCCCAATTTTTGCAATTCTCCACAACATGATGGAAATTGTGATACGATTATGGAGAATTATTATTCTCATACATATGACCACATCACCTATTTTATTTGTCCCACATGTAAAACCACCCATAAAATGAATTATAGTCTTTTATTCAAACCATAAGGAACATTTAACAAAGTTTACCTGTAAGAGAAACAAATAATAATAATAATCCACGCTCTTCAAAAGTTCCTAAAATTATAGATATAATTATGCTTTCTGACTCTGACGATTCAAACATGGTTGATGATGTATTAATCATTTCTGATTCAGATGATGTTTCTGATGTTTTTCCTGTTGATATTCCTTCTGTTATTGTTAATCAATATGTTGGCTCGATAGCACCTATTGTTAATTTCGATTTAAACCAATCACATGCCATTGTTAGAATGGATATTTCGAATTTAAATTTAAAGTTAATTACAGTACCCACACAGTTAATTAATAAATTAAATGATGTTATCAATCAAATGGGATCTGTTAAGATTAAATTTTGTATTGATGTAGAGTTTGAAAAAGTTAGAGAACTTAAATCTTTCATCATTTCAAACTATGCCAGAATAATGAGTGATTCATTTTTAGATGAAGGCGCTACTCTTCTTGACGAAAAAATAAAATTAATTAATGACAAATGTAGTAACTGGCGTGATCGGATTATTGCCCACACGAAAAATGCACACAAGAAAAATGCCCACATAAATAAATAGAGAAAAATGCACACAGAAAATAAAAAGAGAAAAATGCACTACAAATTAAAAAATTCTTGAGTATAATTTATTTCAAACCCGAGTTGTGAACGAAAATTTTCACTTCTCAATTTCTCGAAAATTCTCAACTCTTGAGAATTTGATTTTTTGAAAATAATAAATATTTAGATAATACAAAAAAACCAAAACAAAACAGTAAAATAAAGGCAACTCTACTTACTTTTATTAATGGAGTAAAAAGAATTTTTATCACAGTGATTAATAGCAATTATTATTATTATTATTATTGTTATTATTATTATTATTATTATTATTATTATTATTATTATTATTATGATTATTATTATTATCGTACATTGATTAACTATTAGATTGAATATTATTCTTGATTTTTTCTCTATTTATTTTATTGTAGTGCTTTTTTCTATGTGTCCTTTTTTCTATATGAGAATTTTTCTTGTGAGCAATACTGTCTGTGTGCATTTTTCGTGTGGGCATTTATCACCGAATTAGTAACTGGGCTATAAATAAAATAAAAGAAATTAATTTTGTTCTTACCAAGTTTTCACAAATAAATTGGTTGAGTGGTCATTGATTTATTCCAACACCATTATCCTTATTAAATAAACATTATACTGTAAATGTTGCTAATTCCGATAATTTATGCTTCATTTACAGTATTTTAACTATTTTAAATCATGAAAATATAAGTAACCATCATAGAAATGAAACATTTAGCTACAACACATCTGAACTTGACTTTTCACCTTCGGATTTACTCATGAAACTTTGAGACATTCCAAAATTTTAAGCTAAAAATCCAAAGCTTTCAATTAATGTCCTTACTTGTGATGAAAATAATTTTAATAAAAAATTTTCTAATCCTGAAGTTTTCAAACACCCTTATGTCAAAATAATTCATCGTTCTAAAGTTGTTGGGTGACAACCTATTAATTTAATTTTATTAGAAAGCCTTGATTCTTATCATTATATCGCTGTTGCTAAATTATATAAGCTTTTAAATTATATAGTAAGTAAATAATATAGTAAGGCTCAATCTATTTGGGAAGAAAGCAATTGTAACTCTTTGCTAGATTATATGAAGGTTTATCTCAAACTTGATGTTTTTTTGGCTAACTTTTTCCTGCAATTTCATTCAAAGTCCTTAGCTCATAACAGATTGGAACCACTTAACTTTTATGAAATTGCCGGTAAGTCTTGGGCATCGGCTCTTATAACTCTTGAAGAACCAATTGAACCTCTCAGTGACATGGAGATGTATAATTTTTTTGAAAGGGGAATCCGTGGTGGACTAACCTTTGTTAATAAACATCACGTAGTATCTGATGACAACACCGAACTGCTTTACGTTGACATCAATAATCTATACGGTTGGGCTTTAAGTCAACCATTACCATATGGAGATTTTGAATGGGTTACTGATACTAATAAATTAAATAATTTAATTAGTTTTTTGAATAAGGATCTTGAATCACTATCATTTGCTGTCACATTTGAAGTAGATTTAGAAATCCCAACATTTCTTCATGATAAACTTAATGATTTTCCAGTAGCTGCTGAAAAAATGTGCGCTCCCGGTTCTAAGGTTGAGAAGTTAATGATAACGCATTATCCAAAGAAGAATTATGTTCTTCATTGGAGACTTTTGCAGCTTTCTGTTTCCTTGCAAATTAAAATTACAAATATACATAGAGCCATTAAATATAATCAAAATTCAATATTTAAAAAGTATATAGACACTAACACACAACTTAGAGCGCAATCAACCAATGACTTAGATAAAAACTATTATAAACTTTTAAATAATAGCCTCTACGGATAAACCGTAGAAAATCTTAAAAAACGAATTAATTTAAGATTATGTAATTGTGCAAACAAATTAATTAATTATTGCTCAAAATCAACTTTTCGGAAATCATTTAAAATCGACAATGATTTGGTCTCTGTGTTATTAAATAAGGAATCGGTGTGTTTAGATCGACCGAGTTACATTGGACAAACTGTACTTGATTTATCAAAACATAGTATCGAAACGAATTCACTTGTGAAATTAATATAGTTGCTGGGGACACCGATTCCTTTCTTCTGGAAATTAAGAATTGTAAGTTAGACATTCTTTTATCTCGATGTTCGTGAAAATCTCATCGATACTTCTAATTATGACCCAAAACATCCATTGTATAGTAGGAACCTTGATTCTGTCATTGGAAAGTTCAAAGACAAGAATAAAGGACCTAAATACAACGAGGTGGTGTTCCTTCGTCCAAACTGTTATAGCCTCTTGTCTGAAGTTGAAAGTATCAAAGCTAAGGGTATACCATTGAAGGGTACTGACTTAAAACATAAGCCATGCCTAAATTGTTATAACAAAAACTTAATTTTTTCGGTACCACAAACTCGTATTACTAGTAAAAAACATCAATTATTTACAATTAAAAACAGTAAAACTGCACTAACAAATAATTATGATAAAAGGGTTTGAGTGGGGAAAAATATAAGTGTAGCATATGGTCATTATATAGGGGAGGTGATGTGGTTTTAGGTAACAGCCCAGAAGAATATTCGGAATTCAATGAAGAATATGACTATTATGAAGAACTTTGAATAAATAAATTATTTGAAAATATTCTTTGTTATTGTATATTTTTGTTAATGTTTAAAATTTTTATGCTTTTAAGTTAGTATTATTTTTTATTAAGTATTAAAATATGTCAAAAGGTAAATCATGTATATTTAAATATGTATTTTATTTTATTATTTAGTTTATCTCTTTAAAGTAATTTTAAAGAAAATTCAGGAACTTTATCCAAGAATTAAAAATATGTTGGATTATTGCGCACCAGAGTTTCTCGCAACAAAAATTTACCATTTCACAGGGATTAACATTGAAGAAATTCTCGAGATTCACTATGCAAGGATCTGGTGACCGATGTGTTGCAAATTGCATTGTTTGTAAAGATAGTATGAGAGTAACATTGAAAAAATTATTGAAAAATTATTCTTAGACTTACAATTAAATTTTAAAAATAAAAATAAATAAATAAAAAAAATGATAATAATTAATAAAATATAATAATAATAATAATAATATAAAATAAATAATTAAATGAAAATAAAATAATAAATATTTATTTAATTCACTTCATTAAAACTAATAATTTAATTTAATAATAATATAATTTAAAAAATAAAATAATTGACTTGATTAAAACAAACAATTAATTTTAATAATAATATTATTAAAAAATAAATAAATAAAATTATTGACTTGATTAAAACAAATAATTAAAGTAATTAAAATTTAAAAAAATTATTCAGGATTTTTAATCGAGCAAATATATTTTAGGCTTTTTAGTCGACCGGCGATTTGAGCCAATTTTATTTTATGGGTTTTTAAGTATGAAAAAAAATACTTAGGCTTTTTATTCGATGAAATATTTTTAGGTTTTTTAATGGGTAGGTGATTTGAGCCCTAACCATGTGGACAACCCGAGGTGATAATTAGTTCAATTCTCTCATAAAATCAATGAAGCAAAATTAGTTTTCTGGGTGTTTGGGGAAGCGAGAAGTCAACCACTCAATTAAAGTAGCCAAGAACAAATGAATTATTTGATTAAGACTTAATATGAATAATTTATTAACTAGAAACGGGTATAAAGAGTAAGAGACAAAACCAAAGTTGACCAGTAAGTCGAAATGTACGAGGTAGTGGAAGACCGCATAAATGGGTTCATATTTGAATTACAGAGGTGAGTCTGAAAGCGAGTGAAACCTAATAATAGCCAATTTAAATTAAAGTGCGTACATGAAAGATTGAATCTTCAGTAAATTGACTTAGCCCTATTGCAAAGACGCAGATACATAGAGATATTGTATTGACGATTGTGTTTATTGTGCTAAATATAAATAAAAGTTTCTTGTGTTGGGTTCTATTAATTTTATGTGCAAAGTGAGAACACAATGAGCCAGAGATCACACCGATTTGTAATAAATAAACCCAACCAAATATATAAGCATTTTAGATATGCTCTAAAGTCTTAAAATAGAATTTTATGTGAATAAAATATCCATAACGGTGAGTTTGAAACACCAACATATTCATTATATTCTACTTCGTCAATTTATAAAAGAGAATTTCAGTTGGCGTTTTTCAATTATTATTATTATTATTATTATTATTATTATTATTATTATTATTATTATTATTATTATTATTATTATTATTATTATTATTATTATTATTATTATTATTATTATTATTATTATTATTATTATTATTAAAATATTAAAAATAACAAATATAGCAAAATATAAAAGTAATAGTAATTAATATAATTAACATATTTAATGACGAATAACATCCAATATTCGAGGATAGCGTCGCATCACTTACTGACCAGCCGAAGTTGGAAAGAAAATAATTATAATAAATTATTTGATCCTCAAATTAAATATATTTTTCTTTCGTTGTTTGTATCAATATTTAAAATGTATGTTGAATTATATAAGTTTCTATTGAAATTATGCAAGCTTCCCGGAATGTTTGGTGAAGAGTTATAATTGGATTGTTCTGACCTCGGAACAAATTTGCGGTGGTTAGGAAAAGAATTAGAATGTAAAGGAGAGAATTGCGGCAAACAAATAATATTTATCAATAATTCTGATAAAAAGGCGAATGTGAAACGATGAAGAAAGTAATTGCATTATAGGGATAGATAACGTCGGGAGGATGATTAAGCATGCCCCGTTCTATGATTACTAATCAATAATTCTACGAATTTATTTTCTGATCTTTCAAATTGACTTTTAGAAATATAAATGAATAACTGAAATATAAGAAAAAATAATTTTTTTCCGTCTGGGCCAAATTGATTTTGCTGCGTGAATAACTCCAGAAAATTAATGATCAAGTCAAATAATCTAAAAGAGTTTTAAAAAATAAATGCAAAAATAAAAATTATGAAGGACTCTATTGAAAAGTAACGACAATAACAATAGTGATAGCTACAATGATAGATAATGGATGTGTAGATATAGATATTTATCACATTCATCGTTAGCTTTGCTATGGCAGCTGCAACTGTCGCCGGCGGCGATTTCAACATGTACAGGATGTACCATACCAAGAGGCTCATGGTTTGATCAAATTATGGAAGAATAACTGATTTATCTCATCACACAGAACACCTGATTGTAAGTAGTTGTTCGTGGGGGAAATTTTCTGGCTGATACTGTTGTTACCAGAATCTATTCTTCCACTGAGTGTTACCATTGGAATATTTGCGTTTTCTTTTTCAGCTGAGTTTTCTTTGAATGAAGATACTTGTCCTGTTAATGATATTCATGCATCGCCCATATAATTGTCTATGGTGATAATACCTACTACTTTCAAGCGAATCCCATTTGTTCGACTAGTATCATCTTCACTTGCTCCTCTCCCACTATCTGATTGGAAATCTTCTTTTATTTCTTCATCATTGCTAGTGTCAATATAATGGCCGAACGTTGCATATCCAGGAGACCCATAATTGCTCATGATAGGACATTGAGAACAAACTCCGTAATCCAATCTGGATATCGTGTTTCTACCGGTCAGCATTCGGTTGCCATGACATCTGGGCACTGAGGAATTGGATATATATCCGAGGTGATCATCTGAGTATATGGCGGTTTCAATATTCCCAAATGGTTTGTTGTCGATGCTGGTTTCGATGCAAGAATTTAAAAAGCTACTGGATATATCTGAATTGCCGTTTACTAATAGATTTTCCTGTAGTGCTCCAGAATTACTATCGATGGTTCCTGCGTTTTTCATAGACTCTGTTCTGATATTGAGAAATGTAATTATTTATAATTAGCAATGGTAAACTACCTTCCAGATGAAATCTTCTTGATCCAATTTTTATCATAGCGATTATTATTTCTTTGATAGCATGGCTTTAGCATACAGATGATGGCGGTCACGAGCATTGCGATGAAGGATAGACTGATGCACGAAAGAATGATCACAACAAGAAGACTGTTTTTGTCTACCCATGACCCTCCATTGTTAGATTGCAATTTATCATCATATTTAGCAGGCTTATTTGTGATAAACAAGTAAAACATCTGAACATTTAATATTAGTAAGAAATCGCAAATTTATCAGTTATAAGTGACTTTTACTATTATTTTTTGACCACGGTTAAAATGATATAAATTTGGAAAAATAAACTTCTGTCAAAAATTGACAAAGACATTTTGAAAGACCTAACTAATGAAAACTCCATCAAATCACCAATGAAATTGCAGAAAAGGTCAAACAACTGTTTTGGAACACTCCAACCAGCTAGACATCATTTCCAAGCTTGATTTTTGATACCTCTTCCACTAAATGCGAGAAATTCAATATCACGCTCGCTCTTTATCAATAAATTTGAAAAGGAGGATTTTTTGAGTTTATAGGTAGCAATATTGAGAAAAATCCATTAACTCTTTAAAGGTGAAACCCCACTAACCGCACCAAAAGCTAAATTGCATTTGAAGAAGATTGTTTTGAGTTGTTCGTGGGATTGCAAAGTTATAATTTATATCGAATAATTACAACCAGATGAAACTAAAAATCAAACCAATAGTGCCAACACTTGAACCATTTGAAAGAAGAGGTACTGGAAAAGCGACAAGTACTGATATTTATGCAAGAATTAATCTTCTACAAAGACAAAACAAAACCTCGTGTGGTGCTTTAAGTAATAATGAAATTAAATGAATTTCACTAGAGAATTCATGGTCATTTTTCCGTTTCCACCGATATTTCCCTTTCCGAATACCATTTATTCCAGTCATTCCAAAATCGTATAAATGTTATAAAAATTCCGAAACTTCCAAGAATTTCTCACTTACATAGCTGAGTTCTACTATAGAGCAGCCTACAAACCTTAGGAATTTCATATGAATAAGTTTGGTAATAGATGAGCCAAAAAAATAGAAATTTTAAGATTCGGAAAGCCAAAGATTTTATCCAATCATATTCAAAAAGTATAAATTCGAATTATACAAAAATATTAAGTATATTGTAGTAATGATTATATTTAATTCAAGTAAAAATAGAAAAAATAAAAATATATATATATAATATTTTTAGTGTGCGATAAATGTGCTTGAATAAATTTTAGAACATATTTTTTATATTTCTATTTTAATATTTAAAATTAACTGATTTAAAAAGATTTTTTGTTCGTTCATTTAGTTAGTAATTGACATCATAAAAATAATTAAAATCATTATTTGATCTTATATATATTACACCGATTCTTATTGGAGTGCCAATCAATACTTCGTCCAATAGCATCAGTTTTCTGCACTTCCCGATAAATGTGCACAAATTCAAATTTGAATTTATAATTAAATATTATTCCTCGTAATAAATTATTATATAATTTATTTTATGTCCGGTATGCTAGATCCGAACCTCTGATCGAGGGCCGGAATTTTAGAGTCATCATACAAATGATTTAATAATATATTTAAAAACAAGAAAAGTAATTCTAAAAGAAAGATTGCAATACAAAATTAATTCCGAAGATTCAAACGAAAATAGATAAATTGCCACAATTCGAAAAAGAAAAAGACGGAAGCCGGATAATAAAATACGTGATTTATCCCATTCGTTTAACCAACATAAAAATGGCTTACGTATTGTTACGTAACATCTTACATGAGTCCACACTGTTACTAGCTGGAGATTGACCTCTGTCCACTATGTTGCTACCTAGTAATTGACCTTTGTCCACTGTTACCAGGTGACACCACGACTATGTCACGTGCCCACTGGTAAGTCACTATCCGGATACACACCACACACCGATTACCTAATCCACACTTATTATGTCATGCAGTTGTGGACCAACTCAGTTACCTTCTAGAACCTTATACACATCTACCTTCTAGAACCTTCCACACACCTAACATCTGGAACCTACCGTTCACACACACACCAACCAACGACACTACACAATTATTCACACCGATCCGCACTCATAACCGCCCATCATCGCCTAAAACTACGTCTACGACTAAGTCGTAGTCTTAACAAAATCCCTCACTAGCACTATTTATATTATTATTATTCTGTTGATATCATATAAACGTAAGAGTTTCGTTGATCTCATTGATTTATATTACTTGCATGTGATATATTAAAAAATTATAATTATATGAAATTTTCAATTGTTAATTATATTATAAATTATATTAATTATATTAAAAATTATAAAATAATCAATAAACATAATAAATTAACATCAAACTCGTCTTAAAATAAATATTCAATCTTAAATGATTTAGCTTACTGGCTATTTTGTTAGTAATATACAATTTTTATGAAAATTTAAATTTACAACAATTAAAGTATATTGATAGTTTATTTAATCAAAAATAAGTCACTGAAAACTTAAATTTGAACACTGGATTTACAAAATTCAATATTTTAATTATGTTACATAAAAAATTATAAAATAATCATTAAACATAATAAATTAACATCAAACTCGTCTTAAAATAAATATTCAATCTTAAATGATTTAGCTTACTGGCTATTTTGTTAGTAATGTATTACGTAATAATTCTATCAAAATAATCATATAACTTTGACAATTTTTATGAAAATTTAAATTTACAACAATTAAAGTATATTGGTAGTTTATTTAATTAAAAATTAGTCACTCAAAACTTTAATTTGAACACTGAATTTAAAAAATTCAATGTTTTAAGAAAATAATTCACTAAGTTTAAAATTTCAACTTAACTAAATGTAAAAAACTAAATTACCAAGTTCTATAAAATTTGAAATTTACAGCAAATAAAATATACAGATTTGTATTCTAATAAAAAATTTAATTTTGAAAATAAAAAATAATTATCCCACGCTAGGATTTGAACACCTGACTCAATGAATTATTAGCGACACCACTGATGTAAGAATTTTGAGAATAGCTCATTCAAGATAGGATTTAAACATTGGATTTATAAATTTTATGAAAATAACTCATCACAGGATTATTTACATGTAAATACTTGACCAAATTCTATAATTTTATACCTAATATACTGATTCTATAAAAAATTCAATATTTTGATAATAATTCACAAAGTTAGGATTTGAAAATACTAATTTACAAATTCATTCAAGTTCATCCGACTCTATAAATTATTAGTGATACCATCAACTAAATTCATTGTAACAACTATTTTAGATTTAGTGTTTGTATGAAAATCAGTCACTGGGTTTACAAATGAAAGTCACTGGACATACTATATAAATTGATAAAGAATAATCGATCCATGAGTTTTATATCAATATTTTTTTAAAAATTCACGCATACTGGATTATTTAATGCTAACAAAATACACACAGTTATGGTAATAATAATGCTATTGATAATAATAATTTAACTTTCACAACAATAAAAAAGACAAACAATTTTTCAAACGTAAATTTATTACAAACACGTATTTGGTAAACATCGTCAATATCAGTCAAGTGGATACTAATGATATCTAAATAAACTTTTGTTTATAATAAGAGCTTAGAAAATATCTAAATACTAATTAAAACTCATCATTTTAGTGTTGAAACTAAAACGTGTAAAATTAGATTTACATTCATTAACAACTTGTTAATTAACCGATAATTTCGGACATTGAAGCTTTATGTAACCAAACATTGATTAAATAAGCATTAAAAATTTATCAGGTTTTATGTAATACCTATTAAACATTTCAATAATTTATGAGTTTAACTAGGTATATTATAATACTTCTATGAAATTTATGAATAAACTATTACGTGATTTATTCTAAAGTTATCTAAAAGGTTAAGAATTTTAACCCTATGTGAAGAAATAGGTAATAATTTTAATCCTAAGTAATGAAAGAAGAAACAATTTTAACCCTAAAAGATGAAAGAGGTAATAATTTTAACCCTATGTGATTAAAAGTTTGAACTATTATAACCTTATGTATACCAATAATTAATAAATACCAAGTATATTATAACATATGTCTTTAATAAAGAATAGTTGCTTAATTGGTAGAAAACATATTTTAAAAATCATTCAATCTTTGACAATTTTTATGTACCTGTTAAAGATTTTGTGGGGTTAGTGGTTTCTGACCTTGACCCCTTTACATACAAGCTTTTCTTGCCCGCCAATGGTTACCGGTTGCTAGGCAACGTTGGAACTGAAACCATTGGTTATGAGACCATCGAAGGTGAGCTCTAGCTATAGAACTGCTAAGGCCCGGCCTCATGGTGGGTTCAACGCGCTACCGATAGAAGATCTACGTGCGATTTACTACCTGGGTCCCTTCTGTGTGAACTTAATATTCATAAGAATTCTATTCGATTTACTCCTTCGATTTCAACTTATTAATTTTCACAGTGGATTATAAAATTACAAGACGAATAAGAAAATATTTTATTTTTAACTACAATTTACATATTTTCGGTCTATACTATTAGGTGTTTTAGTTGTTAATCCCGTTCCGTTGCTTGTTGCGTGCGGCGTTTTGCTCGCTCCGCCTTCCATGGTCGTCGCTGAAGACGTTTACCAGCTACCGGTTTAGTGGTGCTGCTCGTATCCCGGTAGGCTATTTGAGCTGGCGCGAATGCCAGTTGGTAAGTCACTGCGTTGCCCTCCTGGCGAGTTGACAGTGCTACTTCCAAACGTCTAATCTGAGTCCGCTGATTCTGGACTAATTTCTTTTCTTCCGCCCATCCACGTTGAGCGGCGGTCAATCGCTGGTATATGGTCTTTGCACTGGCGGGTTCGATCCAGGTCGCGCAAATCTTTTGTATTTCGCTACTCATTTCGATAAGTTGGTTGTGGAGTTCCGTATTTTCTTTACGAGAATTTACTAGCTCCTTACTCAGGGTTCTGAGCGATGGCATGTATACAAATAAGTTATCGGTTAACCAGGTTTGTGAAAAATTAGCACTGAATTTTATGGAAATTGTTATAGACAGAATTTAATTTGTTCGTTATACTGGAACTTATCTTTTCTAAAAACCAAATGGGTCTATACAAATTAATATCCTATGATTGCTACGGTTTAGTGTTATTATTTTAATTATTCAAGATTAACTCTTTTCCTATACGGTCAAACTATAAAACAAAAGGATTCTAAAATTTTATATTTTTCAAGACAAAGACATATTGCCACTATCTTCTCGGACGCGGGACCTGGTGGATATCTGGATCGATTGCGGGCATAGGGATGCTCCTGCCATTGAGGTGATCGTCTGTCGTAGTTTTGCATATTTATTGGTAGCAGTCGTCTCGGAATCACGACGTTCATTGGAGTATCCATTTCCATCAGAGCCGGGTCATCGAGCTCATAGGACACTCCGTATCCTGATGCGTATCAAACAGGGCTTGGTATCTTTCCGGTGGCGATGTCTGCATTCACCCTGTCCAACCGTCATCTGGCCATTGTGACTTGCAAATTTGTTTGCCTCTGATGGATTTCCAATCGGTCTAAGGTGAATTCGGCTCTCTGACGAGCTTCACCTCGTCGTTGTTGAATTGGCGGCTCTCCCATGACTCCCGTACTGGGGAGATTGAGTAACCAGCGTCCCACATCGCCTGCTGCAATTGCGCTACTGTTTGTGCCGGGAATCGCACGGTGATTCTGGATGCGTCGATCCATCAGCCATCTATAACGGTGGAATATTACATTTGATGTAATTATGAGAGAAAATTTGGTGTAGATTTTTAGCGGAAAATGAAGGGATGTCTTGTTTGTTTGGTCGGGGATGTGTCGTGATGCAGGTGATTCTCTTTACCTCAGGTTCTAATAACTTGATTCACATTGCTATAGGCTGTCAATTGGATTTTCGGGTAACGACATTTACTTGAGTTTTCTAGGGCGTTCGTATTTATGGTTTCCCTAGTGGCATTTGTATTATATAGAAATGTAGCCGTTTGTTGAAGTTCTTTGGTCCGTATCCTAGTGACGCCGTGAGGCAAGATAAAAATTAATGCTGGTCGGGAGAAAAAATTGTATGGCTGCTTTCGGATCATCTCGTTAATTTGGATTAGTTTTCCGAGACATAACTTAGACTCACTTCCTATTTATTTATAGGTGGCTCGGATAAATTGCGTCACCATATAGGATTTAGAAAAATAGAATATGATAGTACGCTTTCTTGACTTCTAGTGATTAGTTTATTGCTCATGATCAACGTTCAGCTGAAGACGTAACCCGTATCCACGTAGGATTAAAAAAGGAACAAAACATAACAGCACGCTTCTTATTTTTAGCGAATAATTTATTAGGCATAATCCATGTTCAGATGAAGACATGATTTGCTTTCCCGTACTATACTCTTTGGTTCTCGCTCTTTGTGGATGTTCCAGAACCATTGCTCAGCGATAGGCAAATCGTGGCGGCATATATATTTTTCGGAGATAAATGATTAAAAAGCTTTTCATTGAATAAAACTATACCTTTACATTCGTCCTCTTTTCTCTTCATCAATTCCACTCTTCTGATTTCGCCTCGTCGGTTGAAGTTGATACTATCGTTCGTCTTCGGAGTTATTGTTATTGTATCCCTTTGTGTGTTCATTTCTTTTTCTAAATTTCAGTTGTGGAAAACTGATTGATTTCTCCGATGATCGGCAATATATACCTGTCTGTGCCAGTGTGGCATTTAGTCAGTATTGGTCGATAAATTGTCTTCCATTGGTTCGAATTGATATTTTTATTTTCCATCGGGATAGGAATTTTTGTAGAAATTCTGACATACTACGTATTTTGTTTTTTGCACTGCCACTCAAATAGTGTTGGCGTGTCATGACGTCATTAAACACTTGATCATGTGTTCGTTGGCTTCATCGCACTTTTATAATTAATTCAAAATAATTAATTTGATTTGCTGAACTTTCGCTTTTTATCGGCTCCTAATCATAATTCCTCTATTGAATTTCCTGACCGGCGGTAAGTGAATGATTTATTAACTCCTTATTCTTTCTTATTGGTTAGGTTCTAGAGCCATCGGAATTTGCGATTCTCCTTAATTTGAATCAAAATCGAACTTCCTTGAGGTTAATGTTCCTAATTTTTCCAAAATCTATCTAGTTTAAATCCTCAGGGATATACCGAAATTTTATGTCCGGCTGTCGATTTAAAGGAGCAAACCTATTGTACCTGCTAAGAAGAGTGAACAATTTAAAATAAAGGCGCTGTATTTAGTCAATCAAATATGTTTTATTGATGTTATAACGAGTAAATTTTCTAAATCAAGCGTTGGTAAAAGTATAATGATTTTTATAATAAAACTTTTAGATTTACGATTAAATTAATGATAAGGATTTATGTCTAATACCATGTTTAATACTGAATAGCTGATTTTACGAAGATTCATCCATTCTTGTACTGTTTTCGTTATAAGTGTAACATTTTAATTTGTCCTATTTTTATTTTTACAATCTCTAATCAACTCTAGTTAGTGTTTTGTTATATTATTTATTATAGTTGCCACATACTTAAGATTAATTGAATGTTTGAACGTTATTCGGTTAGACTCTCCAGCTAAAGTTTTATAGATTTCTCATATGTTATTTTAATAATTCCTTTCATTTAACCTTTCTTTCTGTTTAGACTCGCATTCTAATAATATGCGCGTTGAATTTTTGGGTTATTTAATTAACGATTAATCCTTTCGTCATTTATTGAAATTTTTATTTAAATAATACATTTACTTAATTTTTGCTTATCCATTTAGACCGTTACTTGAATATTTTAGTTATTCATTTTACGTTAACTTTATCATTATTAGATGTTTATACTTTATAAGGCTTTTAACTCGGATTGTTATTTTATATTATTCAATTTAGATAATTGATTTTTAACGCCGCAGCGATTTTCCGCTCTTTTCCCACACTCACCTCCTTTATTTGATCCTAGGGTTAGAAATGTTGATATTAGGATTTTATGAGTGCCCACTGGACTACTCAATGTGGATGATTCTAAGCCGATGAATTTTTATCAATTTAGGTTGAATTTTCGGGAGATGGATGACGAAGGGACAACCAAAAAACTGCTCCTCAATCTTCCATCTACCCTATAGGTTGTAAGAATTGACGTTTGGATTGTAGCATTTTCGCACGGCAGAATCTTCACGGGCACGAGATATTGGTGGATGAACCTGCAATCACACATCTCGGTTATTATGTAAAGTTTACTATCTTGCAGTGTATTTCGGATGTGAGCCGGATAAATTTCGACAGAGTATAACATTTTCAGTTAATCATATATTTCGAAAATCATCATCGGTACGTAATGTTCTGCTTCCAACATTCATAGGCATAAGTAGCAAATCCTCTTTTCATACATACGCTCAAGTAGTGCTTACTTAAGAGTGCTTGAAGTCGTAGTATGGAAAATTTAACGTTGATAGTTGGACTGTTCCTGTGAGAAAATTGAACTGCTCACAAAATGTTTGCATTAAAATTCTGTGAAAATGAATTGGTATATATACCTGTTTTGTGACCTTAACCTTGCGTGTTCTTTATGATGAATTTACACAAAATTTGACCTTTATCTTATTTGTAATATCTATCTCTAATTATATTATTTTCTTGCATTAAATAGACAATTTATTTTATTTATTTTTTAATTTCATATTTGCGATTAGAAATATTTTATTTTCTACCAGCTTTCCCATTAAAATGCTGATTTTATAAATTGCTCTATTTTCGGTCAAATTTTCTTGTTACATTGTTATGTTTGTGTTAATTTCGTGCTGATCTTTGTGCGTTTTGTTATTATTTTAATTTACTTTTATGTTTTTGATTTTATGTTTAATTGCGTTTTTCTCACATTTTAAGGTTGTTTATTTGGTGTTTATGGGTCTGATTTTAAATCTACCAGTTATATTTGCGTGCTATTTCCAATTCATTTAAACAAAATCCAGTGCTGGTCCAGCAATTTTAATGATTTGAAAATATAAATAAATTTATTATATTTTAATTTAAAAATATTAAATTGAAATTAGCAAAATAATTAGATTAAAAGTATATAAATTTTTTAATCGTCGATGTAAATAAACTCGTAAAATTATTGATTGATTAAATGCAATTGTTAATTAGAAATATTAATTGGAATATTATCGACTGAACTTATTTTTCAATAGAAAGTTATTCTTGAAACAAAATAAAAATCATATTTCAATAACTTTCTTGAAATTAATTTTGAAAAAGTAGAAACCAAATACTTGATTTTGATTGGCTGTCACTATTTACATATTGCTATTGATAACGACACTATTTTTCGATAAATTTAATCGCTAAAATACCAATAAATATATCAATATATTATAATTATTACAGTTTTCTTGAAAATAATTTGAAAACGTATAAACTATAGCAATTTTTCAATAAAACTATTATTAAACTAAAAATAGATAAAAATTTCAATAGATTTATCGATATATTTTTGAAATTTTTCTTGAAAATAATTTGAAAACGTACAAACCATATTGATTTTTTACAATAAACTTATTATTTAAATAAACCAATTGTTAAAAATACTAATAAATTTATCAATTAAAATAATTACAGTTTTTCATGAAAATAATAATTTAATAATGAAATTACAGAATACTTGATTTTAATTGGTTAATTCTATTTATTACCAATGACAACGACTCAAATTAATTCAAATTTTAATGTTCTAAAACAGTACTTTATCACTTCAAATATAAATTATTTTCTAAATATTATTGGTACCGCATTGATTAGTCGATAGGAAATCAAACTATTCAATCGAATATAATTTCATTAATTTTTTTAAATAAATCAACAAAGCAGAAGTCATTATGGGCACGTGACATAATCGTGCGGTCACCTGGTAACAGTGGACAATGGTCAATTTCTAGATAGCAACATAGTTTACAGAGGTCAATGTTATGTTATATTACGTCACATGTTATGCAATATTATGTAAGCCAATGGGGAGTGTTTTGTATCTAACGTGATCACATCCTACTACTCATATAGCTCCTCACACAGCGAAGGAGATCCTACGTTTCACAGTGGATTGTAGACAAGTGTTATTGTATTCTACATCCGGTCGACGTCACAACCAAACATGATCACTGGCGGAGAATTGTTGAAAGGAAATCTGATCACTAAAGATAACACGTTCCCAGAAGTAATGAGGTTTTTTTCGTATCCTCTGCTCAGGAAATCGATTATCAGAAGTGGCTTTCGTCTTGTAGCTATTCCACTGTATCAAAACTTCTTCAAATAACACCGTACAGTAAACACAAATATAGCAATTTTTTGGTATTTTGACAGTTGCTGTATGATTCACAGCAGAAGAATACCCTCCGATGGTTTGGACCGACTCCTAGGACGTTTGACACTATATTTTCCTGAATTATAAAATTGACACACAATATTGTTCACTGTCGACAGAGACACGTGCCAAACAGCCGCAACGTTTCTTCGTTATCGTCCTTACTCACATTGTCTAATAATTCAGCCTCTTATAAAACCTAACAGTTGACTAGAACCTGGAATGCGTGACATGATTAACACAAGTGTGAAAAAACGTGTAAACGAGCTCTGTTATATAGTCTATTGGAAGATGCTAACCAATCATAGTTAGCATTCGCACAACGTTGCATTTATTCCACAGCCTCAACATTTATTTTATTGAGTCTCCATTTACTTATAACAATACTCTTTACTCTGAAACAGCGGTTCTCAAAGTGTGTTCCTTCACGGTTCTGCGAAAAAATTCGTAAATTATTTGTATCTTTCCTCTTTGTAATAATAATTAATTTTTAAAATTCTAATCTGAATATCAAAAATCACTCAATTGAAAATTATGTCTATTTTATAAAAAACACTCATATTATTCTTTCTGAGAAATTTGCATTTTTTTGAGTATAATTTGAATGGTTTTATATGTAAAACAAAAACAAAAAATTAAGAAGGAAAGCTAAAGGAAAGAGAACGAAAATTAAACAAATTTTATAGACGGTACTTGAAATATTTTATGCTCTTTCAGTATGTTGCTGCTGGTTTACATGCAAATTATAGAAAGTAAAATGTACTGAAATATGTACCTATCTATTTATAATTTGTATTTTAATCATTCTTAAATAGAAATAAATCATTAACCATGGATCCTTGGCTAATTAAAGAGACAGAAAAAAATTGAACAATCATCTGGATTACGTGCGTCCGTAAATATTGAGAAAACAGCAACAGATATTTTACTGGAAACTGATTCCTCTACTACTCAGACTATGCAAATAGTTACTGAAAAAGAAAAACTTTTAGACAGTAAACTACGCAAAACCATGACTAAGAAACGAAAATATGACGAAATTCATTTATCTCTTGGATTTGTAGATGCAAATAATATGCCTCAATGTGTTTTATGTGCAAAAATATTTCCAAATAGTACATTCAGAATATAAAGATAAAAAACTGAATATTTCATGCGTAAACGAGATGATTTCTTACGAGGTCAAAAATTAATTGTTTTAACTTTCAAAACTGAGAATGAAAAAGCTACTGAAGCATCATATCTTGTTAGTTATGGTATTGCTTCAGGTGGCAAAGCTTATACAATAGGTGAGAGATTAATAAGACCTTGTGCAATTGATATTGCTAAATGCCTCTTTGATGAAAAATCAGGAAAAGCAGTTTCTGCAGTACAGCTATCCAATGACACAGTAACACGTCGTATTATAGATTTAGCAGCCAACGTCAAATATTAATTAATTTCTCGCTTAAAGTATTGTAACTTTGCTCTGCAAATGGATGAGTATACAGATGCGGCTGGACTTGCAGTATTACTTGTATTTGTAAGATATCAGTATCTTAATTCCATTGAAGATGATCTTTTATTATGTGAAACATTGCAAAGTTATACTACAGGTGAAGAAATTTTCAACATCGTGCATAATTTTATTGAGAACAATGGATTAAATTGGAAAAACTGCATTGATATATGTACTGATGGTGCTAAGGCAATGGTAGGTAAGACTGCTGGGTCTATCTCAAGAATAAAAGATTTAGTATCAAACAGCACCAATAGCCACTGCATTCTTCGTCGTCAAGCTCTTGCAGTAAAAAAATACTAAACTTATTGAAAAATGTCCTTGATGAGGCAATAAAAATAATCAATTTTTTTAAATCGCAACCTTTGAAAACACGACTTTTCAAAATTCTTTGCGACGATATGGGCAGTATTCATAAAAATCTACTCTTACATACCGAGGTGCAATGGCTATCCCGTGGCAAGGTACTTTTAAGGCTGTTCGAGTTGCGTTGTGAATTGTCACATTTTTATTAAAAACGAGATGAATTTACAACAAAGGTTGGCAGATAAACTATGGTTGTTTCGACTTTCGTACTTGGCTGACATTTTTTCAAAAACAAACGAAGTGAATCTCTCACTTCAAGGAAAACAAGTGACTTTATTTACACCAACGATAAAATTGAAGCTTTTTAAAAAAATTAGACTTTTGGATTACTTGTTCTCGAAATCGTGATTTGAATTGTTTCCCAACACTAATGGATTTTTATAATGAAATTAATAACGAGATTGGAGAAAATGATATATCGGGATTGTGTGGGGAAATTTGTGAACATTTGATGGTATATTAAATTGTGTTAACCAATATTTCCCAGATGAGCATAATAAAAAATTAAAAATAAATGAATAGGTCAGAAAACCTTTTGAAGTCAATCAAAAACCGATAGAATTCACAGTTGAGGAATATGAAGCTTTTATTGATAGAATTTCGGACTCCTCACTGAAGTCAAAATTTGAAAAACTACCTTTGTCGGATTTCTGGTGCTCTATTAAAGAAGAATATCCAAACTTATCAAAGAAAGCAGTTATTCCCTTCACTACTACCTATATGTTAAGGTGACCAACTATTTTTTGTTCAAAAAGAGTACACTTTGCAAGTATTTTATAGTTGAAAAAAAAGAAGAAAAAACGATAAAAACTTTAGTTTCTTTTAAAAAGATATTTTTCTTCGGAGTGGATTTTTTTTGCTAAATGAGGATGTTCGTCTAATAATGTAGCCACATCCGAACAACTTTCATTTTGCATATTAAATTTGACTGTTAAGTCGGCAAATAATGTTTTTACAGAAAGTTGCGACTTCTCACTGCTCCAATAATTATTCCCTAGTGAAAATATCCTTTCAACAGCAGCATAAGTGCCTGGACAACATAAGGAAATTTCTATTAAAACTTTTAAATTTTCATTTGGGATATGGGAAATGTTTTAGAAATACAAATGAGTATAAAATTATACAAATGAGACTTTCAGAGTACAGAATTTGAAAAAAGTACGGTTTGCAAAAAATGATTACAAAACTCAGTAAATGAGTAAAGCTGGTCACCTTATATATGTGTGAGTCTGGATTTTCATCTTACGCGTCGATGAAAACCAAGTACCGCAATAAACTAAACGCAAAAACTGACATGCGGATTCAACTATCATCCATACAACCAGACATTTAAAAAATCTACAAACAAGTGCATTCGTTGCATTAAAAAAATATATTTTTAGTTTTGTTTTTGTAGTCTTTGTTTCTAATGTGCAAAATATGTTTAATTTTTTATTTTTGTGTTAAAAATAAAGAAATGTACACAAATACAATTTAATGCTGTTAGACATATTATATTTTTTAAAAAATAGTAAACAACTAGGGTTCTGTAGAAATCTATATGTCTTTCATTGGCTCCGCAACTGAAAACGTTTGAGAACCGCTGCTCTAAAATATCATAATGTCTTAAAAAATCCTTGTATAAAAATTTGTTTAAAAAGTTGTATGTATATTGACATATATGTAATTATATATATATAATGTAAAATTTATAATTACCATTTATAAAAATTTGATTTTATTCATTGTCTTGATACATATAAAACACATGAATTTATTTCTGTAATATAAAGTGGTCTAAATTTCATAAAATACGAAAGGTTGTTATCGACTGTTATGATAGACATTTAAATAAGAAAATAACTGGTCTATGTTTGAAAATTTTTAACAATTTGTGTAACCTACTTTGATTTAAAAAAGAATTGAGAAATTTTGGCTTCACCTACATAAATTTTAACTGACTACCGTGTGGTTACCATGGTTTGTTGACCTACATAATTTTAGAGTTGACCTTCTTTTCCTAGGGGTTGGAGGTACTGGTCCAGATGGAATATATTCTAGATGCGACACATCTATCTACTATCAAGAAATGCTTTGCTATCAATAAAGTAAGCAGTTGAATCCCTAGAACATCGGTTCCCAGCCTTTATGTTTCTGTAACCTATTGATAACATTTTTGCGTTAAACCCAATGATAAAATTAATCGGATTGCTCCTCCTTCAATGCATATGCAAGTTACAAATTTTATCTAATTGAATCATAATAATTTATCAACACAACAACTTTTGGTCAATATTTTTCAAAATGAACTTGCAAAGGAATAAAATGTTGACATTTTAAGTGAATATTGTTCAATTTCCATTGTAAAATTAGAGTCACACACAATCAAAGCTACTAACTTTAATTTTAAAGCTTGATAAAAATTCTTTTTAAAAAACTAATTTTCGGAAATTCTCAAAAGATCCCTGGCAAATTGATTAGGCATTGTTTGTGATTAATTTCTCAAAAAGTAAATAGAAAGTCGGAAAATGAAATGAGAAGTAACACATTTGCAACTCCTCGTGTCAATTGCTTCTAGGATTTGGGAATAAATAATTTAATTATGAAATATTTCCTATTTATGCAATAAAACCTTTGGCGCCAAAATCAGTCATGGCCTAATATTTACGTTCAATACAAAACGAGAGAGTTCAAATGAGAAGTAAATATATAAAGAGGTTAACGGAAATGATTATTATCCATGAGAATTTGAATGGGGGAAAGTATAATAAAAAAGAATAACAAGCAAAATTTTGATGTGTTCTGTCTCTCATTTTGCCTCAGTTACTTACAAAAGCATTATTTAAACAAAATTCACGATTTGAAAACCTTGTCAAGCCGATGTCTGGTGGCAGAAACTCGTCAAACAAAAGACTTGTATGAATAATGTAAATGTATTGTCAATTTTCAGTAAACAAAAGATCAAGATTTTCCAGAGTGCAGGAATTCTTGTCAAAATCCGACATATCGATTGTCACGTTAGACAGAGGGAAAAATGGATTTTAAATTTTTACTATTTCTGTTGGCTTCCATTTGATATTTCTATAGATTTGGATAAAAAAATATTTAAAAATCCGTTGATTTCTGGAAACGTCAGTTAACATTAAAGGGGGGGCTGGTTTGATTAGAGAGGATAAACAACAATTTGCTTACTTTTTCATCGATCAATGGTGGAGATCCAGAATCTTTGACTGAAACTTTGATTGGATAATGGCCGATATAATGATGAGAAAGCGGTTTGTCTAAAGAAAGATAGCCCGTTGTGGAATTGAAGGAAAATATTTGAGAAGGAAGAGTATTGGGCAATAGAATGTGATAGGTTAATTTTGTATTTGTTGCGTCATCGTCATCAACTGCTATCAATTGAGTTATCACATATCCGGGAGATTGGTAAACTGAAATTGATATCGACTGAGAGGCTGCGGGTGATGTGGCGTCATCTGTTTCACCGAAAATACTTGAATAATAATTACATGAAAATTCTCTTTCACTTACCAATTTCTCTCAATCCTCGTGGATTTATTAGTCTCGGTTTGTTATCATTAACGTCGATCACTCTAATGCACACTTCTCCGCTGCTCTGTCGGCGCCCATTCAGTCCGTTATCCCGCAGTCTCACTCGTAGGCAGTGTCGGTCCTAATAATTTATGCAGATGAGTCTATTGTGGACTTGACAATTGCTCCATGTTCAATGATGGAACCATTATCACGCAATATTCACACGATACAAGTCAATTAGTCAGAATAAGTTTCGAGTGCTTTCTTATTCCAATCTTTATTCATAATTAAGGTGTTTTATAGCTAGAGTAGTCAGGGAGGATGGTTAGGAATTATTTGCTGACAAACGGATTCGGTTCCTATTAACCACTGGGCCATTTGTTCACCTCGGTAATTATCACTAATAGATTAATAAATGGAGCGCTATTAATGGTTAATTTTTATAAATATTTGGATACATTAATAATGAATAATAATTACCACTCCTGGTGTCATTAAACAGTTTACAATAATTTTATTTCAGTGTAATTGCCCCTTTGTTTTCCTATAAATCATTTTATTGTAAATGGACAATTACCAGTCGGACGTCTTTCAGCCTTCCTTTATGTTGTTGGGAGCGAACTATGTTCTAGAAATTAATTTTACCGTAACATCTGCATTAATTCTCTATAGCAAGAATATTGCACTGTAAACTTTCTCTATTCTCCATTTTAAAATGCTTCAAAATATCAGTTTTGACTTATTCCGGACGCACCCAAAAGGATCTACGAGGGCGTAGTCGTGTTGAATTGAGAGTTTTTCAATGGAGGTTACAAATGATATTTTAACATTTTTGCATTTTTAACGCAACTTTAATAATATTGCACATCATGGAATCTAGGAAATATCAGTCATTTTTATTCAATGATTTCTTTATTCCCTCTTATTGTTACTATTAGATCAAAAACCAAAATTATTTATTTATTATTTTAATTATTAATTATTAATAATAATATTAATTATTGTTTTAACACTTATCTGGCCAAGATATTTTACACCTTAGTCGGGCCAACTGACTTCATTATGTAGTCCGATGTAATTTTGGAGTTCACTAACATATATTAAACTTCTAAACTTCTCTGTTCAGTGGCATTTATCCCTCCCAGTCCAATTATTGTCACAGGCTTCCCCTGTTACTTTTTAATTTTCCTTAAAACTTCTTTATTTATTACCACCTATTTTCTCAGGAGCGCAAATGACAACGTTCCCTCCCCAGGTTAGAATCCCTAACTAACTATCCAGACCCAGATAGAAAGGAGGCTAAAGGCCAATATGGCACGGACCCGATATCTTTTTCTTTAATTTTGTAGTTCAAAGTTTTTATTCGCTTCTTATTCGTTGAACCCCAAATTCAACATTTTTTTTAATAAGAAAATTTATAGTAAAAATTGTAGCTTTCTATTGGAAAAACTGCTTAAGCATCTTTTGTAATTTTTCATAATATTTTTCATAATATTTTATAATATTTCATAATGACGGTAAAAGAAATTCTAGAATCAGCTTTTGACAGATTTGGAGTAGCAATCAAAGTCATTACTGATAATGTTAAGGAAGTCATATCAGAGAAGATTGCGCAGTTGCTCAACAAGGTGGACATATCTGCCGTTCAGACACCACAATATCATCCCTGTTCTAATGAGCTTGTAAAGAGAATTGTGCAAACAAGAAAATTGACTTCAAAAATATGGTCTCATGAAAAGAGGGACATTTATACTTTCCTCCAGATAATATTGCTCATGTACCGCAATTCCACTATAGCAGGAATTAAGAATGGAACCTATATAGAACTAATGTTTCGAAGACCGATTAAACGCCCATTGTTCAGTTTTCAGAGTGTTCACATAATTTAAACTAAAAAAGGATCATTAGGCCAGAGCACCTTAAGTTTATCGTATCAAGTTTTGCAAGGACAGCTTATGTTGAATACAATGGAGTTGGACGACTTGCACATTTAGATCAATTAAAAGAAGGTACTAATATACAAGAACCCCGCGATAAAGATTTAAGTCAGAGACCTCAATTAAATATTGAAATTGACGATGAAGAAATAAATAAACGATTCAACGGTAATATCTCGAACGAACGAACAATAAACGACAGTGACGGCCTCAAGTTAAGACTGCGGATTATGATTTCGGGAAATATGATTTTCTCATTGGGGGAGGGTACGTTATATAATATTCCACTATTTTTTTCATTAATATATATAATGGAAAATATTGAATTTTAATGTCATTCAGTTTATATGATTCAGTTTATACATTTTTAATATTGTTTTGTATTAAACTTTAATTAATGTATATTTATTGTATTTAAAAATTTTCTTTTAATAAATGCGTGTGTAATCATTACAGCATTGCTAAACTTTTCAAAATGAATTGTTTGTTATGTAAAAATGCATTATTAATTTATATCATAGAGTGCCTTGAAATTTTCATATTTGGTCTTTGGGTGCTGTAGTCTAAAAAAAGGTTAAGAACCACATTTCTAGGTTCATTAACTAATATCTCCAAACTTACACGATGATACACAAAATCATTTATACTTTAAATTATCTCGAACTACTTAATTGCCTTTAATTATTGTTTTATAAGATACTAGATGTAATCTCGTGCTTCTCTACGGTTATATTTAAGATGATGATTAACAATGAGCAATTTAAAATTCGACAAACAAACAAACATATTTAGACTTTTATTTATAAAATTATATATTAATTTAAAATGTAATTTAAACTAGTGTTTCTTTTAATAATATTATATTGAAATAGATTTTTTAACTTACAAGTTTTATTGTTTTATTTATCCTTTTGTCTATTTAAGAAAAACTCATAATTGATATTGGTACTAGAAATCTGGATGGGCTTGTAATGAAATGTATATATTTAGAATAGGATTCAAGCAATGAATCACATTCTATAAACATTTACATTCCCAAAAAAAATTGTTTAGCTTTCCTTCTATTATGAGAACTAATTGAAATTTCTACAATATGGTTGTCTTTGTTCCTATAATTGCCTCGATATTTGATCTCTTTCTTCATTTATTACAGATTTTTTGTGCAAAGGGTTTAGCTTTCCATCTATCTAAGCGCTCAGCATGTCATGCCATGTTTTAAATAAAATTTATGACTTGCGCTTCTTTTTTTATTTGTAAATTACAGGATATGTTGTTCAGGACTATCGTAAGGCTTCAGTTTATCAGAAAGTGCCTAGTCCTATTGAGTATTCAAACAAAGTTTGCCTTGATTATGAATTCGAAACCATATCAAGTAATCCTTGATTCATTTATTGACTCTAAAGAAGAATCAAGAATCTAATCGTACCTCAAAACTAATGTGTCTCAAAAGTCAATTAACACAGATCCGTGACCGACACTTCCAATATCAAATGTTCATTCAGTCTGCCTATCAGATTAAATGTTGCCCAGCGTCAGCGAACAATTCACATGAAAACCAAGAAATTCACTGAATGGTTGGCGTCTATCGCATTTTCAATTCCCATAGATCAAACATTAGATTTTCCCTACATATAAAAAAGCAAACAGAATTCTCTCATTTTTTAGCTTCATTACTCTAAATGCAAAAGAAATTGTTAGATTTTTTTACTTTGGCTACAGAAGGCGCTTCGTTCTTTCTTAGATGATAATTATCATTTAGAATATATTTTTATATCCATAAGTTTGTTAATGTGAGCTTGACAAGGATGGCATGATATAATAATTGATGCATATCGGCCCATTCACATATTGCGTGACTTCTGAGAATAATCAAAGGCTAGAAATACAATTATGAAATTATGGAAAACTTTGATTTATTATTATTATTATTATTATTATTATTATTATTATTATTATTATTATTATTATTATTATTATTATTATTATTATTATTATTATTAATATTATTATTACTTTAATTATTATTATATTTATTAAATATAATTGTTAGAATCAAATTAATTTAGCTGTCTATTAAAGTATTTTTTTGAAACACCCGTATTTTTCACGTAACATATAAAGTATAAAACATATATAATAAAATAGTCTACAATATATACAATATTTTTTGCGAAGAAAACAGGTTCTCAAAAATCTGAAGTCGAACGACATTTTTATTGAAATATTGGAAATCATAATTATAATTTTAAAGAGCATAAAAATAGTTAGTTGAAAACAATAGGATATAGATAATTCAAAGGAAATAGCTATGAAGGAGACCAAAAGTAAAGTATGACAAGTAGATAGTTGATAATATGGACCTCACCGACCTTGTTAGTTGAGAAGGAAAGAGAATGAAAATTATAATTATATGTATCAAAAAAAAATTTATAAATTTATATAATTGAAAAGAAAAATGCAAATGTATTAGAAAAACGAATATGTTGTGATAAATGAGCAAAACCGTCTATTTGTTTATTCATTTACCTTGTCGAAGACATTTGACTTTTATAAAAGGTAAGTTAGTGTTGCAAAATAATTTAAATAGCAGGTTAAAGGGGGGCCATTATAAAAATATTACAATAAAAGTCTAAGGGCAATACGGTTGATATGTATCAGTATTTATAATAGGAGTTATCGTTATAATTTATACTCAGTGTTATTATTGGGAAAGTCTCAGTAATTTGGAAAGTTCTAACGTTGTTAGTGGTTGATATTAGTTCAGTTTGACATAAATATTTAGCTTACTTTAGTTTCTCTGTCAAGAGGTTTTGTGATATATAAAGTTCCATTGACTGTAATCATTACTGTGTCATCATTCGGCCAAGTCTTGCTGAATACAACATCGGCATTCCTGCCAATATCGCTGTCCTCATATTGTAATTGCCCTATTGTAGCTGGAGCCAAATTTTCTCTCACAGAAAATTCAAATGGGGTCAGTAGGCATGGGCTATTATCATTCACATCGTCCACAGTTATATTTAGTCCCACTGAACTGTTGAGTGGAATACTACCACTATCAACTGCATGTATATGCAACTTATTAATATATTAAATGTT
The DNA here is from genome assembly GCA_022537955.1 of Schmidtea mediterranea. Taxonomy (NCBI): domain Eukaryota; kingdom Metazoa; phylum Platyhelminthes; order Tricladida; family Dugesiidae; genus Schmidtea; species Schmidtea mediterranea. The sequence continues at coordinate 167,850,058 of CM039680.1, forward strand.
ATCATGTCTCATAATTTTATAGGTATACTTTGTAGTGCTCTTTCAACTCTCGATCTACCGGACCTTGAACGGTGATAACACCAGTGGTAGAATCTATTTGAAACAGAGAGAAGTCATGTTCTAGAGAGTAGTGAATTTTTCCATTGAGCCCGTCATCGAGATCATATGCGTTTACCTAAATTTATAAATAAATATGTTATTCTGCTTTTAGGAGCCAACAGTCTATTTAAATTGGTTGCTAAGCGACTTGAAATTTGTTATTAGTTGACTCTCTCTCTCTCCTTCTATCTCAGGAAATGAGTGGCGCCATAATAATAGGGCAATACGTAACACAACCGTCTGAGTGTTTTAATAGATGTGATAACAGCTCAATGGACAATGAAGCTTCATTCAACTCTATCTGCGCTCCGGCACTCTCAATACTAATCAGTAATTTCACAATGGATACCTCAGAGGAAACAATCGATTACCAGTAATGACGGGATGCTGATCCAATCTAATTATTGAGACGTCTTACCTTATTGATTATGTTTTGCACGAATGTGCTATTAATCATTACTGGGATTTCCCATAATATTTTGTTTTAACCGATATCGCATATATCTGGCCAATCCTAGAATGTTTATTGAGTGAGCGCACGAACCCTAGCAATTCTATTCACTGATAATATCCACACTTGGACAGATTGCAATTTTTATTATTTTACTGTGAAAGTTGGTTTCCTGTATAGGTTACAAGACTATCAAATTTCAAATGACTCTCCCATTTATTGTAATAATTATAATTGTTTTTCACTTTAAGAATGACAGTTCCGATCGGACTATTCTCCGCTACATGGGCAAAATATTGAGATTGTCTGAACTTTGGTGGGTTGTCATTGAGGTCGAGTATTTGAACATTTATTGTGAAGCTGCTCGTCAAATGAATGTTCGCAGATGTATTCCAACCGTCAGAACAGATAAGGACTACTGAAATTTGAGACGATTTTTCTCGATCAAAAGCAGTCTTGGTACGAATATCATATGTGAGAATCTTTTTATTTTTTCCGGAACTCAAAGAAAACTCTAATCGTGGTTCTGTGGTTTCGTGTTCACATATCATTTTTCCATTCGTCTGAGAATCGTCTTTGTCAGTTACTATGACCTGTATAGTATAAATGGTTAATGAATAATAACAATAATATTAATAATAGAAATAAAATTATTAAAATTTTTGGAACCTTATCATGGAACAAAAGAAAAGGAAAACTACAAGGATCAATTAAGCAGGACGTATAGGCATTGTGGAAATAACTTATCTATTTATATTTATATAAATGATTCCACTATCAACAAAAACCAGATTTTTAAGTTTAAATTATAATAATAATAATAATAATAATAATAATAATAATAATAATAATAATAATAATAATGATAATAATAAAAATAAAAATAATAATAATAATAATAATAATAATAATAATAATAATAATAATAATAATAATAATAATAATAATAAAAAATAATAATTATAATAATAATAATAAAAATAATAATAATAATAATAATAATAATAATAATAATAATAATTTTTGTGAAAATATTACAAAACAAGATATAAAATAATGATAAAACGACTGAAACTTTATATAACAATTTTTGTTCAAGTAAAAGTCAAATATAAAAAACTAACAACAATTATTATCACTTTTGAAGTCTTTTGCAAGTAAAACATTTTTACATAATTTTCATTTCTAACGATGTATTATATTTTTTTCATAGTATAGTTGTTTTTTTATTTTAAACTTATAATTATGATTATATATATATATATATATATATATATATATATATATATATATATATATATATATATATATATTATGATGATGATGATTTATTTTTCGGAAATAATTCAAAATAAAGTGAGTTAAAGTTTTTTTGAAATAATAAAAATAATTAATCGCCATAAATATGTATTTTTTATACATCTTGGAAAAAAGTAATAGAAGTATTGAGTAATCGTTTGTGTATCCTGATTGTAAAATTGTTCTTGCGTCTTGTTATCTGTGTATGTGTTTATTAGTGGTCATCAAAATCTTGTTGCATTGTATTTGTATCTTGTTTATTAATACACATTTATAAACACCGCAACCTGATCATAATTTTGATCGAGCACAAATTTTTAATATATTACATTATTCAAATAAATATTGTGAAAGTTGAGCTTTTAATTTTATATTTTAATGAATACCGAGACACGGGCATTAACTGATCAGCTTCAATCAATTAAAACAAAAACTTTTATGTTACTTTGTAAGAGTTGCAGTCAAATCCAATGAAAATCTGAAATTCAAACCAAGAGTATTTAGAAAAATATTTTTTTCTCTCAAATTCAAACAATAACTGTTTTACTATATTCACTTGTTATATATTAGCTCATTTGCTTTCACTATTTTTTGTCTTATCTTTGTAAATTGTAAAAGGGGACAAAAAATATTTAGAAATCATTTTACTTACTCTTGTTTAGGATTATTTTAATGGAACATTCTACTTGTCGATTTTTGTTTGTAATGAAATTAGTTTCCCAGTTTCCCTTTCTTCATAAGTTTCTTTTTATTTTCTAGCTTTATGGTATTTGTTTTGTCAAGTTTAATTAATCGGTTTCCGCGGCACTTAATTGTGATTCAGTTAAAATATCTTTGAATTTCCAGCTTCGGAAAACTCAATAATAACAAGTCTACATCAATTCTTCATTTAGAATTCATTTTGTTTGTATATGCTTTGGTACAAACTTAACTTTAAATCAAAATATTGTGAAATAGTATTATATAATTTTCAGTTTTATATGTAACATTTTGGGCATTTTCTGTTAATAATAGTGGTGATTACCGAAATAATAATAATAATAATAATAATAATTATTATTATTATTATAATTGAAAAACATTAACTGAATATCCTATAAACATTTCACTATATATTTCGACCGTTTATCAGTCTTCTTCAGGCTAGAAATCACATTAACAAAATCTAAATGAAAATAAGAAAATGTAAACAAATTAATCAATAATCATAGTAATCAACTCGTATTATAAAATATAAAATTATTTTAATTTAAAAAATAAAAATTAAACATTCACTTTATATAAAATTCTAAAAAATTTTAAATAAAAAATTAAATTTTAAATCCTAAAATAAAAGTTAAATTTTAAATTTTAAAATTATTTTTACATAACATCAGAAACAAATTATATCAAATACATTTTATACACAATTCACATTCAATTACTTAAATACATTCAAAATACATGTAGACTGAGCATTTTATTAATTAATTATAGAATTCAATATTAATAATAATACTAATAATAATAATAATAATAATAATAATAATAATAATAATAATAATAATAATAATAATAATAATAATAATAATAATAATAATAATAATAATAATAATAACGACAACAATAATAATAAATAGTAATAAATTACTGTATTAAAATTTTGGCATAAGGAAAAATTATCTTGGCATAGAAAAAACAGAATGAACTATTATCTCAGAATTCAAGTTTATCACGCCTGCAAATCATTTTAAAATGATTTGAAACTGGATTTCAATTACCAATGTTGCTGAATGCAATCAGATGAGTGACAAATTGAAAAATCTGCGATAAACTAAAATTTCAGAAACATTTAGAGAAATTCTGTTATTTTCAGTGCTCATTCTAAGATCCATGAAAATATTCAAGGTAGAACATGAATTCTTTTTAAGTTATGCTATAAATTACAGTAGTTTGAATTTCAGATCTGATATATCAGTGCATATTTCCTGGCTGGGTTTAATGATGTCCAAGCTAATAATATCAACAGACAAGTATTTGTTTCATGACTCCTTTGAATCTATTCTTCACTCTTGTTTACCCTTCACTGGACTCTCCATTTGAATAGAGAGGAAATTGAAATGAACAAACAATATTCATTAATAAAATTTAATTTGTTGTGCATTTGTTAATCACTGTTATTATTATTCCATTTTTTTTCAATTTTAATTTGATATTCTTTCCCCAAATATTTGAGAGAAATATGCAAATCATGATGATAAATAATTTATGCATGAAGAGCATTGAAAGAAAATCTCAATTTGTATTCCTTTAGTTTCAATTGACACATAAATTCAGGTTAATAATTTTACTGTTGGCTTTGAAATTTGGGTCTATTTTTGGTGTTCAGTAGCATATGTTATCGTAGCGTCGCATCCTATCAATCACATTTATTATTATTTTTATTTATTATAATTATTATAATTATAATTATTATTATAATTATTATTATTATTATTATAATTATTATTATTATTATTATTATTATTATTATTATTATTATTATTATTATTATTATTATTATTATTATTATTATTATTATTATTATTATTATTATTATTATTATTATTATTATTATTATTATTATTATTATAAATTTAAAAATCTTTTTTGTCGATAGCAGAATCATGTATATGAATATAATTTAAATAAATAACTATGTAAGCCATAAACAAAATTTAACAAGAATTCCGCTTTCTGCTTCTTCTGTAACTATTCTTTTGTTTTACTCAATTTTTTTGAAAAACAAAATTTTTAAATTTAATTTAAAAATTAAATAGATCCGAATAAAAATTATAAAAACTAAAAACTAAAAATTATTTATACATATCTAGACAAATCTTTTCAAATATTCTAAAACCCAACTTTCACTGTATATAAATATAAATAAATATATAATAGCTTTAATATTCTTTTACTAAATTTTGGAGTTTCGACATTTGGCCCGGTTAGACTTGTTTAGATAAAATTTGAAATCTTTTTTTGTCGATAGAGGAATCATTTATATAAATATAATTTAAATAAATAACTGTGTAAGCCAATTTCCGCAATATTTTTTCAAAAAATCTAGATCCACAGATCCTACAAAACTTCTCGAACTCGTCCACCAGGTATCAAATAATGTGATGCATCGGTTGTTTTGTCTTATTACTTTGAGTCTCTGACACGACACAAAATTTGTACACATATTTCCTCTCCATATGATTCAATTAATGCATTTTGTGAGATCTTTCTAATATATGTCACTGGGGCCATAGCTGTTTTCAAATAATTTTCTAAATTTGATTCTCCGCTGCTTACTCTAATTTTACCAATTCTAAGAAATTGCCTTCATTTGTGATTACATCAGAATCTTCATCGTCTATGTCTAATAAGCTGCTATTATCTCTGTGTCCTCAGAAAGGATTATTCTACCTTCGTAAAAATATAACTGTTTTCACAATAGGTTTCAACCGTTGACGATTTTCTAAAACTCGTCGAAGTAGTTGTCTATTTTATCGAATTGATATGATAAGACAGAATTTTGATCGCTTTTCAGATTTGATATTTTTGCCACACCCTTTGGGTTTCTTCGATTGAAAGAAACACCATCATAAATAATCTTCTGTGATCTTCTGAAGTTTGAGTAGGTTAAAAAAAATTAAGTTCTTACATCAATTAGAGAACCAATACGGTTACCTAAATGGCTTACTATTTAAAGCGTCTTTTGTTGTAGTAAAGAAATAAATGGTCCCTTTTTAAATGATCTCTTTTTCAGAAAATATTACCAGCAATGTAACAAATAAAAAAAATTGTTTAAAAGTGCATCAGAAAAATAATAATAATAATAATAATAATAATAATAATAATAATAATAATTATTATTATTATTATTATTATTATTATTATTATTATTATTATTATTATTATTATTATTATTTTAGTTATAATAAAATAATAACTATGCATATGCCGATGTGTTTGTCATAAAATATTCTATACTATAAAATGTAATATTTAAATTAAATTAAATAAAATTAATAAATTATAAATTCAGTGATTGGCTGAACCTGGCCAATGACTAATCCTTTGCCGCTGTTTTCCATGACCTCGATAACCGATGGATTCTGGATCAGTTGCGGACTCTCATCATTCTCATCCTCAACTAGGACTTCTAGTACTGATCTTGCTTCGTACAAACCGTCTGTAACGAAAACAGGCACTTTATATCTCTGATGCCGCTCATAATCAAGCCAGCTACTTATGAGAATAACAGTACCATTCTGTAGAACTGAGAACAATTTCCGCAGCTCATTATTTGCCGTTTGATATAGATCGAATCGCAAAACCGAAGTGGAATCTGGATCATTAGCGATTAACTGAACGATAAAATATTGTAATGAATTAATGAATATTAATTATTTTATGATTCATAAATTTTTATCTTTGTTTTATCGTACATAATGCAATTGGTATCTTTTCCTGGATTGTTTCGTCTTGTCTCATACAACTGCATCTGTCGCCCGATGCCAGACTACCATTTGCTGTTGCATTAATAATTGTTTTCAGAGTTTTTAGAGATAAGCATTTTTGTAATATACATATTGATTTACTACCTGTTGTTGCTATAGAGATAAGCAGCTAGTTTGATATTTCTGTTAGACCTGGTGCTCGTTATATCTGCTATTACTAAAAGCGATTCCTTTACCACAGTGCTTCTGCATTTGTCATAAAATTTTCTACGACTTAGAAAATTACATTGTTTTCGGTTCAAATAACCTAAATGTCTTGGCTCTCACACCCTCCTACGGATATTGGTATTGTTATAAAATAATATAATAATACTATGATAACACAAAACATAATCATCACCACAATAATCTTTATTATTGTTATTGTTCTTCTTCTTCTTCTTCTTCTTCTTCTTATTATTATTATTATTATTATTATTATTATTATTATTATTATTATTATTATTATTATTATTATTATTATTATTATTATTATTATTATTATTATTATTATTATTATTATTATTATTATTATTATTATTATTATTATTATTATTATTATTATTATTATTATTATTATTATTATTATTATTATTGCTAATTTTCTTCTTTGAAATATTAAATGAGTATTTTTTTGAATAAATGTCCTTGCGTTGAAATGAAATCATCCACGTCGACTTCTATTTGTAACAAATGTCTATATAGGACGTCGTTCGGTCTTTACTATTTCGTTAGTTCTATCAATAAGTTAATTCTTTTCAGATTTTTCTAATTGTTTGAAATTTTTCGGAAAAATTTTGTTCAGCGTAAATTGGTTTTTATTTTTCTTTTGATTCTTTTTGTTATTAATAATGTAAACAATTTGTTAACCTCAAAACTTTTGGTGTTAGTTAAATCCATAAATATTTTTTAACATTTAGTAATCATTTAACTCTTGTACTGGAGTGACGTACGAAATGCCAATATGACGTGAAAGTATGTCGTTAGATCTTTGGTAATTTGGCAGTTCTAACGGCAAATTATATATTGTATAACGCCCAATTTACTTATGAGTAAAAATGGCATTCCAACTTGCTAAAAATTATGTTAGATTGGTTTGCTACAAGCAAATATCAATTAATTGCTAAAAAAAGTGGTTAAACACATAAGTTTATTTTAAGTTTCTTAAATAGTAATTAAGTAAGGATTTCAGCATAAAATCGTAAATGCAAATAGCATACAACAATTAAATATGAAAACACCTCACATCAATATTTTCAGAATAAATCTGTGATTTTATTTTTAAAAAATTTTTGTTTTAATCTTTAGACAATAATTATGTGAGAAAATTTCTTCGCCTTTTCTTTTATGCATTAACAAATTTTAATAAATAATCAAAATCTGGAAACGATTGCTTTAAGAAAATTTTAGAAAATTCTTAATTTGAAATAATTTTAAAATTGAGGCCAATTTATTCTTGAACCACTTGATTATTTTTTAATCCCGTTGATCGTATTTCTTATATTATAACTCACAAAGATCCCCGCAAAAGACATTTATATGTCCCTTTATATATATGAATTTCAAGTTATAGAGATTAGAGTATTGTGATGATATTTATGTTCATTTATTTATTTAATAAAAAAGATTAAATAGTGTTTATAATAATAAAATGTTATTGTACCTGAAATATCATTGATCTTGCTGGTGTGTTTTCTTTAACCAACACTGAAAAAAGGCTAGAATTGAATCTAGGAGGATTATCGTTGAAGTCGTCAACATATAAATCAACATTTAATTCGTTCCACTGTTTATTATCTTGAGCATTCCAAGCTCGAATTTTGATCAGATAATGAGTTTGATTTTCCGCATCAAGATCATTTAGGAGAAACAAATAGGGCTGACGCTGTTGATCTAGACACAACTGGAACGATTTGTGATGTTCGGCAAGTCCGTATTCTATTTGAGCATTTTCTGGGGCTATATCAGTATCCGTAGCCGTTTCCAAAAAGATATGACTACCAGCTTTATGACTTGCTTCACTTACATGTCTTTCGATTCGTTGTTTTGAAAATTGAGGAATATTATCATTGACATCCAATACAGATATCCTTACTCGAACAACAGCCAATAACTGGACATTACTCCATAAGTTTACAATCAATTCAAGATGTCCTTGGCCCGACGAACAATCGGATGACAGTTCTCGATTTATACAAATAGACTCTAAATCGATATTTTTCGCTATTGTTAAAACACTGCTCTTTTGATCGATGCTGAAGCAGCAATTAGGTCCACTGAGTTTGTAAATTAATGATCCGTGAAACTCTAAATTGATTCCCAATCCTTCGATGTCTGTGGCAATTGTTCCAACCATTCTGTCGATTGGCTCGTTTTCCTGAATAAGATATTTCAAAACGCATTCCTTAATTCCAGTTTCAGAGCACCGAACTGCAGTAAGAAATAGAAATAAAGTTTTCAAAATATCCATTTTTCCACTTTGTTGAAAAATCAGTTTATAATTATATGAAACAGTTACGAATGTGTATTCGATGGTTCTCATTGGTTGATAAGCAAATCAGTAATAATTTGTTTATTATAGAGTTTAACAAGTGCTACCGATATGATTGGCTAATGCAAATCCTATTTCAATAAAGCTAGTATTGAAAGCAAATTAAAACAATTGGTCATAGATGGACAATCGCATGGAATTGTTAACTTTTATATATTTTGGGTAACCGTTTGAAATAATGCATAAATTTTACCAGTTCGGCGAAACTGGCTGCATCCAACAAATGATAATGTTGATATTTGTTACAGCTGGAAAGAGTGAACCGAGTAATATAATTTATCTAGATAGTTTGTCCATTGAGGCGTGACAATTTTAATCACCTGGCACACTTTCTCTCGTTTCCGCATTTCGATATTGTCGATTTGGAATTGATTGAGAGGCGAAACAATTAATTAATTCTTCCTGTCTATCTCCAGAGACTGGGAATAAATTGTTCCCTAATTTCCAATGACCACTCAACCATTCACTCCTACAGTCATGCATGCCTTAAACTGGTATTGTTCAAACTACCAGGCGTTCTCCAGCAAATTTGTAATATCATGTTGTTACAATTATAATAAAAATTTTCCTATTAATTAATTTGATGGGATATAAATTAAAATTTTTATTCATCACTCATGCACTGAATTCTTTCAATTACTTGTAAATAAAATCTAAAAGTAATTAAAAATGATTAATTATAATTTCTATGATAAGAATCAAAATTTTCATTTAATTATCTAACTGAATGCCTCTGGAAAGTTATTCAGACATTTTGAATTATTTTTTATTGTTTGTAATATTTGCCGCCGTAATTATTCTGTTTATTAACTTTAATCCTATTATATTGAATGTCGCGAATTCCCTCAACCTCAATGGCTCGTTTCATTTTTTTATTGGGGTCAATTCAATTGACAAAGCTTTTCCATAACAGAAAATTCCGGCTGACTTGAAACAGAGAAAGTAAAGAAGTACATGAAACGTAGAATTGCATCGTATTAGAAGGTTAAAGTAATAAAAATGTTTACGGGGATTTATAAAATAGCGGATTAGACAATTGGATATATTAATCCAGGATCAGTTCAATGATCAACAATGATTAAGAAGAAAAAATCGATATGCTGACCAACAACTCTAAATTCATCCAGACTTTAGTGGATGGAAAGGAACTGAAATCATTCCACGTTAAATTAAATACGACAATCTATCATTTAGATCCAATGACTTTCAGCGCTTAAGATAATTATCAAACACATCTATATACAGCAAATATTAACCCCTTCTAAGGAAAAGGAAACTAAAAGTGATGTAAAACTCAAAGTCAGCTGTCAATAAATATAGCGGGAAAACACATCTATGGTTTCAAATACTATAAATTTGTTCTCTTGTGGCTCAATATATGTCAGTAGTTGTACCAAAAGTAAAAATGATTACCAACAGCGTTACACTTAGATATTTTTATTAGTTTAAAATGGTGTACAGTATATTGCCATCACCTTAGAAAGGGCTAATGTCTGTCAAGCCTTTGGAGTGGATCCACAATTAGGAATGTTTGATTTCAAAAAATTATACTCGATATTTTGTTTCGATGTTTCCTATCAAGATGAGAAATTATCCGTTAATGATGTGAACATTACTATTGATATAGAAAAACTTAATGATTTAAAAGATAAATGCTATTGCGTTATTGTGACTGAAAACAGGTTCAAATCCAATTGAAAGGCTGGAAGATGGTTAACGTTTCTTGATCCCGAGATTAATGAGATTAATGAAAATAAATAAGTTAAGAAATGGAAGAGCAATTAGAAAAACTTGCGAATATTTTATCCAAAAAGTATTCCACGTATTTACGATTCAACTCTACAACCTCTGACTTCACATGATCATTTCCAATTCCTCTGGAATTAAATCTACACTATAACTATAAAATGTGACTGGTTTGGTTTTCTGAGTATAATATTATTTTCAACATCACTTTTGAGAAAAATGAATTTGAAGTTCGAACACAAACGATCTTTGGGGTTGCGGGCGGGTATATTTTAATGACAATTCCTCCTGGGGCATATGAGCTTGATGTTTTATTTCCAATAATTATCGATTTGATTAAAAAGAAATTCAAGGATTCAAACCTTATTGAATTTAAAATTTTCTCCCAACAGCAAAGATATTTTTGAAAATTAAACAAGGATATTCTTTTTGTTTCAAGAATAAATTAAATGGGTTCAAAGGATTTACGAAACAAGAATATTCCGAAAGTTGTTTAGGTTAAAAGAATATAAATATTTCGAGCATTACATCCATAAATCTCCTTTGCGATGAAATAGGTCCTTGTTAATATTGCCTGAGTGACTTTAGCGGTTAATACTTCTCAAATCCTCGAACGTGTTGAGAGGAATTTTCTCAGCGAATCAGGAGATCGAATGCGAGGCGATCTGGACATGAACGGACATGAAATCGTTAATGTTAAGAAATTGGAAGGTGATGTTGTATTGGAAGAGAAAACAGAAAAATATAAAAAAGATTCGTGCAAGTATTTAAACACTGGATGAGAAAATAGCTAAAGAGTTGAAAAATCATTTTAGGGTGTGAGGTGGGGATATTGCAAGGGTATATGAAAATATTACTGATTTACAAATATCCTTAGATAAGAAAGAAGAAACTAATATTCAAAGGATTAAAACAATGGATGAAAAAATAAAAAAAGAAATAGAGAATAATAAAAAAGAATTAGAGAATATCAGGAAAAGAAAGCTTGGTAGAATAACTAATTTTTTCCGGTATCACGGGATAGAAGTCGTTCTATATTCAAAATGTTTTTTTATAAATAAAGATGATTATTTAGTATTCAATAAAGAATCTGGAGTTTTTGAGATAGATTTACCGAAACAACCTTTTATTATTATTGTTTTTGAAGGGAAATTTACTTTTTTTGGAATAGAAGCAGTAGCAAATCCTAAGGCGATTATGGGTTAATTATTAAGGAATCTAAAAAAAATATGATATTGATGAATGATTATTATTTAAACATTAAAAAATATAATAATTTAGAATTTTCTGGAAAAGGGGTAATTTATGATTTTTTTATATATCCAAAAAATATTTTATCATAAGCGTATTTTACATGGGAAAAAATTAAAAATATACACAACATCAAAAACTCTAGTGCTGTGATACTTACCCCAGAAGAAATGTATCAAGGATTCACCAATTTCACAGAGTAAAAATGAATGAGTATGAAATCTTTGAAGAAACAATCATTCCGAAAACAAGACACAAAATCTCTTAACCATCACTCCATTTAACTCACTCTCAAATGAATGAACCTACTGCAACTATTTTACCCCTAATAACAGTCCTGACTGTCTAAACAGAATAAACGAGTTCCTTCTCGAGAAAAAGAAATTAGAAGAAAGACTTTAACACTAGCAGAAAATTAAACATCGATGACGAGAGCGGATTCAGTGATAAAAACTAACGTGTATTACAATCATAGGTCTTTTAGCGGTTTCGGCGGCTGTGTTTTCCGGGATTGGAGCATTAGGGATCGCACCTACCGTTTCTATCATTATAGCATCAGTCTTTGGAGGATCTAATGCTCTTTATCTCTTTTTATCGGAAAGCGTTTCTATTGCATTGACGGCTCGAAAGAAAAAAATCTATAGGGAAGTATGTCAGGAACTTGCTTTGGGAATGAATATATTATATTTATACCAACAAAAAGCCTTGTGGGTGGAATATTAATTGGGAATGAAATAAATGAATCGATTAAAATCATTGAGGAAACAAATAATAATATCGATACAGCAAAGAATAATAACAACAACTCACACCAGAATATATCTAAAAAAGAGAAGCATGTTGAGAAGCAAGCTGAGAAACAATAAAAGAAAAAACAATAAAACAATTAAAAGAGGAATACAAAATGAAAATGAATAATATTACGTGACCGAGATTTTGGCTGAGTTCATAAATTGACCGAGATTTTGGCTGAGAGTTGTTGGGATTAGCATATGATGAATTAGTGCTGGAGAATAAAGGATTGCTGGATAAATAGAAAAAATAGAAATAAGAAAGAAAAGAGTTTGACTGAAATCGTATTGCCTAATTTACTTACTTAAAAATTAAAGCCTGAAAAAACAAAGCCAATAAAATGTTATGCAAAGCTCAAATTAATATTAACAGAAAGATATTCTGTGAATATTGCAACAATCAATATAAAATGAGTTATTATGAATTTCATTTACTGACAAAGATGCATAAGAAAAACGTTTATTAAGGGAATCAAATACCGGCCACAATTACAAGCACAGGAAAGATCACTTGAAGAATTTGAACTTAAGTATCCTGGAATTTTTCATGAATCCACTTTCCAGGATCAAACCGCTGCTAAATTCATGAGGTACATGAAATCCAAAAATATTAACGTTAAAGGTTTTGAAAATATTATTGGGAAATATTTTGATCATTTCAAACAAGCTCCAATTAAATGTTTCCTTGGAGTTTCAGTTTTATAAAGGAAACTTTGTCCGACCGATTTCAGTATTTTAAATCCCCTTGGGCAAAACAATCCCCCACAAGAACTTCCGGCTTGTTGAGGTTGATGAAAGCGTGGGGAATTCTCTGTACTATTTCGACGTCAACTCCCTGTATCCAACAGTCATGATTGAAGAATTATCAACCGGTGAAATGAAATTCTGCAAGGATAAAAAATACGTCCAAACAAAATTAAATCATTCAATAGGATACATTTACGTCGTGGATTTAAAATACCCCGAGGAAATCCATGATAAAACAAGATACTTCCAATATTGTCCGAGGAAAGTTAAGATCCCGGAAAGTTGGAAATCTTAACGACAAATGGAAAATAATTGCGATGGGTACGTAACAACCGATAAATTAATTCAAACCCAAGAAGATGTGAAAAATTATGTGACCTTGGAAAAAGTTCGTGAGAAAATCATTTACCAAAAATCATATTGGCTTAAACCATATATAGAATTTAATATAAAGCAACGGAATGAATCTAAAGCTGAATGAAATAAATTTGGTGATTTCTTCTATAAATTATTGAACAACGCATTTTACGGGAAGACGCTCGAGAATGTAAGGAATCGACAGTCGATAAAGATTGTAAACGATAAGGAAAGATTAAAGACGGTTCCAACTAAAGCCGATTTCTAAAGAATGAAGATCTTCTCGGAGGAATGTGCTGTCGTACATTTAAAAAACCACAAAATAAAATTCGATAAATTTAACTATAGAATTATCGAAACTGGTAATGTATAAATTTATCTAAGATATTTTATACAAAGTGTACTGCCAGAATTTTAAAATACATTTCAGAGACACTGATTTGATAATCCTGGAATTATTGAATAATGAGAAGATTGAGAAGATCGATGGATATATCCATAATACGAAACTTGGATATTTCAAGGATGATTGGGTAGTGGGAAGAAAAACCTAGTGTTTTGTGGATTGAAGGCCAAAATGTATTTTTTCAATACAAAGGATTTAGCTAAAAATAGTTTAATCCTTTTTTGTAAACAAAATTTACAATTTATTTTTATTTTAAAATTTAAATTCATTCAAAATAATAATTTAAATAATTAAATAATTTAAAATATAAATTTATAATAACGTTCTTATTTTTATTTAATAATATAAGATTTAATAATTTAATAATAATTTAAACATTTTAAAACCTAGTTATATGTCCGTTGATAATCCTCACATCCCCCTTCTTTGAGAAATCTTTTATTCTTCTATACGTTTCTTTAAATCAATCTTCCATTGGAGTATAGTAATAAATATCGTCTATCATGTATCTTCTGAATCACTTCATATGGTCCTTCGTATCTGTCTTTATCTTTTGACCTTGCTTATACTTTTACTAGTACCGAATCTCCTACTTTGAACTCTCTTCTAGTTATAATTTTCTCATATGTCTGTAAACTTTCTCCCATAGTTCATCTGCAGTAAGTTTAATTGTCTCTTCCTTTTTTTATTTATCCTTTCCTGGTAGCACTAACACCTTCAACTCCATCAGCGCCACAATGAGCAATAAATTGTTGGATATAATTCCCTGTGAGGAATTGAACAAAACCCAAAAGAATCTTATTGTCTTTGATCAGTGCGTCAACGATAAGAACCAGGAAATACACTCTAAAATTATCTAATATAAATGGATCAATATTTAACGGTAATTGTTTCAGACCCACAAACATCTTATTCCACCAAGTCACCATTCCAAGAAGCATCACTATTTCAATTAAAAGAAATTATTGACAGCTTCAGATTACTCGAAAAACCACTGCAAGACAGCATGACGATTCCATTTATCACCGAATCATTGTTTCAAAGGTGATCGTTTAAAAATTGAATATACAAAATATTTTGATAATTTAATTAAAGGATATTCATCAGATGATGTAATTGAAATTCAGAAATATTTAAGTTTTATAAAAACAATAAGTTATGTTGTACAATATGATGGACTGACTCTTGGAAAGAAAACAAACCTTGAAAAGAACCATATAAATATTTTTATAGAATTGAAAAAATTTTTAGAAGCCCAAGAAAGCAGGTCATAATAATTTAAATAATGATATTTTGAAAATATCTAAAAAGTTGTATAAAATTTGTTATGATTAAACGATTCGGTGATAAATGCCCACACGAAAAAATATTTAGGCTCAATTTTATTTGAAAAGTTTTAATAATTATTGGAAACGCGTGATATGTGAAGCATTGCTTATAAGGTTATTGGATCCAAAGATTAATGTGCAAAGTGCTGTGACTACGAATGTTTTGAATGTTTTTAAATAGTTTAAGTATGTTAAATCATGTTTATGTATTGTTTTTTAAAAAACTTTTTTTTAATATTATTAAAACAATTAAATTTGTAAATTACATTATTTTTTAAAAAATTATAATAAAGATGAAAATTATAATATTTATATAAATAACATTTTAAATTAGTTAAAAGTATTTGAATATTTTTTAAATGTTTATTTATTACAAAATTAAATTAATATAAAAAATAATTTCTTTAAATTAAAAGTTTATTCTTAATATTTTAAGTTGGTTTTGTGTACCTGTAAATGACAGTTATGTTGTCGAAATATATCGTACAAAGAGTTTTTTATTGACATTATCTTTTAATTAAATCGTTGCCAAATCTATTTAATTATTTATATATAAAATAAATGAAACAATTTTTACTTTTTATTTTCCAATTAATGCGAATGTTCAGATAATAATAAATAAAGTAATGGTTTCAAGAGTACGTGTAAGAGTAATATAATAATAAAATTTGAAAAAAACGCACCACTTTTGGTTGCCCAGTACTGCCTTATATACCACTATTTTCCGTGTGTATATTTTGATGCAGTAAAACAAGGAATTTTTTTTTTTTAATATATTTTCTAATTTTTTGATTTTATTATTATTTCTTCTAGTTTTGGATGTTAGAGCTCAATTTATTTTTCAATTATTTTTTTTTTTTTTAAATTTTTAAGTTTTTCTTTCTAAATTTAATATTTAGGTTTACCGCTCAAAAGTATATAGGTATTACCGTGCTGGCCAAACAAAATTAAGGGCTCACATCAGTTTTTGCCCAACAAGAATATCATTTTTTTATATTATGGGTAAATATTTGGTTGTGATCAAGATTTAATATATTCTTTTCAGAAATTTCAAGATTTATATTTTTAATTTTTATAGTGAACATAGGTTAAATTATTCCTAACAAATACAAAAATGAATTACAGAAGTAAACGAGAAATTAAATCTGGAATTACTCGAGTAAATTTAGAAAAGTGATTTAATTTTCATATCCATAATTACAATAATATTAACGAAAGAAATTTTACAAAAAATGTGACATCATATTTTTTTTCAGTAATCAAAATTTCTTAATTCTCTTCGATTTTTAATAAAATAGAAATTAATATTTAATTTTCATTGATTATTACAAAATAGATTAGTAAAAAGCAAACTAGTGAAAATGATTAAAATAAAAATTTTACTAGTAACTTTACAAGTAAATATAGTTTTTAAATAATCTTTCTATTTGATTTTGCTATATTATAAGAACAGAAGTTTCAAATTCAGCCAATAAGATTGAAAAGAAACGCTTATACCATAGTCGTTTTTTCGCAATTTTATTGGTTACTTAATATTTAGATTAAAATTTGAATTATATATTTTATGCATTTTAATTTCTTTTATACCCCCCATATAGAAATATTATTAAATTAAAGTAAAAGTCTAATATATTAAATCAAATAATAAATCAAATAAAAAATCAAATAAAATGTTAATTTGGTAATTCGAAAATTCAAGAATTTGGGAATTTTAATTTTTAGAGGAGTGTGGATATATAGGTAGCTCTAAATCCGCAAGCTGGAAATAAAAAAAATTGAAGAATGAACGCAAATGAATAACGAATGAATACTTACATCACTCTCAGATATAGTTTGCATACGTATTTCAACTAATATATGATTAATGCAATCCTTGAGTAGCAAAAATCGACTAATGACAATTGCCATTGAATTCCACTTTTTTTATACATAGATTAGCAGGATAAATTTTTTATTTTCTTGCTTCAAAACATATTCTTGCAATTTGTTATTTTTAGCGGAGGACTTTCGAAACATTTTGACTATTTTTTGTACTTTGTTAACAAAAATATAAAGTTTTGTATTTAAATCCACTAAACAATCTTCTTCTGTAATTTGTAAATTTAAATTGATATTTTCAATAGTAAAATCACTATAATTAACTGACTTGTCATCATTTTCATCATTAAATGAGCTATAGCTATATTTACTATCACTGTCAATGTCGATTAATTTGTGAGATAAATTATCATCAGTTTCTAAACAAAAACTTTCGTCGCTATAAGTTTGTTCTGAATATTTATTCTTATTTAGAGAATCAACTATTGCTAAATGTAACGCGTGGTTATGACATAGTTGAGAAATAGCAGATATATTATTGCCGTATTTTACCATTACAGCTGCGCCATCATGAGTTGATGCAACAATATCTACGTCCATATCAATGTTGAAATCTTTGAGCTTATGTTTTATATGTATTTCAGTGTTTCCATATTGTCGCTTCACTTGCTGGCATCTTTAATTTGTTATATTCAAGATAACCTTTAACTGCTTCTGATTTTCTAATTTCACGAAAGGACATGCAATCTTTTGCGCCAAGAGATTTTGGTTTTGTTGGTTTAGTAAAATCTAAAATTGTGCAATTTTCGATTTTAGGTTATTTCGATATAACTTCTTCAACATTCGGTCTAACATTTACAATGCCATGTATATTTAAATGGTTTAGTAGCGGAGTGGTAGTGGATCATTTGCAACCTAGAATTTTAGAACATTTAGAGCATACTGCTTCATTATTATTATTCAGCTTTTTGGATTCATTCTACACATCAATTTTTTTTTGACGAAACATTTTAGATTTTATTATATGGGCTATAAAAAATAACATCGGTATTTATTTCAATAATTTCTAAATAAATACTTTCTAATTACCTTTATGAGCTACTTTATAGTTGGAAAAATAACTTTTAGGATCTATAAAAATTTATCTGAATACATTTACATTTGTAAATTTGTAATAAATTCCAAAATAAACGATTTTTATTTTAAATGAAATGTCAATCTTTGATTGTCAAATGTCAACTAATTATGATATGACAAATGAAAATCAGGTTTTCCAATTCTTTTTCTACAAAACAGTTGATAGAAGCTAGATAATAAATCTGGTTTGGCTTTGAATTAGATAAAATTAACTGGTGAACGTTTTTTTCGTTTCTTTTTATTGAGCATTTTTTTGGAAAGTAAGGCAATAAAAATATTCACGAATAGTGATTTAACCCGCAAGCGATTTTTTGGACAAAAATGTCCATTTTGTTTTTTTAGTGATGTTTTCTTGGAAACTGAAAAACACCCTGCTTTGTGAATATATGACTTTGTCAATTTTTTTTATGCTTTATTCAAGTAAAACTAGCAGACATTCATAACTACTGAAATAAAAAAGTTATGACAAGTTATTCTGTTTTGAGAAAAAATGGAAAATTTTGTCCAAAATTCATTGTGCATTAGTTTTAGCTTTTTCAGTTGACAATTCATGTCATATTTTCTGGCATAGGCGTTAACTCATTTCAACAAATACTGGCGTTAAAATGAAGCTGATCAGACTTTTTTAAACAATTATTGTGACTGGCTGACACTATGATATGTTTATCACATGATGGCGGATGGAGTTCTTACAATAGAGTTCATTGATTACATATCTCTCCATCTCTGCTTTGGCAGGAATGGTCTTCCATTAACCACTCTCTGACCATAAGTTGCTTTAGCCTACACACAAGAGAAATTTAATGTAGTATCCGTCTCACCAACATCTTCAAAACAGTTCTGCATTCATATTAGTTAGCTTAGGCAGACTATACCCTTTTACACTCATGACATTGGTACTCTGTCTGTCTCTCTCTACTCATCCCCCACACACAGACGCACTTAGAATACCTCATTTCAGATATCAAGTAATAATGCACGAGACAATGGATATGTTGCAGGGACTATATGGTAGTGGAAGAAATGTAACGTGTGACAACTTTTTCACATTATTGAATTTATCAAAGCGATTGTTCCAAAATGGTATCACCATGGTAGGCACCATTCGTGCATCGAGGCGTGACATACCAAAGCATTTAACGAGGTACCAGGGGCGTGAAGTTTTTTCAACTATTGAATTGACAACAACAAGTACAACAGATCGTAGAGATAAAGCCTTGTTGGTTAGTTATGTTGCTAAAAAGAACAAAGTTGTCGATATCTTATCTACTGCCCATAACAAAATAACTGGATATGTCGGTTCAAAGCATAAACCGGACGTACTTCTCTTTTATAATGCTACAAAAGGTGGAGTTGACGCAATGGACGAAAGAGTTGCAACACATACTACAAAGTTTAAATGTCGAAGATGGCATGTGGCATTCTTTTGTAATATATTAGACATCTCAGCATTCAATGCATTTGCCTTGCACTATCTTGTGGAGCCTCAATGGAATGCGAACAAGTCACATAGACGAAGGCTATTCCTGATTGAACTTGGTAACAGTTTAATAAGTGCGTATGTAGAAGACAGAAAAAGGACTGCTGCCGCCGACTCTCTATCGTCGACTCCATGTAAGCGTGGTGACTGCTACATGTGTATTGATCAAAAACGGTGCACTGTACATGTGTTAAATGTAACAGATTTATATGCAAAGAACATTTACACAACATTTGTAAGAATTGCTCATAAATTATAGCTTTATTTATTGGTATTCTGTCATTTTTGTGTACTTGGACCTTTTTGTCCAAAATGAACAAAATCGTTGATTTTTATTTCCATCGTTTGTGGGTTAAATATATTTGAATAACGGATAATTTGAAATTTACTGAAATGTTCGAATATCCGAATTTGAATGCACTATCGTATATATAGTTGTTTTGTGTGTGTGACCAATAGACCTTTTTTGGACATTTTGTGGGATTTTTATTAATTTTATTAAATTTTTAATATTTTTATAATTTTACCCTCATTTTTCTTTATTTTTTGATATATTATATGTTTTTCTGAATTTATTTTTATCATTATTTCTGGATAATTTTTTTTTGATCAATTAAAAGTTAGTTTTTCGTCCTCGCTTTCGCCTATGTTTTTTCTGTTTGCAAGATTTTAGCGGTTCTATGTATTGAATATGTTTCTGTCGGCTGCTGAAGGCGTATTTTGATTTTATTAATTTTGTTTTATTTGGTGTTTTTATTTTTTTTTTAATATCTGTCTGCGATGTTTGTGTAAGTTCACGGTAGCCATATTAATAATTTTACAATCTGTTTTAGTTCACATAAATTTAGTTTTTGTTTTAATGGTTGCTAATAGCCCAACATAATGTTCAGCATTTTTAGGAATGTGAATGGTTCCGAAAATTTGCGAGTTTATAATAGCTCAAATGCTGAAGTGAGATGTAAAGTTTGAGCAATTAGATCCGATGAACTAGCACTAAATTTGGCACGACGCAAGTGACCAATATTACCACAATGGGGCAAACCTGAACTAAATCACACCAGAAAAGTGAAAGCCGCTAGCTTGATGGGACATTTAAAAAAGGCCACAGATCTATGGAATTGACTAAATGATATTGACAATAGATTTTTGTATTTAATACAATTAATTTAGTTGTACAATTAATATTTTCTCGAAGTTTTTAGCGTTAAATGTTTCCAATTTTATTCAAAACTATGTATATTAAAATTTAAATGGACCGAAATGATAAGATGAACAAGAAACCTTCTACGGTAGCTCTTGAATCAAATAATGCATCAGTGTATTAATTGTCATGAAAATATGGCTCAGTTTTTACTTACTACTGCTCATTAGGACACATTTCCAAAGTCATTTGTAACAGGTGACATATTTCTTATGCACGAACCTGACGGGAATCCCCTTGAAAATGGTCGCCTATAAAATCTTCTTGCTCATCAAATACCCAGTATCTTACTAGAAACCGTACATCCATAGTACCAACTTAGCCTATCAAGAGCATCGAATAGTTCTAGAGAATGTTTTTATGTTTTGGGTTGATAACAACAAGTAGGGCAAATTGAACATCACGAAAACGAATTATCAAATCAGAACAGAAAAATATGTCTATCCACCTTGAATCAAGAATTTTTGGTGTTTTCATTCATTTTAAATTGAGCTTCGAGGTGTGGATGCTTAATTTTTACAGATATATTCAAATAATCCAGCTTTAAACATCATTTTATTTAAATAACTTTGATTACACAATGTTGAAGTTATCGAAATTTCAAAAGAAGAACAATTATAAATAAAAACTAATGTAAACATACTCGTAAATTTTTAAAGTTAAAGAATTTAAGAAATAAAATATTATTTAGTTTTATATGAAAAACCGTAAATAATTTATAAAACTTAGGAAAATGTATGATTGTTTTAATTTGTGTTTTGTTATAGGTATCCATTTTTATATTTATATATTCAAAGTATATAAACTCGTGCATAATTGGTAAGTTATGTAATTTTATATTAAATATATTTAAATTATTTCAGTTTTTATATTCAGTTATGACAGATCTGGATAGTACATTAATTGAAGATTTTACCTTGGAGTATGCCGAAGGGGGCAGTTTGGAAAATAAACAAGAATTACCGACCATTTGTTCTCAATGTAAAAACAGTTTCTCTGAACCAGTTGTTCTAAACTGTCTACACATATTTGATCGAGGATGCTTATCAAAATTTGAATGTACAGATAGCATATTTCCCGTTGTTACATGCCCAAAATGTCACATGCAAAGTGGTAGTCTTTCAAGTTTAAAACCATATATTACTCAATATGCTATTGAATCAAAAGAAATAAATGTTTCAACAATCGATTTTAATGATTTCAAATGTGTCCTTTGTACCAGTGGCGAAGACAGTAAATATAAATGTGTAGACTGTGCTGGATTACTATGCGAGCGTTGCAAAATTTTGCACAAAGAAGTCAAGTTTTTAAATTCGCATTTAGAAGTAGAGGAATTGACAGACGAAGATAAAACAAACATTAAGTTGTTAAAAAAGCATTTAGCAGATAACAAACCAGTGAAATGTGAAGTTCATTGTGAAAGGAAATATACCAACTATTGTATACAATGTGGAATGTTAGCATGTTCTCGATGCCTATTATCCGATCATGCTGATCATTCAACAGTTTTATTGCAAGATTTTCCAGAAAAAATTCGGTTTCGTATAGGGAATTACATAGAAAATTGTATAAAAGCTGAAGAAATGAATAAAATAGCTATTGAAAAATTAAATAATGCACTAATGGAAGTCAATAATAGTCACGATGAAAATAAAACTCATATTGAGGAAGTATGTAACGAATGGAAAACTGCGATTGATGATATTAAAACAGAATATTTGAAAAAAAATAAAGAATTACACGATGATTTGGAATTTAGAATTATGAATGGTATTAATAGAGGGGAAAAGTATTTGGAACACATTGAATATGCTTTAGAATTCACGAAGTCTTATTTAGATAAGTGCTCTAATGTTGAGTTTTGTAAAATAATTAAAGTGGTTCTTAACTGTCTTACCGATTTGTCCGAAAAACAGATTGACACCGATGTGAGAACTAGTATTCCATTTAAAGAAAATGTTTCTTCAATTACAAATGTTATCAGAACCAATTTTGGAGTTTTTCTAAATAATGAGAAAGCAAATGATAAAAGTTCTTCTGTTTCCAGTATGATTGAGTTTTCAGGGGATCTAAATAATTGCTTCAATTCATTGACAATAAATGACATAGCAGCTCATGATCACTTTAAACAGCAAAGTATTTTACAAACAACCGATCAGTATAAACCACCAAATCTGATCATTCAGTCTAATAATGCATGTAGCATATCCAATGGAAATCTTAATTTCGATGTCAATCCTATTAGTCCAACTAATGCATATCCTTTGCTCTCGTCCAGTGGTCATCTAGATGGGCTTAATAGTTCTAGTTCATTAGGAGATGTTGTTAGCTTCCCTTATCAGGGTCAATTTGAGGTATTATATATTTTTACTAGTGTACATTTCTAAATGTTTAACTTTGATTGAAGTACAAAGATATTAGGTTTATTCACGTTGACTAATATTCAGACAATTTAAATTAAATTTTAGATTCGTTTAGTCAGAAATAATTTTTATACTAAATGTTAATCAGATTACTAGTTTTTTTATTAAGAAACTCATGTTATTTTTTTTATCAATTTGTCATGCAATTAGCGATTTTTAATTATCGGACGTTGAAATAATTTCCAATTGTTTGAATTGATGTCTGGTCATATCTGTAATTAAGTTACTTGAATTGATTCGTTTTTAGAATATTAATTATAAGGTCTTTTAATTACTCAGTGTCGTTTCCCAATAATTTTCAAAATGTTTGTATGGTTCCATAAAATGACTTAATTAAGCGTTATATTTCCTAATATAAAGAATAATTTAATTTCATGCAACCTAATTTTCTCAAAGTTGAAAAATTGGGCTTTAAACAATTTTTAAAATCTAGTAAAAATATTATAAATTCTTATAAATATAGAATCGTGCTCAATTTGATGATAATGGCGTGCCTATAATGCCATTAATGCCCAATACGACTCAAACATCACCTGTCCCTACATTTCCACCCATTGATACATTCAATGGATCTTCTTCCAATGGTTATATGAGGCCTGGATCTACTGGGTATAATCCTAATCCTCGTCCTCCATTTCCAAATCGAGGTAATCAATGCGCTGCAATGACCGTGAAAGCTCGTTGGGGGTCACTAGGTTCCGGTCGTGGGGAAATGAGTTCTCCTCACGGTTTCTGTTTAGGATTTTCCGAAGAAATAGTTGTTGCTGATACTCAAAATCATCGTATTCAAGTTTGTAATCAATAGTTAAGACTATTCTTGATTAATAATATTTTTATCAAGATATTTACCAAAGATGGGCAATTTCTAAGTCAATTTGGAGTTGCTGGTAGAGATGAAGGTCAGTTATGGTTTCCCCGGAAAGTGGCTATAATTCGAAGTACTCAGCGATATGTTGTTTGCGATAGGGGCAATGAACGATCTCGAATGCAAATATTTGGTCGCAGTGGCCATTTTTTGAGGAAAATTTCAATTCGTTATATAGATATTGTTGCAGGATTAGCAGTGAATAATATGGGTATATTACTATATATGTATATAGTTTGATTGAATTTTAATTTCAATTAATATTTAATCAAATTACTAATGATGAAAAATGTTATTGCAAATTCACGTTTCATGATAAAATAAGCAAAAAATTTGTCAATAAATCAATAAAAAAATTAGGTAAGGATTTGGTTAGAAATAAATTTGACAAATTCTTTTCGTTTAAATTTGATAGATAAATTGCTAAAGAAAACTTATTTGAGTGTTTCAAGCGGCATTTATTTTTGGTTTCATGTTATTCAAACTGAGACTATGAGTTTATAATTATAAATTATTTGACATGAAATAATTATTTTGAATCAACGAAATGAGTAATTTTAAAATCGCGTGCTAATATCTTGTTTTATATTCTTAAATTATTCAAATTTGACAAAAATGTTTTTCTCGATTAAATTGCTCTATATTTAATACATTCTTTATTTTTAATTATAACGTTGTATAATTGTCTAAAATTATGTTTAATATGGCAATTAAAGTTCTTTTAAATTCATATATACTCTTGTTATTATAATATTAATAAATTAAATAATGAAATTGATAAAAATTCGTGTTCAATTAATGTGAGTATTGATTTAATCTGAAAGTAAGATAATTGCTATTTAAATGAGTTCTCTATATGCAGTAAAACCTGTCTGTATTGAGCATTCTCGAAAGGATTCAAAATTTGCTCTGTGTAGTATAGCGATATGAGTTGTCAGTTATATGGCAATTTCACATTCTTTGACGTAGGCAAAATAAGTAATACCACAGTAACCATAACATTTGTGGTCACATTTTTATGTTTAAAGTTATTTAAGGGTTAAAAATCGGCTTACGGTCAATAAAAAAAGTCAACCTTAAATAGTATGTGCGATTTTTCTCTCTTAGTAAGGTTAGGTGAAATACCATTTTGATCTGAAGTAAGTCCTGAGTGTTTTTTAGAACAAAAATTATAAAACCCGTTTTTTTTCGCTAAAATACAACAGTAATCGATTTATAGTGTATAATCACAAAAATATTTACTTAAAATAGAAATTATAAATCTGTAAAATATAAGGTTTGACTTGAAAAATATTAACTTAAATTTAACCCTTTGGAAGTCGTTTAAAACCAATATTATTTTTCATTTAACGCGTTCAAACTTAAAATCCATTAAAAGGATTCAAATTAAAATAAAAATTTATAATCCAGTAACTAAAAATGAGTAAAATCTAACTTGTATATAGTACTATTAAATTGTAAATAACCTATTTATGTACGGTTTATTACTGAATGAACAGTTACTGGTCGAGTTTGTGTTGATATTTGAACAACTTGACATATTTATTCGTTAAATGGCTAAAAAATTCTATAGGTTCTAATTTATAACCTTTTCGACTAAAGAATAATGCGAATTTTGCATGATTGAAACTTTTAGAAAAGCAAAGAATTTTACTAGGCTAAATTTTTGATAAGCTAATTCATTGCACTAAATATTAAAATATAAATGATTTTTAATATTATGGCTTAATTTATAAAATTAATTAAAGTTGACATTTTTAAAATGTTAACGCCTGGAGTTGGAAAAGATGACATTTTTTTGTAAAATTACCTCCATTTTGAAAAAAACTTTCGTATTCCTTAAAGCAATGATACCCAACCTGTTGGTCGCGTGACAATTTGCCAGGGGTCGCCTGAGACCTGTAAATAATTTGTTTACGTTAGTCAGTGGTTTCTTACTATCATTTTAAATTTAACCGATACTCCTAATCTTACAAAAAATATGTTGCCTATATTGTTGGGGTCGCCACAGCTTGGGAACCGCGGCCATTATTAGTTCGGGATAATATGTTTATTCTTAGTATGTGACGAACTACAAGTTAATGTATTTTGATTTTCACAGATATCTTCCTCTTCGTGGCTCTTTCATTGACAATATTGAATCTGTGAATATCCAGAACTGAGGGTTCCTTAACCCAATTTACCCAATTTCTAATGAAATTAATACGCTACGGACGTTTCAAAAAGGATTTTTAAGTCATCTCCAACCAAGGTTTTCAGTTGAGAGAGAGTTTCTTTTTATCTTCGCTGAAGAATTTCATAATTCACTAGAAACTGACTCAATAAAAACATTCACCGAACATCTTGGGTCACAGTAATCAAGCAAACAGTGAATAATCAGACCAAGCACATGGTTTTGGCCACTGATTCACTGCGATTTTTTCTAATCCTTTCCTTTAAAACTATTTGAATTCGAATGTCAATCGTGTTTGTATTCACATATTTCGATTCACGCTATAAAAAATAACGTTTGCTAGATAAATGAGACTTTCAATGTTTAAACAATTTGAGGAACTTCGCGTGCACGCAGCTTCATATTTGTTATCAGACATCAGAAAACAAAGTATATTCCGATAAGGATTTCCTTTATTTCGACGATTTTCTTTTCACAAAGTTTTTTCGAAATTGTCACTTTTTTCCATGCCCTTTGCACCAAACTGTGACAGCTTCTTGATGCTTTATGCGCTGTGGTTAAATGTGTAAATAAAATAGCACCTGAGATGGTACTAATATTTTTCAGTCTTTTCTATAAAGCTCTTTGTCTTCCAGAGTTAAATTCCACCACTATAGCGACATAGAAGATTCTTATGAGGCTTTTCATAAAATTTTCACTTTGGTTCTTACGATAGATCTCTTCAGCATAAACAAAGACGGAAATTTTATTATTTACTTGCTACTACTTAAAACCACACGATAGCTCAGCTTACTAAAAAGGGATTTTATTTCCTTTAATCATTATTCGATCTGCTTTTCTCTTACTTCATTAATACAATCCTAAATATTTTCTGGTAACATTTGTATTTTTCAGAATTTTCAATTAAATCAATCGCAAAGGAATTTTTCATCACCTTTATTTTTTCAATTCATAAATAATTAAGATATGACGGTTTTGTTTAACATCAATTAAAATAAATTCGCAATTCAGAAGTTACTTGAACATTAATTAAACAGCATTTTTTATATCTTGGCTATTCGTTGTGTGCTACTTTTTGTGTAGGACAGTTTTTAAAATACTTACAAACCTACAAATTATGGTTTTTCAAATTTTTACTGGATTACCTTATAACTTTAATGGATAGGTTACATAATAAAATTATTTATATTGATGTATTTTATATTTTTAAAAAGTAACCGTGTTTTGTCTAACGGGAAATTACATGAATACATTTTTAAACTTCGCTTTCGAAATTGTAATTTTCACAAAGTTTATTAAACGTAAAACCCACAGAAAAAAAGCTTAAGTCATAATAACTTTAGTGTAAATGTTTTCAAAGAATCAATAAAGTGCAATAAATAATTTTTATTCACATGTGCAAATGAGGAATCATTGGCGCTTTAAGAAACAAACATTTATTTAAACTAACAGACTTTCGGTTCTTGGTAGTATCCTACACAAATTACAATCACAATCAATAATGGGCATATTGAATAAAGTTCTAGGACTAATATTAAGGATGTTTTCACATTTGATTCACTGGTTATCATGGAATTTTAATTAAGGTCACATAGTGGCTGTCGACAGTGTTTCTCCGTCCGTATTTGTAGTATCTGAAGGAGGCGAATTAATCAAATGGTTTGATTGTAGTAGTTGCATGCGTGAACCATCAGATATTGCAGTTCATGGTGATGAGTATTTTATTTGTGATTTCAAGGTTCGAATGGAATATATTAGATAGCAATCGATAATTGTTTCATCTTAGGGTCACTGCGTGTGTGTATTCAAGCAAGACGGTACTTTTGTCCAGAGGTTTGGTAATGAAACAATTACAAATTTCCCTAACGGAATTGACGTGTCGGATCACGGTGACGTATTGATCGGTGATTCACACGGCAATCGTTTTCATATAGCAGTTTATTCTCATGATGGCAAATTGATGAGTGAGTTTGAATGTCCATCTGTCAAGGTTAGTCGCGCGTGTGGTCTCAAAATCACCAGCGAAGGATATTTGGTAACTCTAGCAAAAAATAATCACCATGTTTTAGTAATGGATACTTTATATATTTCATAAGATGATTGGTAAAATGATACTCTTATCAGGGTGGTTTGTTGTTTGCTCTAGAGAAGCAATCCCGATCTTGTTATGTTGAATGTTCTCGATTTCCATGCATTACAGATAACTAACTATTATTGTTTTATCATTATTGTCACCTATTTGCGCGCGCGTTACTTTTAACTACCACATGTAAAACATACATGAATTGATTTTGTGTATGCCCCCATCTCTGTTGTCCTAGCTCGGGCTGATGGGCGCCAGCTACACTATCAAAATGCTGTCCATCGATATTTGAACAGCTTAAATGAAATATTTCACGTTTGTATTAGAGAATATTATTATTATTTGTATGCGTTGAACATTTTTGTGGCTTTATTTTTCTATTTATTTTTTTCTATTTTATTCTAATGTTTTTGAAAATATATTAAATATACTAAAAAAAAATTCGAGTCGTTATATTTCTTTTTATTGAGTATTGAGTGAATGGTACATAATTCGTGGCAGGAAATTGAATTGATTATAATTACCGCCGGTTGGGGTTTGGAAATGTGAATCTCGATTATGATGATGCGTCGGCAGAGTTGTAGAAGCGAATGTGTGTACGCGTGTTTTGGTCGAAATAATAATGATAATACCAAAAAGTGTGTAAATAAATTTGTATAATCAGGAGAAAGAAAATTACAAAACCAGCACCTTAATTAATATCTGCATACTATGATGATATTAACTTTTATTTATGATAAATAGATGCAATAAGTGGTTAAGGTGCTAATTTGTCGTTTTGTTATTTTCCGGTATTCACGAATTCGGATTTGTTGTATTTGTGTTTAGTAATTGTTGATTGGTTAGGTGTTTTTCCATCGTATGTGATGCGTGTACATGTTTTGACATCATGTTAATATATTAAACTATTTCCTCCTTTAGAATGCAATATATATACACTTATTTAGTGGGGATTTTAATTTGTTAGAGAGCTCATGACATTTTTGTCTTTTTGTTTTGTTACATGCGCGTCCAGAAAAAAGATTGTTGTGGATTTTTATACATATTCTAATAATTTTCTGTACAACTCACTACTTGAACACATTTATACATATATACACCTATTTATATTATAGTAATTAGATTGTTATCATATTGTCAGAGTTTTTTGCGCCAGAATGAATTGAAGTATGTTGATTTTGTATCGCATTGGTGTGACAACATTTTCTCGTAGTTAAAGCTTCATATTTCTTTAAACTATAGCGAGAAATGAATGATGCGCTAGGAAGTTATTTTAATAAGTCGAATGCTGGTTAGCAACTCGTGATTATTTTAACAGCATTTTATCTCACTTTAGCTATTTTATATTTTAATTCCGATTATTATCATTATAAATGCCTCATTGGCTATTAAATTAATGTTTTCTTAAGTATTTGTGTTTTCAATTTATTTGGTGTTTAAACAAGTTTAAGGTGAGCTTATCAGTTTTTTGTGTACGATTTATGAGGGCTTATTATGAGTAGTTATCTCCCTTTGGAGATGTATACTCAAATTGCTTCTGCAAGTTCTATTTGTATTTTGATTTTTTTGCCAATCGTATTGTTCAATTATTGAGTTTATTATAATAAATCTTTTGCATTTACAATTTGAATTTTATTCTATTACATTGCTTTTATAAATGTTATCACATTTAGTTTTTCAATAAATGTAGTTAATTGATATTTATTTTTTCGAATGAAGTTCTTCAGCGATCTTTTCATGCTCAGATAATTTAATGGGAAATGAAATTTCTATATTTGCTAAGCTGTCTGGAACGATTGGCAAATTATTTAATTGAGTCACTTCTTTATTTTTTTGCAGACGAAGAGTTAATCGTATTAGAGCTTCCAGATAATCTTCTAATATTACATGATATTCAATAACTTTTCTTTCCATGGATTGGCAGTTATTCAAGCAATTTAAACTGTCTATTGGAATAGTTAAACTGATCCATAAATGTCGAATTTGAATTGTAATCTAAAATTTAATTTTGTAAATAATTTCCTTTTTATGATAATGTTGCTAATTACTTATTAACCCTTAATTACTCACGCTTATTTTTATGTGTTTATTAACAGGTTTAATTGATTTTAAAATAATTTAATTTTGGTGTACAAAATGCCACGAGTAATTAAGGGTTAATTAAATACCAGTAAAATCAAGATATGAAGTTAAATTAAACAATTAGATTTGAAAATTAGACAGTTCACTTACAGAAATTAATCTATTTATTTCGAAGTACTGATATCTTATAGACACACAATATTCGATAACATATATAATGCACTTCGTGTAAATTTTGGCTATTTAATATGTCAAGTGGTTTCAATTTTATAATATTTTCCTCTTCTATGAGATAGCAAGTTTCTGGATTTCAAGACAACCTCTTTAATAAGTTTTTTAAGCTATTACTTTTCAACATCTTGAGTTTTTTCTGCTTTTTAGCTTCCTGTTTCTGTAAGATAAAGAAATGTTTTATAAATTTTGCAGCAGTGGGTAATTTTGATTTGAGTTTGCTTGTCATTTTTGTTTAGTACAATGTTATAACACAACCAGATGAATTTTTCAATGTGCTTGCTAATTTCACACTCCGAAGTCAAGCAAAAGGGTTCTGATTTTTCGAAAATTCCTGATTATTGTGTTCAAGGTCAAGTTGATAATTTATCGAACCGTAAAGTTAGTTTTGGATCTCAAGCAAACTCTATATTATTAATTTATAATCCTGTTGCTACTAAATATGCTATTGAGTAGTTAGTACGTAATAAGACAAATATAAACTTAATATAGACATTGTAACAATTAAAGTACTTTAAAAACATCAGAATACTTGTAATTGAAACAAAAATTTCATAATTTATATAACAGATTCTTCACTGGTACCGAAATCCTGACTTCGTATAAGCTAAAATGTTAAATCGTCATTCGAATATTATAAAAAATATTGCTTCTGTGTAATTAATGATAATATAAATATTAGGTTAAATCTTTTCTGAAAATAGCCTAAAAGCTTTAAGATCTCGATACTTTTACAAAACCAGATATGGTTGTATAACAAGAGTAGATGGGTTTATGTTCCATTCAAGCTAGATTCCTACATGTGTTAATTTATGTGGCGGAATCGCACGAAAGCTTGTTAGTTGAACGAGTTTGATAAAATAATGCAAGACATTGCACTGTTTTGGCTACCCTCAAAATGAATAAAAATAGTCGAGTTAATTAAAAAAAATTTACTCCGGGGGGCACTGTTCTTGCAGTGACATGTTTTTGAGGTGACATCCCACTACTCTTTAACAACTGTCGAAAATGTATAATTTTTTGATTATACCCTCTCTCGGCTTTCCCATATTCTTTCTTTTTTGTATCTCGAATTAGCTATCGAAATAACAAGATAATTTTAACTTTGTTTTCTCTTTACTCTTTAACTTTTTATTCAATTGTCTGCTTTAATTGATTTTCTTCTATTCCATTCTCGTTTTTCAATATTTCTTTTCTATTCCTATTTGACGGAATTGCAGAGCATTCATTTCTCATCATTCCTCCCAATCATTTTTTATCATTTAATAATTATTTTTGTATTATTATTTAGGTATCATCAACATATTAATATTATTTTTCCAAAAGACTAATGGATCTTCTGACATTCTGTTTTGGTTATAAGAAAACATGAATAAAAATAATAAATTTTAAAAATTATCAAAATTAATTAAAATTTTGAAAAAAGTAAGTCAATATTTTTCGGGGGGAAAAAGTGGTAACCGGTGGCAAATTTGATTGTGAAGACGAATAAAATGCTATTAGAGTTAGGTATATTGAAGGTTCGGGAGCCCAAAAATAAATTAATTAATTAAATTATTTACTGACGAACCCATTAATCAAAGGCCGCCAAGCTGAACATCGGCTTAATGGGTTTCCCGGCATTAGTGAAACGGGCAATAAATTGTCCGAAAGGGTAAATTGTTTCCCTAGCAGTAATTCAGATTAATGGGAATTCAAAAACTATAAAAGCAACTGACAACAAAATAAATTGCCAGTTGATCAAAGAGATAGTTTAACGAGTTGAGGAAACGACTGAAGAGCAGTAAACCGATAAATTGTTTTATATCGCGATACCCTTAGGCTGTGTACGAGAAGTAAAGAATTGTATATCGTGGTGAAGATTTCTTTGTTGGGATTTTGTCTTATTGATTATTGAACACAAGGAGTCGGATCCGAGAGACCTATTCATTGATGAATATTTAATATCCCAACAATTCTGATATCGTGTAATTGATAATATCTGAATATTTCATGTTTCAGATTGATTTTATCTTCGTAATCTTTCAATAAAAAAAACTTCAAATTAAATAATTCCTTGTCCAATGTAATTTGTTTCAAATTATTTTTTTACCGATCTTTTCAAATATTCTTTATCCTTAATATCGAAAAATTATATACTCTTGAATCTTGAGTCATAATAACCAAATTTGTCTATTATTTCGTATAAAATCATATTCATTCATTATTTCACAAACTCCCGTTTGCAAGTCTTGCATTATATCATATAATGAAAGATTTGCAAACGGGAGTTGCCATCAAATTTATATGGCAATTGATTATTAATAATGCCCTAACCAATTCCTAATTTAGATTATAAATAAAATTTCAATGTTACATGTTCTTAGTTGTTTAAAAAAGAATATGTGGTGTCAGTTTCGTGATATTATTCCTATCGAAATCTTTATAAACTCAGTGCATATTAAAATGGTATTAAATTTTAACATCGCATGAGAATAATTGGTTTTTAAATAAGCCGAAAAATAACAAGAGCAGTGCTACATGGGATCGCAAAACTCAAGTTTATCATTGATCATGATTGTATTCCATTCTCTATTACCACCATAAAAGAGTTCCTTTATTCGGCAAATTTTTCTCCAACAATCGTAATCAATTGAGTAGCAATTTTCAACTAAATTAGTTTTC
This sequence comes from Schmidtea mediterranea, assembly GCA_022537955.1. Classification (NCBI taxonomy): domain Eukaryota; kingdom Metazoa; phylum Platyhelminthes; order Tricladida; family Dugesiidae; genus Schmidtea; species Schmidtea mediterranea. Next base: position 167,883,749 of record CM039680.1, read on the forward strand.
AAAAACCATATATTTGTTTACGGTATTCATTCTTAAGTATATCAATAATTACTTCTATATAAATAGATTCACTTTTAATAATCTACAAATTGATTTCAAATATGCCTTACATTTGTTTCAGCTGAATAAAAAACTCCTATAATACAAGCTGATGCTTGGATCCAACTTTACAAAATTCAGTGAAATTTACGCATAAGCTCTTTTAACACGTTGACGGACAGTAGGAACAAGCGAAGTTCGAAAATTGACACTATATGTTTTTGTGATTTTTCACAACCACGTGCATACTGAATCTGCAACTCGTATAACAGGTGAAATATGAACTTCAACCTAAAAAGATGTTTTCAAAACACGACACTATGCTTCTACGTATACGCCAGTAAGTGCACATTTGTGCTGCTATAGCCGTAGTGTCTAAAAACGACCGTTTCGTTTTGGACGGCTATAGCAGTCATGCCACATTGTGAACTTCGCTTTGACGGCTATAGCCGCAATTGTCCGTCAACGTGTTAATAAAAAATTAGCTTTTTAGGAACATAGGATTTTTCTTAAATTATAAGTCAGTTTAATTTTAAAACAAAATTTATAATATATAATTATAATATGATATTATAGGGTTGTTATTTATCTGAACATTTCGTCATTTCAAAGTTGGTATTATTTGTTACGGGTTGTATTTGCATGTTAAATATATTTTTTCTACTTTCTGACTTTCTTTAACAAAATTTATTATTCATTCTAACAAATTACATCACCACACAGGTATATATTTATTAATATAAGTTTATTGATTTTTTCTTTTTATTAGAGTTATCATTTGAAAAAGGTTCATGATACCAATGAATAAATTAAATATTAAAATATACATTCCAAGGTGAGCAACACGAAAAATAATTGTAAATAATTAAAACCCAACTGCTGAAAATGTTGTCAATACAAACGAATTTAATTCAAATAAAATGCAAATATTTATTTTGATGTGCTTGTTTTGGATATTTTCACTTTCCCTGAAGATCTAATGGCGTCGAAGAAATCACGTGATATTTTAAGTAAAAACAATGCATGGAAATAATATACAAAATAATTTTCCAACTCTATTTTTTTCAAGTCATGAGTCTATTTTATGCACGATCAACAACAGTTGGTACAAAATATTTTGAAATGCCTCTCAATGAGCAATGGGATATTTAATAAATTCATGATTTTACCACCAGTGAAATATGTAAATAAGCAATGTTTCTATTATATTTCTCTTTCAATCAATAAAATTTTTTATGTAAATAATCACAATCGGGTTTTGTGTTTTTATTGTCCTGATATTAAATTTCTAATATATACACGATTTTTATTACTCTTTAAATAACTTTAAAACATTGTTATCTAAATTTATTTTGTTAATATATGTCAGTATAATTGACATTTTTAGTACTCTTTATAAATTTGTACAAATCATATTAACTTATCCTTATTTATTAAGTTTTACCTTCACAATTACTTTTTATATATAAATAAATAATATGGCTTTTATGTAGCATATTAGATACGGATACACAATCTTTAATTTAGCACTTATCGCATAATTTCGTTTCCTACTTCATGGCCCCAATAAAAAAATTATTTCATGTTTTAACAGTTTATTTATGTATTAGGTTTTAGAAAATATTACTTTAGCAATGGTAATAAGTAGGCACCGAAAAAAGGGGTGCACTCTTTTTTTCAAAAGCTCTTTCAAATTTCTGGGTTAAAAATAATATATTTATAAATAAATTCAAAAGTATACCTGAAAATATCACTAAAATCGAAAGGGAAGGTTTTATGATCATTGAGAAAACAAGATTGGTTGGGGATTTAAAACATCAAATTAGAGATGTTGAAATATCAAAATATTTTGACAATTGCCTTGAAAGAAATGCAGATATCAATTATTTTATGAATTATCAACACATAAACTGTAGTGATTCTGATAAAATTTTCAAGTATGCACCTCTGATAGGATGTTCAGTCGAGCGTAGTTTTTCGATGTTAAATATCATTTTAACAGATAACAGGCGGTGCTTTACAACAGAAAAATCAGCAAAAATTACTATATTTATATTTTAATAAATAATGTTTATTACTTTATTTTTAAATATAGGAAAATATAATATTCCTAATCGATTCCTTTTCGTTTGTTGAAATCGCAAATTTTATTTGGAAAATAAAAAGCACTCTTTTTTCCGATCCCTAGTAATATGATATAGAAATTTATTTCTAATTTACAACTAGGAATGTATTATAAGAGTTGTTATTCAGTTGAAACGTGTGTATTGACAATTCGACTTTACATTTTTAATTTAATTTATAATTAACATTTTAAATAAATTTAAAATAAGTATTTGTGAATGTAATGAAATTTAGAAAACTATATAAGTTTATACAAATTTATGCAAAATAAAAGTAACAATTTCAAAATTCATTATGAAAAAAACTGTCCAAATAATATTGATTTTGTGGGTCAGAGGAAATTTATAATGTATGTTTTAAAAAGGAAAATGAAAGCTGACTTAGGAACTAGTGAATACTTCATGGTAATATTTTTATTGCTTCTAAGGATTCAAATGCCATCTGCAATAAATCTATCTTATTGTATTGACTCAAACATTCTCAAAAACCATATTTCTCAATTGACAAAGTTCTAGTTGTTGTGTGTCAGTCATTATGGTGCTTGAAAGAACAAATTTGATTTTTTTAAAAACTGAATCGAAATACATTTTGTCCGGGTCCTAGAGGTTAAGAGTATCTGTAAATGATCTAACAGTTCAAAAAATTAATTACTTTCGTTTTATCCTTATGAACATATACAATATACGTAAGTAATTTGATACTTAAATAATAATTCAAAATTTAATACAAGTAAAAATATTAAATTGACTATTATTTTAATCAATTTGAAAGTTACACTTTGTTTGCTTCAGCCTTCAAGAGTAGGATTTTGGAATTGATGAAAAGATTTTTAGTTTTGTTTGATATGAATAGTGAGATTTTTTTGTTTTGTATTTTGCATTATAGGACCATTATCGTGCTTATTATGTTGGGCTCATAGCCAAAATTAAAACAAAAATAGGAACAAATTAAAAAAAAATGAAAATAATGAAACAAGTCACTGTACATACGCACGCACCGCAAGAAGATACCAAAAATTAGTGAAAAACATATTAATTAAAACAAAGTAAAAATATACCAAAATTAAATACAAACAAATAATTAATTAAAATCATAAAAAACATACAGCATCAGATAGAAACATACGAAAATTAAAATAAACTGCCAAAACCTTGCAAAGTAAGGTTTAGAAAAAACACAGGCAGAAGAGGCGAACAGAATATTTGGACTAAAAAGTAATATTATAAGAAAATGATAATAAAAAATAAAACACAACAATGAAATATTTATATATCAAAAAATAGAGAAAAATGTATTAAAAATAATAAAAATAATTTAAAAGTAATAAAATAATTAAAAAGCCCTAAAAATGGCGAAAAATCGCTCATTGGTCGCACACAGGCACAAAAACAGTGACAAATTTCATTATTTTAATCACTAAAAAAACGCTAAAAAATCACTTTTACAACTCTACTCGACCTTTACAATCTAACTGAAATCACTTTTCAATCAACTTCAAATAATTTTTCAACTGTACCATTCTACGAAATTTTGAAGTCATTTGTATTTTTGGAATCTGAAGTAAGGAATTTTGTACGATTTATTTTTATGTTTATAAGTTAAAGTAATTTTTCGAAATAACAATGTTTATAATGCCTTGCTTTAATCAATTTTATATACATGCATATTTTTATTTATAATTTTCGAGGTCCCGTTAAAATCATATATATGTACAGTATTTCAATAGCTCTTGATTGGGCAGGTCTCGGTCCGGCTGGTGGATTAAGTTCCTTAGTTGTGATTATGGGTCGCGCCTTATCGAAACCTCGGTCGGTCCGCAGCAGGGTCTGGCAAAATTGCACAGAACCTCCACGCAGGGCATCGTTGAACGACTCGCAACGACTGTTGGAAACATCGGTCGAGGCGAGCAGAAACTAAAATCAAGGGAAGGGCGACCATAGTTAGGGGAATCATGGACGATCACATGCGATCTGTTAGAATTTCTTTTTAAAACCTCGAATTAAAAGACGAGAAAATCAGGGCAGGAGTGATAGGAATAGCTAACAAAGACAAGTAATAAAAATAAAATCAAAAAGAATCGAGTAAAGAACAAAAGTGTCGGATATTTTTATCCGCTACAACACCATACATCCAGCATAAAAGCAATACAAATACAATTTACCATCAATTGCCCATATAGTTATTCTTCCTACAATACCATGCAGCAAGGATCTCATTAATACTACGGCACGCATAAATCACAACGAACTACCTGGAACAGGCAAATTGTCCGCATAAACTAACTCCTTGACTAAGAGTTGATAGAATACGAGAGAAGATTCGATAATAGTTCCCAATGATTTTCACAATATGCATTTAGATTACATTCATACCGCGGTTGAGTTCGCTCGAGGAAACAATTACAATAGTAAATAATTCTAGTGTCGTAGTTATAATAGAAGAAGCAATCCCATAGGGAATGAGATAGCCATAACGATATCGACTAGTTCCTTTGGCTGACTAGCTAGACGCTTAAGATCTGTAGTTGATATTTACCTAGGCAGTAATAGCAATCCTCCCATCATAGCTCATGTGTAGAAATAATCCACTAAGAAAAGACGAAATGATCGGTGAGCACAATCGATAAATTTTCCAACTCTATCATAAGCCACTCGATAGTAAATGCTGATATTCCGATGCGCTAGAAAAGTCCACACACAGAGATAATCCTATTTACATTCATAACTCCGGTACAACTAATCACTCAAATATCGATTCGCATGACGGTGAATAGTAAAGTAGCGCAATTGTAGACACTAGCACTGACCAGTGTGCAACTCTCTCCAATACAACAGCGAAGAGACACCCTGAGAGATAGCAGCACAAGCTTCGAAAATGAGTTGTATCAGCATAGAAATTTCAGATAACAACCTACAATCTGCAACAGTGTTACTAATAGTCTCATTAATCATTAACGTGAACATCATTGATTATGTTATCAGTGTGGTTATTGTTATTAACCTTATTATTACTATTTCATCAATAAGAAGTTATAAATATTACTATTATTATTATTATTGTTGCGATTATTATTTCTCCATTAATTAATTAATATTGACAATACTACCGGAATTATTATTATCGTTATTATTATTATTATTAAGTAAATGTCAATACAAATATTGTTATATTCCTCATCATTAATAATATTTTGATATACCCTTTACCCTTAACATTAGTATTTTCTATGATGACTATAACTAATAATGTAAACCCCACCATTAATATCCTTATTACTAATCTTAGAAATATTATTATAGTATACCTTGAGTACGTCACTAATGTCATTAGGACTACTAGTACTAATATAAATATCGCTACTACCATCATCATTGTGATTTATTATTCATGTTACCGCTAATATTATCACTATATTCACCCTGTGATCTTTATCATAATTATTATGAGTATTACTCTTATCATTACTGTCATAGTTATGATCACCGTTATCGTTAACATTACTCTTCTTATTACCACTACTAACATTCCTTAAATTGATACTAGGACCATTAATATGAAGGTTACGCAGGATAATTATGATTATTCCCAACACTTGCCATTCTCCGTAGTCTAAATTCCCCTATACACATCCGTGAAATTATGATCAATACCGCGGTTTTACCATTAATCCGACCCTAATTACCACTATCCCTTCCTGATTAGTCCAACCATTCTTACTAATTCTTCAGTATCACCACGATGTAGGATAGGAGCTCTATGATCTCTAACGCTACTTATATCAAACCGACGTCTATTAACCATTTTTATTGAACCCTCATTCTGACTGGGTTTCCCCATCTTAACTTCCGACAATTCCTTAATTAGATTAACCCCCCCTTTTTGCCTTCGTTTTTTTTGCCTTCAATGGCAAATTTAAATGAACTCCCAAGGATCCCCCGTCTCTCCCCATCGATTATTGCAATTCACCAGAAACTGGAGCAATTAGAAAGAGACCATGAAGCTCTCCGGAACAAATACCACCGATTAAAAGGTACATGGACCTCCCCCAAGGCGGCCAAGAAGTTGTACCAGAAAATCACTCGCCTGTCTCGGGCTAGAGATGAGTTGATTACCGAATCTCGCAGTCAGTGAGTATTGATAAAGAAGCAAAGTACGACGCTCCGCCAAATCTTCACCGACGCCGAACTTCGGGCTCGCGTGCCTGGAAGTATCTGGGCCCGAAATCTGAACATCTCCCGTTGGAAATACCACGTCCGGTTCATTCAGCACCAGCTCCTCAGATCGTCAAACACTCGCAAGTCATCGTGGTCGAACCACAGTCAGGAGCAGCTCGACGACGACCCAACCGAAATCGTCGCCGTCGCGAGCGACGCCGTATGGAGGCAAACCTCCTCAGAACGACGGAGCCAACCAGTGCCCCTTATCGAATAGATGATCTGCCACCCCCATATCAGGAATTTGAATTCCCAGATCTCGATCCCAATGTGCTCTATGCGCCCACCGTGACTTTTCATTCACCTCCTCGATCTATCCATATCAACCTGGTGGATGACGAAAATGAAGCTCCTGCTCTAAATCATGCTCTAGATCAGTTGGGCCTAGATGTAGGCGAGATCGCGGCTCTCAAGGGCAACGTGCCAAGGAGTCCTCCTCAAATCGATGAGCCTGGACCCTCCACACGTAAACCCCCTTCCTTATTGACCGGTAAAACGCCGATGCCTGCCAACCGACATCGACGCTGACGAATAAAGCCGACCTATTAAAAACTATTCATCTCCTTGTGAAAGTCACTCGAACTCGGATTTCAAAGCGAAGAATGTTGTTGATATTGCGTAAATCGAGGAATAATGTACAGACCATCTTTGTTTTTCGCCTTATTACTTTTATAATTGTTGCGTAAAATTTCAGTTGTGTTAATAAAATATTGTAGCTTTCATTTTCCTTTAGTTCGAGTACGAGTATTTAGAATAAAAACAGTAAAGTAATGACGACCGTTTAATAACGAATCATTTGGAAAGGTGTAGTATAAAATCGCCGAAGTATACGAACGAAATCTCACGATTCTCATCTCGGAAGGGATATATGTCAAAGGTTCAGGGATAGTATAGTTTCAGGAATGAAATGCGTAAGTCCTTCTATCGGCAGCAAAGGACCGGGAAAGCGAAGGTCCTTCGAGGAGTAGCACTAGTAATAGCGCTCACCTGCTCGAATGGCATTCGACTGTTGCGTACAGTACCAACATGATTTCGGTCATGGGTACGCAGCGGTTTATCAAAATCGTGCGGAGTATTGGGAAAAGAGGACCCTAGAGTGTACGAGTGATAGGTACACCACAATGGCATGAATTTATTGGCGGATAAATTTTCCCATACTACTAACAATTAATACATTTTAAGTCTTACTTAGATGGTATTTATATCTTGGTTATGAATGATAATTGTCGACTGAAAGAATTAATTAATATCAGTGAACACAATTTTTGTTTGAATTTTGTGTTTATTAGTGGATTTCAAGTTCTACTTAGGTTTTGTCCGGTTCTTGGTTATAATTATATATGTCATGGGTGCAATGCTACATACATTGGAATGATTGCCCGTCATTATAGCTCTCAAGTAGACGAAATTTTGTGATGCAGGATGAAAATAATTGTAAAATAGTTTTGTTTAAAAATTTAAAAATATTTTATTGATAATAATTTTTTTTAAAGTCTCGATTTTATAAAATTTTTAAAAAATAAATAATTTAAAACCTAAATATTTTAAAAGCAGAATTTATAATTTTTGGTAAAATATTTTTAAAATATAAAAGAAGAAATTTGTTTAAATAAAATTAATTTATTCTAGGGTGACCAGGTAAAATTTTAAGAAAATCAGGACATTTACAGAAAAAATAAGGACATTTTAAAAAGTTTCATATTTTAAAATTTTTATGTTCCAAATATTATAAAATTACACATTTTATTATAGTTTTTATTGTTTAGTTAAGGTATTTTTCTTCAGATATTACATTATTTAAAAACTTGGTATCCTTCTTTATCATGTCAAAGAAGTCTAGACAGCTCATTTTTGAATTGAAAGTATTGGGTGACTCTTATGATCATCCCAAACATTATTCATAAGGGAAAAAATTCTTTCATATTCAGTAGATGTGCCAGCAAGACAAAATGCAAATTGTACCAATTTCTCCATATTAACAAGAGAAGTCGAGCGTTCACGAAAATTGGTAAAAATTTTTATCCAAATATTTTGAGGTGTCAATTTTGCGTCCATCCAGCTTGAAATGTTATCTTCAATAAAATTTCTCATTAATCCATATTCATCAAAAAGTACATCTCTATTAATAATGTCATAGAATTTATCACCATATTTATCAGCTGCATGTGAAATGGACAAATCTATTTCTTCCTATTATGGATATTTAAACATTAGCATCCACATAAAGACATCTGATCCATCTAGAGCACCTTCCCAAAGCTTAAGATAATCCAAAATGGTAGCATAAAATTCCGAAACTTTCTCCTTTACACGATTTTGGTGCTTAAATGAGAATTTTTCATATTCCTTTTTTGATTCATGAAGCAAAAATCCAAAATTTTTCCGGTTAACCAATCTTTCCTTTAGTATTTTCATATGATTTGCCACTTCAAAAGATGTAATATTTGATGATTCCATGGCACGTATCGATTCATTAAAAAGTTTGAGATTGTTGCAAATAAACAAAATCCAAAATTTACTTGTTGGATCATTAAAGAAGTTTTGAATTGAAACAAGACAGCTTTTTAAAGTTCCAAAATATTCCATCAATGGCTCAAACAACTCAATAAGTCTCCGAACTGCAGGTTCTAAAGAAAGAAAGCGAGTACTTCAATGATTCAAAAGTGGCATATAAATTTGTTCCATCTCTTCGCATAGTGACTTAAAAATTTCAGTTCGAACGGAATATATGCTGAAGTGTTTGTAAAGTTTTACTATAATAGCTTCCAAAACAACTTCCATAATTTCACAACCAGAACTTGATGCATTATGAGCGATGTGTGCACAACATCCATTTCCAACTATATTTCTTCCATGGTCTCTCTGAAGTTTTCTCCAAACATTATTTTGACCGTTTCTTTGTACACCGCCAAAGTTCATATTTGTATGGTCTGCTGAATAAGCAACGATCATGTCACACAAATCATTTTTTTGAATCACGTCCATTATAGTGTTTCATACTGTCGATAATTGATCATTTGGAATTGATGTAATTGTAATCTTCCAATTAATGATTCCCTGAGTTGGATCAAAACAACGGAGCACAACTGGCAACATTTTTATATTTTTGTGATTAGAAGCATCGGTTTGTAAGAATTTTGCTGTCAATGAATGGTGCAATAACCTTTGTAATAATTGCTGCCGTTTTCGTCGGTCCTAATGAGAATTTTCTGTCAAAGAAATGTCTTATGATGTTTGATGAGCAGTGATTTGATCGAAATGTTATGTTTAGCAACGTGAGAATATAATACTCTTTTGCAGCAATAATCAAGTCTTCATTGGATCCTTCAAAAATCGCTAACTTTTAACTTGATGATCCAGTGACAACAAATGATTTGTGATTTTTAGTTTCAATATGCTTCATAATGTCACTACGGCCTCCACTTGCTATTGAAAATTCTGTAGAACAAATAGTACAAAATGCTTTTGATTCATCCTTGTCGACGTTTTTGAGAAATCCAAATTCCGTGGAGTACTTTTCATTCCATGATGTTTTTCTTTTCTTTGCCGACATTTTAGTCTTAAAATAATTTAAAAAAAACTTTTTGTAGATTATAAATTAAGTAAGAAGCAATTATTTAAGCTTATTTTACTTACTTTGAAATTTTCTTATGCTTTTCTCTTCAATTTATTCAAATCTATACTAAAATCAACACTTTAACTACTTTTTATTATGATTTACATTTTATGATGAATTAAAAGCTCAGTTAATATAGAGTTCTGTATTACTTATATAAAATTCAAAATTTAGAAAACTGATAACTTTACTTCTATATAACAACATTCACTAAATTAATTTACCGTAATGGAGAGTTAAATTTATAGATAAAAATTGCAAAACTTCATCTACTTGTTCTTGTTAAAAAAGCAAAGAATTAAAATTTTACTATAAATTTCAAAAAATTCTTTAATAATTAAAAAATAAAGAAGTTGTCATTCAAAAATAAATTACTAATAAGATTAGAAATATTGCTATCACGAAAAAAAATTCAAAAATCAGTAAAAATTCTTGTAAAATCACGAAAATTTCTTGTAAAATCAGGAAAATTTCTTGTAAAATCAGGACACAGGACATTTTGCAAAAACTCAGGACTGTCCCGCTCAAAAGCAAGCAGATGGTCACACTAACTATCATCCATACAACCAGACATTTAAAAAATCTACAAACAAGTGAATTCGTTGCATTAAAAAAATATATTTTTAGTTTTGTTTTTGTAGTCTTTGTTTCTAATGTGCAAAATATGTTTGATTTTTGTTTTTTGTGTTAAAAATAAAGAAATGTACACAAATACAATTTAATGCTATTAGACATATTATATTTTTAAAAAAATAGTAAACAACTAGGGTTCTATATGTCTTTCATTGGATCCGAAACTGAAAAAGTTTGAGAACCGCTGCTCTAAAATATCATAATGTCTTAAAAAATCCTTGTATAAAAATTTGTTTAAAAAGTTGTATGTATATTGACATATATGTAATTATATATATATAATGTAAGTAATTTATATTACCATTTATAAAAATTTGATTTTATTCATTGTCTTGATACATATAAAACACATGAATTTATTTCTGTAATATAAAGTGGTCTAAATTTCATAATATACGAAAGTTTGTTATCGACTGTTATGACAGACATTTAAATAAGAAAATAACTGGTCTATGTTTGAAAATTTTTAACAATTTGTGTGATTTACTTTGATTTAAAAAAGAATTGAGAAATTTTGGCTTCACCTACATAAATTTTAACTGCCTACCGTGTGGTTACCATGGTTTGTTGACCTACATAATTATAGAGCTGACCTACTTTTCCTAGGGGGTTGGGAGTACTGGTCCAGATGGAATATATTCTAGATGAGACACATCTATCTACTATCAAGAAATATATAATATATGTTCAAGTTCGAATCTACATGACAATGACATTGAGACTGTCAAAATATATTGTATAATATATATATATATATATGCTGGATTGGCGCTTAATTTATTTATTAATTCAATGCCAATGTTTTATTATTGTAATAATAAAGTTAACTGGATAACAATTTTTATGAAAAGAAAGCGCCATTCAAACACTTGTTTTACGATATATTTCGAAAAATTAACTGTAATTATCAGATACAAATACCAAACAAAATAGTATGGATAGTATCTCCAAAATACAATATTGACATATTTTTAATAATTTTTGATATAGTATTCCTTAATTACCCTTCATTACAGTTTTATTAAAGTATTTTATGAGTTCTAAGACCCTCGATTTCTTATTTAGTAACATATTGTTAAATAAAATGTCTTTCCGAATTAGTCAACCTTACGAGTTCATTGAAAGTCGTCTCAAAGCTCTTTTAAAAGAAGACAGCCGTAAAATGTGCAAAAAATTGATCAAGAAAATGTGCAGTAATGTGGTCACAGTTTCCGTCACCTCCAATCAATGGAATTTATTCAAAACTTGGATGAAAATTGGAGATATTCTTAAGTCAATTATTAGTGAAGACTACATCCCAAGAAGATTATGATCTGGATTTTGTGGGATTTAAAAGCTCTAGTACGCTGGAAAATATATTTGAGAAAAGCCTTTGTGTTGTCCAGTACAATTAACAAGGCCAAATCAATATTTTACACGATAACGCGCGACTTCACAAGATATACTTTGTCAAATCCACCCTAAATAAGCTAGGTTGGAATGTTCTTCAGCTTCCACGTTTTCTTCGGACTCAACGCCAACGGATTACCATTTTTTCCACTCATTGTCGAATCGTATGCACAAGGTAACTTTCGATAACGATAAGGATCTCAAAAACTGGATCAGCAACTTTTTCGATTTCAGATTCGTGGACTTTTGGTGAAGCGACATCAATAAATTGGTCGATAAGTGGTAGCACGGCGAATATATAATTGATTAATTTATTTTTATTATTACTGTAAAATTAAATAAAACTTTAAAAAACTGCCATGAGCTTATGAAACAACCCAATACATTCATGAATTTTTGTTGTAAAAGTAAATTATTTAGAAAAATTTTGTTTTTAAATATATTTAGCGTTTTAAAATCGAATATATTCGTATAAGTTAATATTTGAGAGCTGTCTGACATACGGAAGGAAATAGTAATTAGGCACAAAAATTGGAAATTTCAAGACTTTAAGCTGTTGACAGTTAATAGGTCACTTTCATATTCCAAATCGCAACAGTTAAAAATGTTTTTTTATTTATTTTTATAATAAAAACATTATAATTAATAATGAAAAATTTTAATATTATTTTATAGATATACTTGACTCAATTTTCCAATAGCCTTATCAACAATTTTTTTGACGTCGACTGATAAATTCGTATGTTTGGTTCGCCATTTATTTAGGTTGCGAGTCAACTCGATCAATTCTCTTAAAATGGTGTTCAATTTATTTAATCTATTGAACCGGGTCCTTTGCGCTAGCGTTGGCTTGGGATTGTCTAAATCAATCTTTCATATTTATTATTATCTTTATTCTGAGAGATCATTAAAATTATTACTTCTTTTTTCATTGAATTCAAATAATATTTCGTTACGGTCCGCGCAACATCATCAAGATCGATGCAAATCTTTTCCACTGGATCAATTAATTCTTCTCCCGGAGAATTAATTAGAATGGCAGATTTTTGTATGTTTTTCTCCACAATCTTAATTTCCGGATTTACATTTGTTTTGGTTTCAGACATTTTGAATTAACAGGCGATTTGTATTTTATTTGAATTTGTAGAATTTCTGTTTCCGACAAACCATGATTATTTAAAAATAACAATTGCACTCAACCAATCAGATATGCCGCTAACACAACACGAGTTGGTGTGTGTAATATTTAATAGTCTTAATTGATTTTATTGGATTTTACCCATTTGATTTTTATGCAAATTATTCTTTATTAAATTTAAAATTTTCAATTCATTTGTCATCCGTAAAATGTATTAATAAATATTTCAACACTAGATTTACAAAACTAGTCAATTTGACGAATTTCAAATCTTTAAGTCAAATAAATTACGAAATAGCTGTTTTATATTGAATCATTTTTGTAATAATAAATATTAGCAGTTTGATTTCGTAAATTTAACACGTCCATTAAAAACTAAATTATAATCAATTCAAAACTTTTTTTCAAAAAACTGCAAACAAAACAATATTAAAACAACGATCTAAATGTTAAGTACAGGCTCTTAGCCTAAAAATATTAGTCATACTGACGTCACTAAACGGTGACGTTTAAAATAATAAAATGACGTTTCGGTGACGTCACAGAAAAATTACTAAATTTGGAAATACGTCATCAGAGAATTACTAAATTTGGATTTCTGATGACGTGAATCTAAAATTAGTAATTAAATAAACCCCCAAATATAAATTTAGTAATTAGTAAGTAATTATTTTTATATAAATAGTAAAGTATTTTTCAGTAGAAGGGCCGATGCGAAAAAAACTTATTGAGCCGATAACTAAAATAACCGAGACAAACGTCTAACTGATTATACGAGAAAATTATTTAAGTGAACCAATATTGAAATTTTGGAAAAACAACAATTACGGCCGAAGAAAATTATTGATCGACATTTACAATTCCCAGAAGAAAAGTAAATTAACCAGCAGAAAATTATTTACAATTCCCAGAAGAAAAGAAACGAACCAGCAGAAAATTATTTACAATTCCCAAAAGAAAAGTAAACGAACCAGCAGAAAAATCTTTCAAATCCGTATATATATCCTTACAGAAAGAAAAGAAAAATTGGAGAAAAAGAAAAATAGAAGCAACCAGACAATCCTAACGATCTACGAGATAATTGTTATTCCGCAGAAAATATTTCAAAGAGTTTACAGGACATTACACAAAGGGATACATCTTTGTCCTGATTTTCTTTTGGTAATTTTTATTATAAATTTAAAAAGGGAAAAAGTGGATTCTGCAATCCGGCTTATTAATTAACTTAACTAATTTTTTAAAATCAGCAGTACCCAAAGCAGTTGATGGCTTTCGTGGTACTGGGGTGCCTCAAAATAAAACTTACTTACCCTCTGTTCTTAGGATAAGTCGTTGCGTCGGAATAGTGACCATCGACTTCTTGCGGGCCATTTGGCAGGGATCATTTGATCCGGTTATCTTTCAAACACTGTAATTTATATACATAAATCCTTTAAAATTTTATTGTAACGCCAAATAAATTCTATAAGTAATTAATTATCTTTGTCTTATTTATTTGCATAGGTCCGCAACCGACTTTTTTATATACTTTATATTAGTTTATTTTATTAATTTTATTGTTATTGATTTGGAGTCAGATAACGAACTGTGTTAAGATCTTAGTCCCCCACACCTTTCTTGATCTTAACATAAAGTTGTTTTTAATCATAAATGTTTTTTAGTATTTATCATTATAATTTTATTAAAATTCGTTACATATTTTTTAACACGAGAATTAACTCTTCAATTTAATTATCCTGTTGGGCCAAAACACAAGTTTTTTTAAATTAATCGGTAATAGCACGCAAACACAGCAAGCAGATTTAAAATCAGACCCTAAAACACCAATTAACCATGAAAAATATGAGAAAGAAATAATTAAAATATAAAATTAAAGACATAAAAATAAATAAAACTATTAACAGAATGCAACAAGATTCGCACGAAACAAACATAGAAATAACATTAAAACTCGGAAAATTTGACCGAAAATTGACAATTTAATTAAAGAAACAAGAGTTCATGAAAATTAGAACTAAAACAAAATGCTTTGAATTAGAAATAATTCAATTATTTGTTAAAAGAATAAATTGTCAAAATAAATCAAAAATTAAGAAATTAAAGTTAGAAAATACAAAGAAATTCCCAAGGTCAAATTTTGTTTTAATACATCAAATTTAACACGCAAGGTTAGGGTCACAGAATAGGTATATATACCGATTCATTTTTACATAAAAAAACACTCATTTTAAACCAGTTTTTGAATCTTAAAATCAGATTTACTCTGAACACTCAGCTTTTTGGAAACTTAAAACCGTTTAAAGAACTCGAATTACTCGTCGTTATTAACGCTATTCAAAGTCGCGAATTTATCGAAAGTAAGCAAGAATGACTTGCTGTTATTGTAACTGTGTATGATATGAGCATCAATGATAAATGGAACTGAAATTGGTACGGAAAAAATATATATTACTGATATTATAAACTTCATTATGTCGAAATTTTTCCGGCCCACAGCCACACACCGACAAGTTATTAAAATATTAAATAAATAGTCGAGCAGTGTAAGTTTGGTGTAAGTCCGCCAACAGCTCGTGCCCATCAGAGATCTCGCCGTGGGTAACGACGGACTCGAACGTAAATTCACTCGTTTCTATAGGGGCAGCAGGGAGATCGGGAGACAATCTTTTGGTTGCCTACCTTTCCACCTACTCCCGAAAAATCGACCTAAAATCTTATTACACAACGGCTAAAATATTAACACAGAGTAGTCCAGTGGGCACTCTTAAAATCTAATATCAACATAAAATTCTTCCTAAGATCAACTTGAGGTTAAAGGGAACGGGCTAGCGGAAATCGATGCATCAAGCTCTTATTAATCATAAAAAATCAGGGTTGATAATAAAAAATGAAAGAACTGGATCGCTAATAAATCGTTGGTTAAATAATGATAAGACCAAAAAATAGTTTAATAACCTTGATGGACGATGCAAACTAGAATCCTAGCGAAATAAAAATCGCACAATCCAATAATAAGTTTAATAAATCGTATAAATATGACAAGAAAAGTCCCCAAGCCACTGTTCCCCAAAAATCAACCCGTTAATAAATTTTAACCCCGCAATGGCTCGTCCACATCACCAGTAAGCCGTCAATAAATGCCCGAATTATTTATTATCTAATAGTGAATTCAATTCATAAAAATATCAGGAGACCTCAGTCATTAAGTAACCACTTTATGTTCAGGATAAAAGAACTCGAAACACACACCGGCCCTCCCAACAACCATCAATTACACCCGCAGTATAAATTGTCATAATGTAAAACTTAGTTGGCGTTATAGAATCAAAATCGATTTTTTGTCTTGATGAATC
Source organism: Schmidtea mediterranea (assembly GCA_022537955.1). Taxonomy (NCBI): domain Eukaryota; kingdom Metazoa; phylum Platyhelminthes; order Tricladida; family Dugesiidae; genus Schmidtea; species Schmidtea mediterranea. The sequence continues at coordinate 167,900,255 of CM039680.1, forward strand.
TTATCAATCTACACGCCCTACGTAGTCCAAACAGAGGCTTAAAAATAACAACATTTCCAACAACAATCCCGAACATTTATTCATTTAGAACAAAAAATATCGAAAAAGGTTTGCATGAATCCACATATGTATACAGGTGGGAGACAAAGAATCCCTTCGTAGAATCCGACGATTTATCGGAGAGGATTCCAGCAACACGATTTGACGAGGTCGATTATTCAGAGGGTCATTTCCCAGGCAACGTGGAACCTAACGATCTAACTAAATTAAGGAATCCAGGAAACAATTAAATAAAACAAACCTCAAATAGTTCATAATGAGAAGAAAAAATGGATACCGAGAAATAGCGATCGAAAAGAATATGGCGGAACTGCCAACGCTGAATATTAAGATACAAAAAATCCGGAGGGAAGAGATCGGTCAAGAACTTTCCTTCTCTCTTCTTCTTTGATAGATAAATGGGTAGAAACACCACTACTAGCAGCTAGTGTGCGAAACATAACGATACACACCCAGCGAGTCGTCGGAATAAACAGAAAATTGAATGAAGAAAAGTCACGACACAGCCGGCGGGTAGAATTCAATCAGACGTCATTTTCTATCCGACGATCGGTAGTAGGAGTGGAGAAGCGATCGAACACTCATATTCAGCCAGACGAGACAACACTGCCACGTGGCGACACACCAAACAGTGAGAATATAAATAAGGAGACGGATTCATCTTAATTCACAACTATTATGCAAAATTTACCAAAAACAACTGTAACAGTGTACGAAGCTGAAACCGAGGAGATAGGTGTGACCGATCGAAGAGGTTCGGAAACTCAATCCTGTTCAACTAAACTTTCCCCAAGACGCAAACAGCGGAATATATGCAATAAAGATCGCCCAACAGGTACGGCTGCTCCAGCCTTCTTAATGTATATGAGAAAATAAAAATTTAATATTATGCTCGTTCGTTCAAATGATTTTACTAAAAATTTTGGATTGAAATTCAGTGCTTGGAAAACCAGTAAAAGCTTAATTTGATTTAAAAATTTTCTTGCGTGACTAAACTTATTCGCCACGTTCTCAACACCCTTCTTTTTCACAGCCATTGGAATATTCAGATCAAAGTTTTGTCATGACCTATAAATCATTAAATTGACCTCACCTCTATAACGTTCGGGTTATTAGGAACATTTAATCTTACCCGATCATGTTCGGGTATTAAAAACATTTAGTTCATGCTTTTAGGTATTTAGATCAATGTTAATTACTCAATTTTCTGTCATGCCAGAAAGTGTATTTGAGTCTCCAGAAGATAGAATTCTTGTAATTATGATATGTAAAATGTTGGAAACAAGGGATTCGTTAGTCATTGTAAGTAGATGGGTTTTCGAACTACCCGTCGTCCCCTTTTCTTGGGTTGTTTTGAATTCGAAACCTGTAGGAATATTTAACCTGAATTCTATGATCATGGCAGTAATATCACGCGTATTTTATCACCCGTCAGAGGCGACCAAGGCCTTAAAGGGAGTTTGTGGCTAATTAGTTAAGTAACTCTTACAACAATCCCATAACCATATTCCATTTCATCCAGTGCTGACACGGAATACTTGATTGATTGGTTCTCATTGAGAAACTCGTCCCCCTTTTCCTTCAGAGTCACCACAGGCGAGAAGCCTCATTCAGGCATGTTCCATATAAACGTTCAATTTGGTAAAACTATCGGAGAAAGCCAAGTAGTAAGAACTTCGAACAACTCTGTACCGACGAGAAATTAAACTCAATTTATAAATTTTTGAGGAGAAAAAGGAAACAACGATAATATATTTTATTTGCCATTAACAGGTACACAACATGATAACTGGGAAGATGCGGATCGTACCACCTTGACGATGCCGACAAGATTTGCCGGAAGGTATCGACAAGTCCTGTGGGATCGGGGTTATACCATATCGACTTATGGTACCCCCGAGTGGCCGAAACGAAAAGCCAAAGAGTCTGGGGATGATATTGAACTCCCCAGTATCCTGATCAAGTGGGAGCCAGGTCGGAACCCGGCGCGCGAGATCCGGCAAAAAGCAGAAGGCGAGATCCACCGCCTAGAGCAACTAGAGTCGCGATATCAATTTCTGGCGAGACGGCAGAAGGAGCACCTTGCTCGGGTTAATCGGGATATCGCCAGTGGACGCATCCCCAGCTCGGACGGATATCTGCCCTCCTACGGAATCGCCTACGATCACAGAGACCCGGCGTTACTCGAAACCGACGCGCCAGTGCATCTAGTGATTCCGAAAAAACTCCTCCAACCAGACATCCGGATATACTGGAGGATCGGGGCGTCGAAGAGTACGCCTATTCGCGGAGGCGCTTCCCCGACAAACGACCACACTGAGATCGAAGACTTATAATACAATCCATTAATTTTTGTGTTTTGTTGTTCTTATCTGTGTTTCAATAAACTTGTTGTATCAGTAACTCTTCTTTATTAATCTGGATAATAAAAGGGCACGCGGAAACTAGATAAGGTAAATGATAAACCGGTTTCCGGATGGTTACCACGCGTAACACGACCACCAGGTGGGGACTAGGATCGTGTTTAATTTTTGCATTTAAATGAAATCTCCGAAACCTATCATATGTCTAATTTATTATTAAGAGATCACAACTATGAATGCCATGCGAGAAATCAGCAAAGAATTAAAGGACCTCCGAAAGGAAAACACGAACCTACATCAGCAGTGCTTGCAATTCAGTCTGAGTTACAACGGGTTAGAGCCACCTGGTCCGAGCCGACCAGAGTGAAACGACTCTACCAGAAGATCGATGCGGCACAGTAGGGCTGGCAGGAAGAGAGAGCCCTGAACCAAGCCCAGAAGATCCAGATACGTGGGCTAGAAGCGGTGGGTCAGGAAGAACAGGCGGTTACCTACCCGCTGGTGTTTGCCTCAGCCCAGGTAGCTTACCAAAGTGCGACAAATCCGGCGCAACCATGAATCCAACCAAAGTCTCGCGCAAGGCCAGGACGAGCAGAGAGAAAAAGGCAGAAACAATATAGATTACAATTAGGACAAAAATTAAATTGATAATGTAGTGAATTAGTAAATAAAATCCTTTTTGTCATTTCTATCTTACCATGTAAATTTATTAATACAATTTTCTGAGGAATAAAGCCAATGTGAAGTAAAGTAAAGAGAGTAAGGGACCTAAGAAGATAAGACGAGCACAGACCTTCTATCGGTAGCTCGCTGAACCAGCTGTAGACCGGGTCTTAGCAGTTTTGGAAACAAAGCTCACCCTTGACGGTCACAGAACCATTGGTTACAGTACCAACGTTGCCTAGCAACGGGTAACCAGTGGCAGGTTGAAGAAAGTTTATGCGTGGGGTCAAGCTCATGCATACCGAGTACCTATATAAACCCCAAAATCCTCTTCACCTTGCAAATATGTTTGCATTAGTTTTGCTAAAAAATTGGATTTTAATATATTGCTCAATGTTATGGGGTTAATTAAAAATAGCTATTTGTAATACGTGAAACATTGAATTTTTAATTAGTTTTACTAATTTTTAATTAAATTACAAATGCTTTAAAAACATAACACATTTAATTTTTGTTTAAATATTGGTACTTTTAACATTATTACCACCTTTTTAAATGATTACCTTTCAGATAATATACATTTATTAAATAAATACAAATTGATAATCACAAGTATGTCAATGAAAAGTTAGACAAATATGAGCAAGTTGATGAATATTTTGATGATCAGTATGATGAGTAGCTTGATTGCTCGTATTTATCAAACTTTTCATTGACATACTTGTGATTTTCATTGTTATATTTATTTAATAAATGTATATTGGTTTCTGATGATAATTATATTCGTAATAAAAATTTGGTGAATAAAAAAAAATAAAAATAAATAATAATAATAAAAAAATAAACATAATAAATACTAATTAATAAATAAAATTGTTAATACTAATAATAAAATTAATAATAACAATAAAAATATTAATAATAATAAATACTAATAATAAAATAATATTAAATAAAAATAAATAAAAGGGATAGAAACACGCACAAGCACTCAGGAGATAAGGACAGTTTCAGTAACGCTTGAGCACAATATCTCCATAAATAATCAAAATCCAATGACTATCCATCCACGAAATCGACCCTGGCTTCAACCGGGACAAACATAATGAGCAAGAATATGAAGACTGATAGACGCCAGAATCTTAGGAAAAATCCGCAAGTTTGCAGTGCGATCTCGAAAAAAATTAGAACATTAAATAACTGTATTATGAAATTATTAAAATTTTATTTTGAAAATTCGTTCATTTTGTCTTATTTTCCAATATTTTTTCAACTAAAATATTAATGAACAGACTATAAAATAAAATGACCAAATACCTTCTAGGGTATCTCTTGAACCCAAAGGTTTGCCAGAGTATTAGCAGTTATGGCAATATGACTCACCTTTTACTGGAAACCACCCATCTAAATACAGTCCCAATGTCATTTTTGACTAGTATTCGATGGTAATATTTCTTCAGTGCGTATCTGATGTAAACCCCTTGAAACCCAGCATTAGTTATCGCCCAACATCTGTAATTTTCTTTAGCCGCTGTACAGGGCATAAAAATAAAATAAATAAATAACATTCCTTTTTAAATATGTAAATATTTTAAATCAAAGCAAAGGAAATTAGTATAAATAGTAGAAGACTTTTAGTTAATAGCGCCCCTAAAATTTTAACCAAAAAGAAACAGTCTTGCAGAGTTAATCTTTACAAGGCTTTAAAATGCGACAGCCAAAAAACGTCCACATTGATCTTTTTGCATTCACAACATAGCATACACCTATATACATATTAACACTTACACAACACGCACTATTTATTATAAAAGAAAATTTAAAAGTTGAAGTTAAAGATTGATTTGAATATATTGATTTGGTAATTTTTATTGTTATTAAATAAATTATTTATACAAAGAGTTTTTGTCTTTTCATTTATATATAAGAAACACCAGTGAAAGGTTGAGACCTCAACACCATTTATTTCCTCCTTATTTTTTAAAAATTTATTGTAAAAGTAACATTTTTGACGTCAATTTATTTTTAACTCCATCGTCCATGTCAAAATTTGTCAAACTTCTTCAAAACCTCCCTCCCCTATTTTGTTGACATAATCTATGATGTCCCTAAACAAAAAGTTCGCCTAAACGTTAATATTTGAACTTAAAGAGATATAAATGAATTTTAACTTATAAAGAAAAAAATTAAATTATGAAGTTCAATTATAAATTAAAAATTGGACTTTAAATCTAATCTAGATATTCAAAACTTTTAAAACTAATACAAATGCGACTGAGTAGATAAATCATTTGTTTTAATTTCAAATTTTTAGAATAAGTTCAACATAATCGCACTTCTATATATTTGGCCCATTTAATTATTTATAGAACTTGTTTAATTCAATTTGTATGAGATGTTTGCTAACCAGAAACTTGCTGACAAAGAAAATATATTTAGAAACCACTTTTTTGAATCATTACTGTTAGTAAGTTATATTTCTTTTACAAATGTAATTTAACAATTTTATGTATTGTAATACAGTTTTATCACAAATGAATGTCATTAATATATGCATGTAGGTCAATTTTTGAAATAGAAAGGGAAATAAGAGTAAAACATACCATTTTTTCTGAAGGCTTTTTCTAGGGATAAATTTTTATTAAATATGACACATCAATTTATTTTTAGATTTATTGATTTGCGTATTGTATCGTCCAGGTGAATGTAAGATTTGAATCATGTTCTGTTGGGGAAGGGGGTTCCTTCGATGATATCGTTGTCGAGGTAATCAATGGTTTTTTTTAAATTGCTTTTTTCTATGAAGCTATATATATTCGTTGTGCAACCAAATAGTACTTTTGTGAACTCGAACAACTTCCCTTGAACTTCAAAGGCAGTCAATAGATACTCTGTTTAATATAACTTCAATCGTAGTAAGTCTTATTGCTGCGCGGTTTTCATATTCATTCGCTGATGTATTAACGCGCTTGTAGACATACTAGACTTCAATATCATTTTTGGGAGCATTTATTGCACATGGAATTACGTGCTAGACAAATTGATTTAGATGATTAAGCGAGTAGGATTCTAATTAGATGTTTTAGGAGAATCTTCTAGTGCACAAACTGACTTGTATATTAACCATCGAATTCCAGGAGTCTCTAACGAATTTAGCTTAAAGATGTTTCAGAAACGAGTAAGATCTGGTGCTCTTCAATGAGTTGGGCTGGTGTTGGACACTTTCGATTTGTAGCTAGCAATTTCAATCAAAAATCGTCATTGGATTTTCCTGGTTGTTGCTTTATTTGAAGTTGAAGAGGAGCTACACTATGGGGTATTATTTAATATATCTGTTGGACAGTTTTAATATTGCTTGGTCCAATTCTCTACAATCTTCTAACGTTACAAAAGTGAAAGCCGAAACTTTTCATTCTCTAAGGAGAATTCTGAATATTCGCCATAAACTCGTCTTCGGTAGAATTTACGCCCAAACTCATTGCAGAGATTTTGGATCCACTATTTCTAAATCAGTGACAAAATTGAGCAAGAACTAAATAACAAGTAAATAGCTATATTATTTATCAGTTTATTGAATTTAGAATCGAAGTAATCCATTTTAATTAATATAAATATTTTATATTAATAAACCTTTCGATAATTCTGAATAAGTTAAATACCGTCTTTAAAATAAGTTATGGTGTTTCTAACATATTTATACATATTCTAACATTTATTTAAATCTTTTCTCATCATAACAGCGAAATACTAATATATTTTCATATACTTAATATTTTTAAATACTATTAAATACACTTTCATTTATCGATTACAGCTTAAATGGACTACATGTGTTCAACGGGTGAACTATATTAATGTAAATATTACTTAGTTTTCTTATTAGGCATTCTTAATAATTTACAACTATTCATCGAAATTAGAAATATAAAAAATATTTACCAGAGTCCGGTTAGGTAATTAGCCATGTATCAATGAACATGATTAATTGTTAATGTATCATGTTATATTGTTAAATGAGTTTAGCAATTCTGAAAGGCATTGCCATTTCTTTTAGAAATAAAAAATTTATTATTGACAAGGTTTACGATATTTACGTTTCTAAACGCAAGTTTTTTAAAATTATTTTTAGATGTAATATGACAGTAGTCAATAGTGTTATTACTATTGACCCATTTTTAATCCACTCTTTACTTAATGAAATGCAGCAAATTAAAAAATTTTTTTTTCACAGATGAGTATTGATTAAATAACACTTAGCAAATTTTGAAAGATGAATTTAATTGATTACTTTTATATTTAAATTTATTTTATTTTATTTTAATTTATGTTTATTTTTTAATTTAATTTAATTCTATTTTTAATAAATAGTTCTAATATTTTAATGTATTGTTCGCATTTTTATTTTTAATTATCTTTTATCGGAACTCTTAGTATTTAAAACGTCCATAATTCCAAATAATAATTTCAAATAATTCACAAAAACTAAAATTTATTTTTAAAACAACAACGTTAGATAAAAAAATCTTTCTAATGAGACTTTCTGATATATAAATACGCTCAGCAGATTTTCAACATTCCACAATAATTCCACACAACATAATATTAATTAGTTTATTTTTGAATATTAATCTTTAAATTAATTTCATTTAAAATATTATCTGATAATTCTCAATAATTCTTATCAAATTTATGAATTTATTACTCAAAAAACAACTATTACAATTTATTAATTAAATACGATTATAACAATTATAGTCGCAAGTATGTCAATGATTTATTGAACATCTTGGCTAGGGTTTTTACAAAAACCTACGTTTTGAATAACAGGTTTTTGGAATTTCAGATTTCTAAGAAACCGGTATTTTAGACGGTTTTTCTAATTTTTGTAAAAAAAATTTGAATATGGAAAAATAATTAATTTAAGTTATATAAAATAACAAAAAACGAAATCAATATCAAAGTCAAAATATAAAAAAAATTAAGAATTACACTTTAATTACACAAAATAACGAAAACTCAAATATTATTTATATTTATTTCACTAATTTTAATTTTTCCTAATAAATACAATTTTTAAAAAACAAAATATCCACTGAATTGTGACTAAGTCATCTTATTTTGGAAACAATATTGTCTGAAATTGAAAATAATTGTTCACTAGCTACTGAGCTTGGTTTTATAGTTTTCAAGGCATCAAATAACACATCTAAGTTTTTGGTTCTTTTATTGGTTGCCTCAAATAATGAAAATTCAGCTTTTAGTGTATTTTGATTTGCAAGTTTTTCTTCAGGGTCTTCAAGAATGAATTGATTTTTCAATGGCTTTCTTTAAAAAAGCTTTACTCCGATAAGTAGTTTTTTCGGTTTCCAATTAAGAATTTGGAAATATTTTAGACAATATCTTTCCAGATAACTTAATAATTTCTTTTTTCTCTCATTACTGATTTGTTATCACCATTTTTATTTTTATTCTATCTTATTACTTTCGTGATTCATCAATTTATTGCTTCAATCTCCTTTCAAATTGATTCTGGTTACAACTAATTTAACAACTTAAACTATTTTAATGGAACGGCTCTAATACTACTAATAATAATAATTAGTCAATTTCGTTTGTCACACCTGTGTTCACGATTTTAGTTTTTTTGGTTTTGTGTTGGGTGTGGACGATATAGTAATTTATATGTTTCTTCGGATTTATCTGTTTTATTGAATTTATTTATTTGGGTCTTTTTCTATTTGATTTTGATCTTGAGTTTTTAAATTTTTGAATTGTTACTTGGGAAAATCAAAGAATTTTTGAAACTTTGTTGGAGTTTATTTCAAAATCGAAACTATCATTTAATTCTTATAGTCGCTTTACCCAAAGTGTTTAAAGGATCAGCGGTTAATGTTGTTTTAGGAACTATTTATTTCTATGTAGAAGTTTTTCAATATTGAAATAATAGATAGCGACAAAGAAAACAGAACTATTCTAGGGTGTGTTGCATTTGAGGATACAGAAGGATTTGTAGATGCTGCGGTGAGAAATCAAGTTGCGATTATCCCCAATAATACGGTTCCCGATGCCAAACATCTGATCGAAAGATATTGGACATCCAATATTCTGATCAATGATAAAAATATGACAATACATATTGACAGGAATTAACCAAAAATAATGATTAATAATAATAATATTAATTATGATAATTATAATGACAATAATAATCATGCTCGTAACAATAATAATAATCATAATTAATGTTAAAAAGAGACATAAGTACACAATATTTATTCGGAAGACAAATTTTCAATACACTCTTTTATAGCTCTTCGTTGCGTTACATCTACAATGGATTTTATTGGTTTTGTAATTATTATTTTATTATTATTTTGTCTTTATACATGTATTAATATAGTTTGTGTGCCGGTCACAATTTTTTAATCATTACACAAAAATTTATTAGTTATAAGATATTTTAATGTTAAAAATTATATATTATATTAAGTAAATAAAATATTTGTTTATATACACATTTTTTAACTTTCGCTTTTTCGAAATTCATAATCCAATTCAACATGTCTAACAAAGTCACTAAAGTTGTCACAGTTGCCCAACACACTAAAGCTGCTGAAGAAGTCGAATCAGCAAAAGTTATTGCAGAATTTCAATTAATAGAAGAAGTTCAACAACATACATTAACATATTTATAAATAATTATTTTGGATTGAATTTGCTACGTGTTTTTTCTTTCAATTTTTCTTATTAATTTTTAAGTTAACTGTTGGGCCAAGACTAAGTTTTGTTTAAATGTATCAAAAATAAAATGCAAATACAGCAATGCAGATTTAAAATCAGACCTATAAACAACAAATAAACACCCTAAAATATGATAGAAAATATAATTAAATACAATCAAAAACAAAAGTAAATTAAAATATATACAAAGATGCATTAAGAACCGCACGAGATTTACATAAAAATAACATAGTAACATGAGAATTTGACCGAAAAATGGACATTTTATAATTCTAAGAAATTACTGAATAAAATGAGGTAAAATGTTATATTTTTGGTGGAAAATATTCAACTAAAAAAATATATGGCCCAGTTAAGTCAAGAAAATAATGAAATTAGATTTAGATAATACAAATAAAGTCAAATTTTGTTTTAACTCATCAAAATTTACAAGCAAGGTTAGGGTCACACAATATATATATATATATATATATATATATATATATATATATATATATTTATACCAATTCATTTTTACAGAATTTTGACCACTTTTGTAAGCGATCACTTTTCCTTGTAAAAAGCTTAAACCATTTTTTTTACCAGCAAAAATCATTTTGCTATACAAATTTACTGTTCAGTTCGAAATTCAGTTCGAAAACTAGCATTGAATTTAAATAGGAACCATTACCAAGTTGCGGTGGTCGATCGTACCCTAATGACCAAAAATCAGGAGGTAAACCAAAACATTTTCGTGATATTGAAGTAATATTGAAGGGAATAAGAATAAACAGGGGAAACTCCATACTATTCCATCACAAATTCCACGACTCGACAATGATTCATCTTTCTTTTCATTTTCCCTTTTGAAAATCACAAAAATCCCATTTTATTGTTACACAAAATCAAATTTTTTATTACGCCAAATCACATTTCATTATTACATAAAATCACATGTTATTACTACACAAAGTCACGTGTTATTATCATAACCGGCTCCACTCAACCGTGATAACCGCGAGGTAGATAAATTCACTTACCCTCTAAATTCCTTTCCTCCCGATTCATATTGGATTTTGTATTACCTCTTCATTGGCCGATATATAAACACAAGCTTACGATCACTTTAACCGGGAATAATGCAATCACGAGGTGGGAATAGACCGAACCAAACGTAGATAGATCACGACACTTTTGGTATAATCTGTAAAATAAATCACAGTTAATTAAACCAACGGAGAAACTTCCAATGACCTACTATAATGCGAGTCAATTTCAAATTAAATCCCGATATCCGATCAGCGAACTACCCGAGATTTGCAGTTCCATTTATCAGCGAGTTCTTGAGACATCGGCATGGATTTTATCGCTAGAAACAATATTAACTAAAATCTAAAGAATAATAAACAAATCGTTAAATCTATCGACAACGAATAAAAAAAGAAATTGTTAACGATATCCATTAGACGGTTTGTTAGTAGTTGTAGAATCAGCGATGAGAGCCGTTTAACCCACTCACCAGATGTCAGTCGTAAATCATGGTTGAAATTATGAATGATATTAGTATTATTTGAACCCTTCACCCGATACTACTTGTTATCAGGGTGAAAACTGTAAATATTATCATTATTTTTATTATGAATAATATTTATCTCTTTGTATTTAAAATGTATCTATTAAAATAGAAAACACCAAAAATACGAAACCAGTCATAGTTGGGTCAGGAAACGTCTCTCATCGCTGATTCTACAACTACATAAGAAACATATCTTATTCATCTTATGCTTTGTTATTCTCACTATTGCTTAAGATGAAATAATTATGTTTGATGAGTTTGTTGATGAAATGAATAATTTCTGAGTATTATTATGATTGAAGTAACTAGTGCTAGAGATGGTAGTTGAGAAAATCGAGGAAGTCTAAAAACTGAATGAAATCTGAATGAAATCTGACGAAATCTGACGAAATCGGACGAAATCTGACAAAATCTGAATAAACTGAAGAAATTGAGAAATAATTGTGCTAGTTAAAGAAATTGTGCTCGAGAAGGTAGTTGAAGAAATGTACCCGAGAAGGTAGTTGAGGAAATTGTGCTCGAGACTATTCGATGAAAAAAAATATTGCAAAAAGGAGCGATGAAAGCGAAGATTTTGTTAGGTGAAGAAATACCTCAAAATACTACTATAGCGAATGAACTACATAAAGAATATTGGTGGGTTACAGGGTTTCAAATCTTGCTTATCCTTCTAGTTGCCCTCGTAACGCCATACAAAATGATACTGACCCACTTGGCACCCGTTGCTAAGCAACGTTGGTAATGTGTTCAAGTGGTGGATTGTCCGCAAAAATTGAGTACCATTGGTTAGTACTATAGTTGCTCGGACAACCCTCGGGTCCACGAGCTGTCGATAGAAGACCTATGCTCGCTTTGCTCTGTCCCTCATAATTATTCACGATTAGCGCTTAATTGACTGTGGAACGAATTGGCGGTGTTGGTATACGGTTATATTAAAATAATAATTTAACTACATTTAAGACTATTTTATTCGATTCAGACACATGTACAACCGTTACTACTGGGCGTGTTGGAGTTGTGTTGCGCGACGTCGGGCACGCTCCTTACGTCCCGGTCGACGACCGCTGGGGGTGATGGGTTGTTCTGCTGACTTGGTAGCTGTTTGCGGCATTTGAGTGGGGGCGAAGATGAGCGGGTAAGTTACCGCTTCACCTTCCCGGCATACCGCTAGGGCGACTTCGAGTCCCCGAACCTGCGTACGCAGACTCCGATTGAGCTGGCGTTCTTCGGCCCAGCCTTTTTGAGCTGCGGTGAGTCGTTGATAAAGGATCTTCGTCCGTTTAGGGTCTAAACAAGTCGCTTTGACCTGCTGCATCTCGCGAGTTAATTGCAGGACCTGACTGAGTAACTCTGCATTCGTCTGCCTCGCGCGGTCTAGTTCCGTCTGTAGGATCCGTAGAGAGGACATCACTGTAATTAAAAGGGTTGTTACACGTCAATTTATGATTGGTCTAAATGTTTTAATTTTTCAAACAAATCGAAAGTTCATTTTCAGTTATATGAGAAGAAAACACACGCAATTCTAATTATTATCAAATCACTACATCAATTTGTCCGTTAGTTCAATTGTCCGGGCAGTACCGCTCTAGGCTTCTTTTGAGAGCTTCCACCGTGTAGGGTCGCCTAGTGTCTCGAACCGGACGAGGTGGATGGGCGACGGCGATCCGCCCGGCAAGGATGTCATCCATCACGTTTGTAAGGTACATCCTTGCCTTGACTACTTGCAAGTCCACCCGCTCCTGCACCCGCTCCCACTGGGTGAGGAGGTCCTGCGCGTTAGAAAATATCTCGGCAGCTGGGTACTGCTGTCTATTGAGTCCCTCAGGGTCGTTATTTAGATCCGGTGCCCTCCGAGTGGCAGGGTACGGCCATTGCCGACGAATTTTTCCGATCGTTCCTGTTCTCCTGGGTGACTCCTTCCTGGATGGCGTGTCGGTCGATCTGGTGTCTGTCCATTCTAGAGACATGTTTGGCTGAAAGCAATGTATTATGATCAATCACTGGCGTATGATGAACGAAAGAATAAAGCGGATTATCTAAATTGTGCGCGCGATTTATTATCTGACTCGCTAATGGCTAAGTGATGGCTGTTGGGCTTTCCAGATTATGTTGTTGGGACGAGTAGAAACTTGCGTTCGGTCACGTACTGTCATTTGTCAATGTTGGGCGGAACTTAACGTTAGATCTCGTCTATATTAGAATTGTCGTTCACATTAGGGTTGGGACTACTTCTTAGTTCAACCCAAGCTTCATGGTTACGGAGGGGTTTCCATTTATTTGTTAACATTTCGTGCCCTCAAAGTATCTGAATTAGTCAACCTTGATTCCTGTCTCCTATTTAGATGGGCTTGACCATGCACCTCTCTTAATCAACTTTAACAAAAAAAAATTTTCTTCTTTTTAATTTCGTGAGCTATTCGATCACTTTTGGAATTTTACTAATTTACATAAGTAAGTCGATTCGCGTGCCTGTTTAAGATGACGGAGATGCACATCCCCCCGAGATAGTCTATGTTTAGATTTACGGCGTCTATTAGGTCTACTGATCTGACTGATCTGGCGATAATATTTTCGGTCTATGTTTATTGTTCGCCGATAAACCGGCTATATTTTCGTTCGGCAAATCTATTATGCAGTTTTATTTAATCAACGTGCTAGCCTAAAATTTTCAATTGCAAAGCTCGGTCAGTTCCACTAGGGTAAGTTATCGTTTTAACCGCTCCTTATACCTTCATCTGTTAGATTTTTAGTGCCACCTACGCGCTTCTACTATGGATTTTGATGGACTATTTCCCGTATCGTTTGGATATTTTTATCTACCAGCGGTTGGAAGTTATTTCAGTTCACATCTACATTGGTCGATCGTAAGACAGATTTGCATTCTCCTGATCTATTGGTTGCAATACAAAGCTGTGTTCTTTCATTTTATTTGAGTATTGATGGACTTTCGAATGTCGTGAATCATTTATTACGAAAATCCCCGTGATTCAAATCGCTTAGTTGATTTGGTGTACCTAATTTACTTTCCAGCCTATGGGTTCTTTACTGCTAATTGATGATCCTAATCAGTAGATTGTCGAATTTACTTATGTTAGATTGTAATTCATGAATTGTTTTATCTAATGTTTACTCGATTTTTGGCCGTAACTTATTAACAATTTAAGGTCATTATAACTTTATTCCATTGATTTTTCTTGAATTAGGTTGATGGTTCGAATGATTTTGACTCGTTTACTGTAGTAACTAGAACTATTAATTCCATTAAAATAAGCTTTACTTAATTTTTTCTACGACATTAAATGGATTTATTCGTTGAAATTGATTGCAACTAATATAGCTAACTAGGAATTCATTTTATTTCTGGCAATCAGGTCTACCTAGTTTTATCACTTTGCTTTACTCCTAGGAATAGATTTTTTATCCGATTCGTTCTCTCAGTAAACTCATCTGCCAAAATTGAACTATAACTTTAAGTTATTACCAACAATTACTATTCACTAATGCAACTTTCTCGTAAGCTTCACCTAATGAGTTGATTTACCCTTCGTCTGAATTGTTTAAAGCTCCACTTGCATTTTGGGTACCTCTCGCACTCAAGTTCATTTAAAACGTGAATTTGGTTTACTATTATTATCACTAAGGTTGCTTAATCTCTTTGAACCATCGACCTTTATCGTAGTATTGAGTTTTATTTAGATCAGGGGTTTAAATTAATCATAAGTGGTATCCAATTTACTCTAAAAATTATTTCACGAGTTTTAGTTATATCAGTGATTTTTATTGAAGTTATTACAATACCCTTTTCACATTCTATTTTCTTTCGTTTACTTTAATCCTGAATCAAGGAGTTAGTTTAGATTGAACCGTGAGTCACTTAAATTTCCAATAATTATTTTATTAAAATCCACATTCATTAAGGGAATATTTATTTTTAATGACGACAAAAATCTGTTAACTTGATGGATAAATTCGATTTAAGGGACTCACTGAACTGCTTATGATATTTATGTTTCATTTTCGATGAGCTATTATACTATCATTTTTAAACATCAATTGAATTTATTTATACCAACGATTTCAGTTGATTTATCCCCGTACCCTTTCCCTTTAATAGATCTTAAGCGCCTTTGTGTTTATATTATATTTATTGAGTGCCCACTGGACTACTCGGTGTGATGATTTTAAGCCGTTTGTAAGATAATTTTAGGTCGATTTTACAGAATTGAGAAACGAGGAAGCAGCCAGGGACTTCTTCCTTATTTCTCGCTTCAGCTATAGGGATAAATATTGACGTTACGACCGCTGCGTTGCGCACGCTGAGTCTTCACGGGTCCATATCATTGGCGATTTTCCACGCACTTACATGCATTTGCACTATGTTGATTTTACTAACTTGCGTGATGTGTCGGCTGTGGGCCGGAAAAATTTCGACATTTAAAATTTATAATTTATAAAGACATAAATTAAATTATACATATTAATAAAATTTATTAATTATAAAACAAATAAATTTACCCATTTAACCATTCCATAAAACATCAAATCATAATATAAAATGACATAAATGACATAAATACCTCTCTTCCCACGCCAACGCCGAGCAGAGCTCCATTGAGATGCAAGGACGTGATGTGGAAAGAGGGCTCCAACCAAAATGCTTCTTACCTAAAAAAGGTTTCCAAATACGTAAATTCAAAAAAAAAAAATGGTTATCTTTCGAAAATGGTTTTTGGTTTTTTAAGGTTTTAATCAGTTTGAAAATGGTTTCTAAAAATGGTTAAGTTAAATGTGAAAATGGATCAGTATATATACCTATTTGTATGACGTGTGAAATTTGATGCAGTAAAACAAAATTCGACCTTGTTATTTTCTAGCAAATTCTATTTTTTAATTTTAATATTTCTTGATTTATTTTTATAATTTTTTTATTTAAAATTTTTATTGAATTATTGCTAATTCAATTTTTCGATTTAAATTTCACTTTAATGAACTTTAATTGATTTTTTCAATTTCGTCGAATTTGTCGTGTTTTCTTGTTGTATTTGTGTAGGTATCGTGCGGATCTTGGTGCATTTTGTTAATATTTTAATTTATTTTTTTGTTTATTATTTTATATTTAATTCTTTTATTTCTCAGATTTTATATGGTTTAATTGGTGTTTTTCTGATTTATTTAAATCTGCATGTTATGTTTGCATGTGTGTTTCTGATCCATTTAAACATTTTCAAGGCCGTTTACGTTCTGGCCCAACAATATGGAAATAATAAAAAATATTTAAAAGTCAAAGTCTTTGATAAAGATGATATTTGGTCTGCAGATTTATTTGAAACTGTTAATTCTAAAAATAATAAAAACTTTAGATATATTTTGACTATTATAGATTTACACACTAGATATGTTTGGGCTATTCCATTACTAAATAAAAACAGTGAAACAATAGAATAGAATAGAATAAAATCCCTAATAAATTATATGTTGATAATGGTAAAGAATTCTACAATAAGTTATTCTAGGAGTTTTTAGATGAAAATGATATAAAAATCTATTCACATTCAATCAACCAGATAAAAGAACACAAGGTCCATCACATAACATAACGATTCAACATAACACTTAAAACCTAATGTACAAAAAATTTACAGAAAGAGGAAATAGAATTTGAATTGATGTCCTAGATAGTCTAATTTATTTTTATAATAATAAAATCCACCTAACGATAAAAACAACTATCATTCTTTTTATTTAATAAAGTATCAACTACTCCTTCATACTCATCACTATCGTAATAATCGCTATGTTGGGCTCAGAGCCACAATTTAAACAAAATAAAAGTAAAAATTAAAGTCAAAGAGTGGAAGTAATGGAAGGAATCACTGCACATAAACATGCACCGCACAAAGATACTAAAAATCAATAAATAACATAATAATTAAAACAAAATAAAAACAACAAAAATTAAATAAAACAAATAATTAATTAAAATTCGAAAATGCCTACAGAAGCAAAAAGAAAACATAAAGAAATAAAATAAACTGCCAAAACCTTGCAAAATAAGGTTTAGAAAAAACAGGCAGAAGTGGCGGCCAGAAAATAAATAAAAAAGGACTAAAAATAATATTACAAGAAAATAATGATAAAAATAAAAGTCAAATATAATATAAATTATGTAACAAAAAATAAAGAAAAATATACAAAAAATAATAAAAATAATTTTAAAATAATTAAATAATTAAAAAGCCCCAAAAATGGCGGAAAATCGCCTATTGGTCGCACACATGCACGAAAATACTATAAATACAGTGATGAATTTCATTATTTTTAATCTTATGCTTCTTATTGAAAATTCAATTTCCATACTGAAACCTTGAATTCGGCGAATTACGTAAGGGCTTTTTTATTGTTATTTGGTATAAATTTCATTTATGATATATTTCATTTAAATTAAACCTTTTCGATGCTTCACGTTTTATTTCATTTACTTCATTTATATATAGATATATATATACGTTCGGACCCTATAAATTATATATCATTAGTGTATGGAAATAGATGGTTCATGGGACCGACCGTGTGCCGGCTCGTGGGTCATGCCTCGTGAACCCCTCGGCAGTTCGTAGTCGGTTCCGGCTTTGTGCACGGGACCGCTACGCAGGGCGCCGTTGTATACTCGAGGCGGCTGCTGAAAATGTGGCCGGAGCGAGTCGTTTAAAATCACGGGAAGAGCGGACGACTCTAGTTAGGAGGAAATTAAGGCGGATCACGCTTTGGCCAACGAAATTTTCAATTATTCCGAACGAAAATGTGGAAATAAAACCCGGCAGCAAAGGTAAGGCATAAGTTGAATATGACGAACAATTTAGGTGAAAATCTCTTTTAAACATGTAAATAAAAATGATAATGATATTATTTATTTAAATTAAAACGAAGCGTGAATAATAAAAATGATCATTACTTTTCGATAAATACTCCACAGGAGAGTAGCACTGTTGACCGTTACCGACTGTTGAAATTGAAAAGAGGGAACCATCGGATAATGTGCTACCTTCAAAAAATTCCATTATTACTTTCTAACCGAGACGTCCACCATGAACACGGATAGGAGATACGACAGACGATATAGAGAATCCGCATAACTAGGAGGGCGAGATGACGCGAATAAAAGCATAAAAGTCCAGAACCACGGTACATTCAATAGCCCATGAACCCATGAAATCCATAAATTGTTGTTCACGGTCTGATAAATATTCATAATACGAGAAGTCATCAATGAGTGTACGATTAAGTTCACTGACCCATGTAAAAAATTGTTGGTATCACATGAATTCATAAAATCAATAAGTAAATAATTTTGGTATATTTGTTTGATCGGAAAAATAAGATTCTTGGAATTGAAAATTTTCATTATTGGGAGCCACCGAGAGAAAACGTAAGTCTACATAACATTGGTAAATAATTTTCTATAAATTATTGATAAACGTTAATATAAATCTGGAAGATCCAAACTCTTATTAATAACTAGAAACTCACTTCACGTGAAGCAACCGAGCTAAAGCTATCAATAAGTATTCAGAAAATTTATTTTGCGACGAGTACGGATGTGATTTTCATTTAGCGACTGAAAACCCACCCAAACTCCAAGTCACTCGCTCGGTAAATGAAACTCTAACTAATTCTACTAAAATTCGGTTTTATTAATATAAATCATTAGAAATCCCATAAGGATTTGAACAATTATGACCACATGGAATTTTATCCAAAGGGATCATCCCGCCAGTTAACCATGATCGTTCGCGATAGCGTCCTGTTCAAACTAAAGTCCCTCGGATAACGTTATTAAACTCATCCAACGGAACCCAAGACTCGTAAAGTCGATTCTCCATTACTTAGTATGGAAAATCATAATATTAATAAAATTGTCAATAAGAATTTTGATAAGATTAATAATCATGATAATAGTTGGATTATTGATGGAAAAGTTAATGACAGTAATAAGATTTTTAACGATAATTAGAATAATGATTATAGTAACAACGCCGACTATGAGCTCGGATGACTTCCATAATTATAATATTATTACTGAAGAAAGTAACTTCTCTACCATCAGTTCGAATACGCTTGACACTCGCCTAGGTAATTTCCCTCGTAGTATAGCCAATTTTTATTATCCATCTATAAATTTAGCTGGGAACATCGACCGATTGAGTTAGAATATCCCGTCAAAGATGGAGTAAATTTTTCGGGGTTTGGTTTTACACCAATTTTTGGACGACCCCTGACCGTAGTACGAGGGAAACAGACCCAAACTGCCACCGATATACTCCACTTATCGACATGACTCAAACTCTGTTCATAAAATTTTTTTTTCTATTATTCTTATTCATTTTTTTTTCTTTCCTACTAGTATGAAGAATAATGACGACTCTACCAGCTCAACGAAAATTCCTCGCCTGCCCCCTTCAATCATGGCAATACGTCACAAGTACGAAGATCTAAAGATCCAACACCGTGACCTTCAGACAAAATACGAAAGGATAAAAGGGACCTGGGCTCCACCAGAAATCGTCAGGGAGCTCAGGCAGAAAATCTCCCGACTCACCCAGGCGCGTGACGAACTGATCGTCGAGTCACGCGCCCAACGTCTGTTGATTCGCGAGCAATCGGTGGCGCTTCGGCAAGCCTTTTCGGACACCGAGCTCCGAGTTCGTGTCCCCGGAAATATCCGAGCAGAGCAGCTCGACATCATTCCAGCCCATCACCTCCCCAACGTTAAGGATCTCCCCAATTCAACCACCAGTATCCCTGCATCGAGCACAAACCCGACGCACTCTCTATCCTTTGTGCCAGTGGAAATCCAGGCGAAATCTGCCGCCCCTACGGCCCGCCACCGGCCGAATCGAAACAAGCGGCGTCGGGATCGACGCCGGCAAGAAGAATCACGGCTCCGAGAAGCCCGGCCAGCGGAGGGGGTGTATCAAATAGACGATCTGCCACCCCCGTACCAAGAATTTGAGATCCCGGGGCTCGACCCGGACATCTGCTATGCCCCGCGGATTATGTTCTCCTCCCCCCCAGAATCGATCAACATTAATTTAGTGGACGAGGAGAACGAACCGCCTCAAGTGATTCGGGCTCTGAACAATTTAGAATTGGACCTTGAGGAAATCGCCATCCTCACGGAAGAAGTTCCCAATATCGGCCCTCGAGGCGAAATCGCCGGGCCATCTTCGCAAAGAGACGAGGATTCTCGAGGAGATCCCCCGCCATATCGTCCACCAAAGAGGAGATGCCTCCCAACCGATATGGATGCCGAGGAAAATTAGGGCATCCATTCTGTTAACCCTATGTTTTCACATTATTTCATCGTACTGTGTGATTCCACATTTGTTATAATTAATATAGTTTTATTCTCATTATGTCTCTTGATATTTCGTTTCATCCAAATTGTTTTTGATTCTGTTTATAGTCACTATTGTTAAATGATTTCTTTGTTTCATCGCTCGAAAAATGGAGTACTGGAGGCGAGGGAAATCGTAGGCGCTTGTAGATACGGGAATAATGTTTTCCATGGTTTCCTCAACGAAATTAAGGGAAAATGCGGAAATTTAAAATGGGTTTATGAATAGGAGCGTAAGTCCTTCTAACGGCAGCTATAATCCGGGAAAGACGAAGGTCCTTCGAGAAGTAGTGCTAGTAATGGCGCTCACCTGCTCGAATGGCATTCGGCTACTGTACACAATTCCAACGTGGCTCCGGTCACGGGTGTACAATAATAATTAAAATCATGTGACGTACGGAGTAGTTACCCCTAGTGGCGGAAACTGAAGGTATATGATTGGGATGACTCAAGAGTCTTGTTTTTCAACACTCCCCTACGTCCAACAGCTATTATAATATACTTTCCCACCTTTTGGATAAAGAAAAATTCCATTTCCAGAAAATTTCTTTTTATTTTCGAATTCAAATTCAAATTCAAATTCAATGACCATTTTCTAATATTTAAAAATGGTAAATGAAGATGTAGATTTTCTAACAAAATTAAAATCTATTATTGATTCAAATAAATCAAGATTAGTTAAATATAAAAATAAAAAAGTATTTATTAAAAAGTATTATTAAATAAAACAAATAAAAGATTTAGAATCTAAACAAGGAGAAATTCTTCTTTTAGCTGAATTATTACCATTAATATTCGGACGATTAACTGCAGCTGCAGGAATTTCAACTACAATTAAAAATGCAAAAGAAGGGTTAAAAGCACATCAAGAAAAAGAGAAAGTAAAAGCTGAAACTAAATTCATTAAATCTCAAACAGGTTCAAATTTGGATAAATTTCAATCGAAGGCTCTTACGAAATATTTACGAAGTGTTTCTCCTGAATTGAATGATCATCTGAAACTGATAGGGAAACAATATATTAATATCGAAAAATCTGGGAATGGAATATTCTTAAATCCTTATGAGAAAAATGGATTATATTCTTCCTATTTGGAATAATAATCTAACAAAATTCAATCATAATCCTATTCCTCTAAGATCATTTCGAATCTTGATTGTAGGATCATCTGGATGTACGAAAAGTGTTTGGTTATTGAAAATGTTATTGTATCCGAATTACTTGGATTATAATAATCTTATAATATTCAGTAAAACAATTCATCAACCAAAATTTCAATTAGTATATCATGGATTTAAAAATCATTTAAGTAAAGAAACCATCCTTAACATTTTCAAGAATCAAGAAAAAATCCCTGGAGATTTATCACTATCAGATTTATGTGAATGTTTTCCTCATGATACTAAAGATGTAACAATAAGTAATAAATTCTCAGATATAATTCCATGTGAAGATCTTAATAAATCCCAAAAGAATTTTATTGTATTTGATGATTATGTTAATGATAAAATCCAAGAAATCATGTAGTCTTATTTTACAAGAGGAAGATATACGAATTGTTGTATTTATTTATCAGAACATTATTATGAGCTTAATAGACGATCAATTCGTGGAAACTCTACTTTTTGTTTTATTCGAATTGAATAAAAAAGATCAAGATAATAATACAACGAACAATTCTCATATATTATAGATAAATCAGACTTTAATAATTACAAGAAACATTGGAGTAATCGATATAATTATATTGCTTTGAATTCAGATACAAAAGAAATACACTTAAAGATAATTTAATAAAAATGGATCAATATTCCAAAGTTATTGTTTCCGATCCTAATGAATCATGGAATTTAAATAAATATTTGAAAAAATTAGAAAAACAAATAAATTATGGGATAAAAATATTATATCCAAGAATAAGGTATTCAGTTCCTTGGTGAATCAAAGACAATTATTAGATTCAATGAATCCTCTTACTGCTAAAATACAAAGTTTCGCATTGAATTTAAATAGAAACGCATATAGTATAAAACACCAACCAATCCTAGCTGAAATTTTTATTCCTGAAGGAG
Organism: Schmidtea mediterranea; assembly: GCA_022537955.1. Classification (NCBI taxonomy): domain Eukaryota; kingdom Metazoa; phylum Platyhelminthes; order Tricladida; family Dugesiidae; genus Schmidtea; species Schmidtea mediterranea. The sequence continues at coordinate 167,923,103 of CM039680.1, forward strand.
ATAAAATTGGAAGGAAATTACTTGTTGGTGATGTTATATTTATTATTACATGTGAAGACAACAAGTGTTATATTTTCAATCCAACAACTTCCAAGAAATATGAAATAACTCCAAACATTAAATTATGTATTGAAGGTAATGCTTTCGGGGTTGGAAAAGTTAAGGAGGAATTTAGAAAAGAAAAATAATTGTGGATATGAGTGATGTAAAAATATTTCTGGAATTAATGTGTAATGCTATAAATCCACAACTTGATTATTATTAAGAATTGAAGTTTATATCTCTAGATTTAGTTATGGTTCCTATTCCTAGATAAAGAAGTTATAACTTATAATTTATAAGCTACCTTCAGTTCAAAATTCAAAAGAAAAATACTCATCTTTAACAGAAATCAAAATTTAAATGAGCCGAAATAATTTCGTTTGGGCCAAGACTAAATTTTGTTTAAATGAAATCGGAAATAACACGCAAACACAGCAAGGCGGAATTAAAGTCAGACCTATCAATTATACACCCTAAATTATGAAAGAAAATGTAATAAAATATCAAATCAAGAACAAAAAAGTAAATTAATATATATACAAGGATGCACCAAAAACCGCAAGAAATTAACAAAAATAACACGAAAATGAAAACTTGATCAATAAATGGGCAATTCATAAAACTAATAAATACTTGAGTTAAACGAAGTAAAATAGAATATTTTTAGTGTGAAATATTCAATTAAAAAAATTATAAAACATTGTCCATTTTATTCAAGAAAATGATAAAATTAAATTGAAATAATACCAATAAATTCAACGTCAAATTTTGTTTTAATGCTCCGAAAAGAACACACAAGGTTATGGTCACAAAATAGGTATATATGCCGATTCATTTTTACAGAAAAATAAGCACTTTTTGTGAGTTATCACTTTGATAATCACTTTTTCCTAGTGAAATAACTTTTATATATGCCGATTCATTTTTACAGAATGAGCAATCACTGAATACTTTTAGAAACTATTTTTGGTGAACAATCATACGAACTCTATTCGGAACGGCGATAATCGACAATATTCTAAAATATGAACTCAAGTACACTTACAACTAAGTCTCTGCCTGGGCGTATCCTCTGGAATGTTGTGGTATGCCATGACTGAGAAAGTTTTTATGTTGAAACATTCATGAGTTAATCCTAATTAATGCAAAGAGACTATTTGTTTTATATTTGTCGAAATTGTTATGGCCCACAGCCAAACAAACTACAAGTTATTAAATTATAACATAACTATCTAGCAGTAAAAATCGGTTTTTCCGCTTATAGCTTGTGCCCGTGAGGGTCTAGTCGTGCGTAACGACGGGCTCGAACGTCAAATCATCAGATTCTATAGGGGCAGTGAGAAGATTGGGAATGTCTTTTGGGTAACACCCTTTCACCCATCTGTCGAAAATTCGACCTAAAATACAAATAATACATCGGCTAAATTTCTTACATCAAGTAGTTCAGTGGGCACTCATAAAATCTTAATATAAACAGATTCCTTAAGATAGAATTAGAGGGATAGGGAAATCGAAATCGATGCAACTAAATTAAATAAAGCCTTAAAATTTAATACTAACTAGAATAAAACGAGCATCACAAAAAGCTTGTTAGGGCCAAATTTACCTAAATGAATAAAATAAGTTGTACATTAGATTGTAAACTAGGCTCAATAAGATCATAGTTTTATCAGAAACGGGCAACAGTAATGAAATGCCCACCACAATGTTATTATAGTGCCAACAAAGTCGAATTGCGATATAGACGGTAGTTAGAAAAATAACTATATACGACCCTAATTGCTTAAAATAGGTCAACGTAATATGGTAACTCGACTAATAATATTTGCAATGGGAATGATAATAGCAGTACAGATGGTAGGAGCCCTGATAATATCAATAAAAACGTAAAGATCCAAAGGTTAGTCTTAATAATAACAACAGCAACGATAGGGATGAAGCGGAAATGGATATTAATCACAGTAATAAATACCACTGGCCCATTGCTAATGGGGACAATTATCGCAATATTATTAAGTCATAACAATACTAAATGAAGATAACAATAGTACATAACAATCACATTTTTAATCACATTGGCTCTGTGGAACCACTGATATTCATTCGCGACCTATGGTGAACCTGCGCGAGAGGCTCACTATTAGATTCACTCTACCGCCTGGAAAAAAAATTTACCTGGAGAACGAATCTGGCTCGGCGACACCTAGCTCGCTTGAACGCAGATTTAGCAAGTGGAGCTCCTGATTATGGGGCCTCGTTCCAACTGAACAACCCCAGGCTGATGAAAATGGAAGTGCCAGCGAAATTATTTCTACCGGATCGTCTGATTCAACCAGCTCTACTGAACGCTTTCGGTCGCCGGTACCCTCAATGGAGATGCACTGAATATCTTCACAGAGACGACCAATCTCCTTGCCGACACTGAACCGAAGATCAAAAGAATGAGTACCGACTGAATTTCTAATAAATGTTTTAGTGTGTTAATTTATTTTGTTACTCTAAAGAAAAAACGATATTAGTACTTTCTAACAGAATTTATAATTTGCCGTCATAGATCGGAGAGATTAGGAAAGTTAACCATGAGTTTTTAATAATTACCAAAGATCGTTAAATAAAATTTCAAAACTTTATAAAAAACCATTGAAGCTAAGAAAATTTTTATTAATGTAGTTGAACTATTAGAGAGTTAGCTTAAGAGACAACCACAACCACTGATTGTGAAGATACAGCTAATAAAATTTATTGGTTTTAGATATGGAATCGACACAAACTCTCGGTCAAGAATTAAGAAGTTTAAGAGAATGCGGATCTGCACCGTCAACTACTACAATTATGCCGGGAGATCAATGAGGTCAAAGCTATCTGGATTAAACTGGCCCTAGCCAAACAACTGTACCAACGCTTGACCGCGGGTCAACAAGGGTTTTGACCCTGGCCCTGCGAACCCAAATTCGGGGCTTAGAAGCCGCACTATCCGTTGGCCAAGAGGGAGTGCGGTGACTTACCCATTTGTCTTCGCCCCGACACAGATAGCTATCGCGAACAGAGTCGACCAGATGAAGCGGGTAAAAGGGCACTACCCCAATGCAAGGCCATACAGGACAGAACAAAATCGCAGACAACTCCAACAATTCAATAAATCTAAATAAAAACACCATTTTCGTCGAATGATTTTTGTGTTATATCAATAAATACTTAACTTAATTTTTTTTGATATAATAGTTCTAGTCATTAAATCAATTTCAAGCAAGGAATATTATGGTTGAGAAGTATTTTAGGGACCAAAGCTTTAAAGACGAGCACAGGCCTTCTAACGGCAGCTCACTGTACCCAAAATGAGGCCGAGCCTTAGCAGTCCTAGAAGTAAGACTCAACGTTGGCGGTCTCATAACCATTGGTTATATTACCAACATTGCTTAGGAACGGGTAACCATTGGGTGCGGTTTAATGTCGTATTTATGGGTTCCAAGATCATAAACCACCAACCCGTCACTTGTATCAAATCATAAAAAGTGACGTACAATATAAATTGTTATCGGCTTAGTTTAGATTCCGAGGAATATGCCCAAATAAATGTGGAGTCGAGGAAGAAGTGGAACTAAAAGAACATTGGGAAAGATGCACCAGAAAACGAACAGAATGCCCAATGGCGAGATGGGGATGTAAAACAAAAATACTACGAGAAGAGATGGTACAACACTTACAAGAAACGGTCGAAGAACACATGAAAATATGGTTGAACACAATGAATAAAATAAACCAAATGATGGAAAAGATAAAAATCGTAATTGAATCGCACAAAATATTGATGACAGAAATATTCAATACCAGAGAGTCCTTCGAATTAGCACGAATAGAAATGGCAGAAACAGAAAAGAACGTGGAGAACGAAATAAAGAGATTGAGAGAACAATATCAGAAATTAAGAAGCTACACACCTACTGGAGAAAACCTACCTGCCACCCCATATATATGGAGAATTGAGGAATTCACAAGAAAATGGCAGAGAGCAAGAGATGGAACGGAAGTATCTATAACCAGTCCACCGTTTTAATCATGGAAGAACGGATATAAAATGAGAATGAGAGTATATCCAAACGGGGATGGAACAGGAAAAGGCACCCACATATCCGTATTCTTCGTACTAGTAAAAGGAAAATGGGATGAGCTGCAACCATGGCCGTTCAGCAACAAAATAACCTTAACAATATTATCAGCAAAAGACGTACACGTGGAGAGACTCAGACCGGACGAAGCACCATGCTACAACAAACCAACAGCAGACGTAGGTGTAGCAACGGGAGCGCCAAGGATAATGAGGCAAAATAAAATGTGGAAATATTTAGAAGGAGATACGTTGTTCGTAAAGTTATCGGTCGAAAAGGAAGGAACAGGAAGGACCGATTAAGAGAGAAGAGAGGTGTAAAGTGTATATAAGTATAAATATATGTATATATATAATGTAAAAGTAGTACTATAAAACCTAAAATATTTACGTGTAAACTAAGAAAACGATAACCATCGTGAATATCAAAATTAATTGTAAATATTAATTGTAGAAAATGAATAACCAAGAAGTAACAATTGAGATAATAAACCACCTCCCAATAATAAGAATGATGCAGATCATGAGTAACGAGAATCAAAGAGCAGTGTTAATAAAAAACGAGGAGATGGAGGTGATGAACAAGATAAAGACGGAAACGGAAAAGTGCAAGAGAATGTGGCAAAAATTGCAAAATGGGCACGAAAACGAGTTGATCATGAAACAGAGTAACAATGTAATGAGTAGAGTCAGAGAGATATACGAAGAAGGGATAGAAGAGTTTGAGAAACTAACGAGAAGGAAAATAGAACAAGATATGAGAGAAGAAAAGAGAAAGTACGCATCACAACAAATAGCAGAAACCCAGAAAGCCGAAATGAAAAACCTCCAAAGACAAGTAGAAAAAGGGGAAATAAAGAACCATGAAAAAGACGATCAGATAAAACAACTAAGAGAAATAAATCAGGAACAACAAACAAAAATAAACTATGGAAAAGTGTTGCTAGAGCTATTAAATCAGAATAACGACCAACTGGAGAAAGAAGTGAACGAGCTGAACAAAATGGTGACGAAACAAATATGGGAAGGCATAAAAAGACAGACCAAATATTATAGCCAAATGGTAGATGCGGCATACGCAAAATGCCTGACGGAAAGAGAAAAGAGAAAGGTAGGGAACTCCAAAAACAAGTCGAAGAACAAGAAACGAGATGAAGCATGGAAAAGTCATGTTGGAGCTGTTAAACAAAAATATATCAGAGTTAAAAGAGAAAGCGAACGAAGTGAAATTGGAATATTATAAAGAAGTCATCAATGCAGCATACCAGCAAAGCCTAGTAGACAGGTCAGTACAGGAGAAGAAGGAACTCCAAACCGAACACAAGGAATAAAAAATGGAGACAACTTTCGGTAAAGTAATGTTAGAGCTAGCCAACCAAACAGGCGGCCGACTAGAAGAAGTGGAAGAACTAAGTAAAGGACTACTAAAGAAAATGGATGAATTAGAAAAAACGCGTGCAAAATACTTAAGTCAGTTGGCGAGAACAATGTTTTATCAGTGCAGAACCGAAGGGGCTGGAAGAAGGAATAAGGAACTCGAAGTCCAAATTGAACAAATCGGGAAGGTACAAACCAGAGTGAGAGAAGAATTAGAGCGAACTAAAAGAGAACAAACGCTACAGGTGACCGAATGGACGAAAGCAATGAATGCAAGCGAGAGGAAAACAAACGGAGTATTAAAAGAAGCCAAAGCTTGGAAGCAAAAATACCAAATGGTGATGAAAAAACTGAAAGAACTACCCGAAAGATATGTACCCCTCGACAACCTGCAGATGTGGGAACAGGTAGAGGAACAAAGAGTAGAAATTGAAAATCTACAAGCACGGTTAAACTTACAAGAGAAAAGAGAAGGAAATCTCAGAAAATTCACTACGGTAAAAGTGAACCAACTCACAAAGACGCAGAGTCAACTACGAAAACTCGTCGAAGACAAAGAGCAGAGCGACCTGCAAGTGGAAATAGAAAAAAGCAGATTAGAGTACGCAGAACAAGAGGTAGATAAATACAAGAAAATGTGCGAACAAAGAGATATCGCAATTCATCGACAGAAAGCGCTCAGAGGATGCGAAAAGGAAGTCTTCGACACAAAAGTGAGAGAACTACAAACAGAATTACAAGGGCTAAAAGCCCAAAGAGAAACCTCAATATTGGAAAGAGAGATAGAGGATCTAACCGAAGAGGTAAACCAGCTGTCATATATGTTGGACGGAGAGATGAATACATCACAGAGTTTGCGACAAAGAATAAACGAGATACTGAATATCCCACCTATGGTGTGGACCTCATTAATACCGATGGTGCCAATGCGATCACCAACATGAATGCGGGCGAGACAACGGAACAACCACAGGAAACCGTAATAGACGAAGGGTTTGGGGCACATGGGTGTAGAATAAAAGAGAAAGAGGAAATGTAAAAAGTGTAAAGATATGTAAATATTGATATAAATAAAACGAAAAATTAGAGAAAGGAATAAAAATAAAAAATGTAAAAATCAAATAAGTAAAACCCATAAAAAGAATAAAAAATGCACAAAATCATAAAAATATAAAAAGAAACCAAAAAAACAAAAAATTGATGTACAAAATTTGTAGAAAATGGATAATCAGAGAAAACTAACAACAATTGAAGGAGAGTCCGGCGAGACCACTGTCAACAAAGGTATTAAACCCATAAAGATTGAAGTGGAGAACGAGTACCCATTACCGATAGTATGTAAAAGCGAGGAGGTAATGGAGGTAGAAAGCAGCGAGCAGGAGGAAATGATAAAAAATATAAGAATGGCGATGGAGCAGCAAATTCAAGAAATAGATTGCATAACCAATCAATAGTTTCAATCACGAAACTTAATAAAGGCGTTAAAAAGAGAATGTGAGATGTTAAAGAGACAACGGGAAAAAGTAGAAGACGAAAACGAGTGGTTAAAACAGAAAATCGAAGTAAACAAGGGTTGGGAAGAAAAAGTAGAAGAACTGAAAACCGAGCTGGCAACGAAATGGTCAAGATACGTGTTAGAAGACCATTGGAAAACCCAGGCAAAAAGAATGCAGAGAAAATACCAAAAGACAAAAAGATTAAACAAAGCATACCAGAAGCTCGAAGAATACGCGACAAAACAGTATGAAAAGGCACAACAGAATAAAAAACAAATACAAATATTAAAAGAGGAAAACGAGAACCAAAAGAATGATATAAAAGAGAAAGACAAAATTATTACCCTAATTCCGGAAATGAGAAACAGACTGATGAGAGCGGAACTAATGCTAATGAACAGCCCAACCCTGAGTAATCACGACGAACTAAACCCAAAATAAAATAATGCGAAATCGAAAAATGTGCGCAAATGTAAATAAACAAAAATTGAAAATCCTGTAAATAGAAAAATAAACCCATACCCACCAATCTGCATATTCTTAATCGTCGTCTTCATCAGAAAATCAAACCCAAACCCACTGAGAACCCAAGAAGCCCTCGAAGCAGTTCAAACTATCAAATCAGAGCTCACCCGGATGCAAAAATACCTTCTTAAAAAACCCTCATGTCAAAATCTCGACCTGCACCTACTTCAGAAAATCAATCAACTCGCACAACTCGAAAACACCCTCTTACAAACAACGATATCCTCACCTCACCCAATTCCCAAGAACTCTAAATCAAACAAATTCGAAATTACAATCCTCTGCTTGGGAATCACCCAAATCGTTATTATCGTCACCGCAACAATCTGCCAAATCACCCAGATCGCGAAATTGCACCGAAAAACCCAACTCAATCGACATCGAAGAAGAAGACAACAAAACAACCAAACAATCCGTTTCGTAAAACCCAACAATCAAAATCCTCAGTATCAAAACAGCTCTGCGATAGTCAATCTAACTCGAACCATCGAACCCCAACTCAAAGCAATCCACCTGGACGACATTCCAGGCCCAAGCCACGGACATCGAATCTAACATAACTTAACTGCTATCCTGTCGTGTGTAAATATATAAAACTCAATAACAATATTGTCTCTATGTATAAATCCCATCACTTTAAGTGATGTCTGCTTGCTTCTTGTAAATTGACATTTCATCCTTCTATTTGAGTGTTAAATGTATAATAGTAAAAAATGTCAGTATGTGAAGTTGTAATTAGAAATTGCGGGGCGCAATTTAAATGGCCCTGGGAGTGGTTTGTTGGGCTTAGAGCCAAAACTAAAACAAAAATTAAAACCGAAGTGAAGGTAATGAAACAAGTCACTGAACATAAACACGCACCACAAGAAGAGACCAAAAATGAAATAAAACATATTAATTAAAACAAATTAAAAACGTAACAAAATTAAATAAAAATAAATAATTAATTAAAATTCGTAAAAAGCATACAGCCGCATACAGAAACATACAAAAAATAAAATAAACTGCTAAAACCTTGCAAAATAAGGTTTAGAAAAAACACAGGCAGAAGTGGCGACCAGAAAACAAATGATGAGGGCTAAAAATAATATCATAAGAAAATAATAATAAAAAATAAAATTCAACCATAAAATAATTATATATCAAAAAATAGAGAAAAATGTAGAAAAAATAATAAAATTAATTTAAGATTAATAAAATAATTAAAAAAAAGCCTTAAAAATGGCGAAAAATCGCTCATTGGTCGCACACAGGCACAAAAACAGTATATATACAGTGACGAATTTCATTATTTTTAACTTATGCTTGAAAATTTCAATCCTTCAAAAAACTTACTGGTGGGTTACAGGGTTTCGTTATTTGTTTATCCTCATGGTAGCCCTGGTAACGCCATACAAAATGATGCTAATCGCCACTTGGCACCCGTTGCTAAGCAACGTTGGTAATGTGTTCAAGTGGTGGATTGCCCGCAAAAATTGAGTACCATGTGCTAGTACTATAGTTGCTCGGACAACCCTCGGGTTCACGAGCTGTCGATAGAAGACCCATGCTCGCTTTGCTCTGTCCCTCATGATCATTCGAGATTAGGTTCTTATCTGCCTGCGGAGAGATGAAATTAAGGTTGAGTAACATGATGCGAATGTTTGGCCTATAAATGTATCAACGGAACAAATTGATTAAGAACACGACTACTCTATTTATTTTGCAACGCGCGCAATGTTTACAGGTTAATGATTCTGAAGCTGGATTGCTCGACGTCGAGCCCGTTCCTTACGTCCCGGTCGACGATTGTTTGCTGGAAAGGTGGATTGTTTCACTGGTTGGGTGTTCTTCTGCGACATCTGGGTTGGGGCGAAGACGAGCGGATATGTTACCGCTTCCCCCTCCCGGCAGACTGCTAGGGCGACTTCGAGTCCCCGAATTTGCGTGCGCAGGCTCTGGTTGAGCTGCCGCTCCTCTGTCCAGCCTTTATGTGCTGCGGTCAGGCGGTGGTACAATGCTTTCACCTTTCCCGGTTCCTTCCAAGTTGCTTTAATCTGTTGCATTTCGCGGGTCAATTGAATAATTTGGGTGAGTAACTTCGCGTTTGACTGTCTTGCATGGTCCAGTTCAGATTGTAAGATTTGTAAGGAAGACATTACTACAACCAAATAGATTATTTTCATTTACTATTGATTAAGTCAGATAATCATTTATCTCATTAAACAAAATCATGAATAATTCTGGCTATAAGAAGAAATAACACGTAAATTTCTAATATTCTAAATCAGTTACTACATAAAGTCTATCATTGGTAGTTCATTCGTCAGGGCAATATCTCTTCAGGCTTCGTTTGAGAGCCTCCACGGTATAGGGTCGTCTGGTGTCTCGAACTGGGTGAGGTGGATAGGCGACTGCAATCCGCCCGGCAAGGATGTCTTCCATCACGTTCGCAAGATACATCCTTGCCTTAACCACCTGTAAATCTACCTGCTCCTGCACCCTTTCCCATTGGGTGAGGAGGTCCTGTGCGTGCAGGTAGGTCTCCGCAGCTGGATATTGCCGTTCCGAGAGACATGGTCGTTGCAACTGGTCGAGTATTCTCATGGTCGGCGGGACTCCGGTCTGTTCCTGTTTGGCGGACTCTCGACGGTTAATTCGTTTGGGCGACATGTCTAAACATTACTGTTATTAGGTTCGATTGATTCACCATTCTAAGTTATTAGCAAGCAAATTGTGTCTATGTTACTAGTAAGGGTGTCATACACGTGACCATTGCCTTCCTTTACGCGATGGGACATTAATAAGCAGATTGGGTTAATTTGCGGGTCTGGTTCTTTAAGGTGCACTCCTTTATAGGGGAAATATATAATAATATGATTAATCATATGGATGAGATAACCTGATGTTTAATTTATTCAATATATGCATATTAACATTAAAACTTTACATGTAGGCGGATACTCGTGTATTGACCTAAGAGAATTTGTACATTGATTTAAAGTTTGTTTACCAACTCCATGTACGGTCAATTCGAACCTTAAGATCTAGACCGGATGTTAATCCGAGATAACTTAGCTGTACGTGGGTGTATCCTGGTGGGCGAACGATTTCCGGCGGATCTTACCATTTCAACCTAAGCAGTTGACTAAAGGTGATTTACATTGTTTACATCCGGTGATTGTATTATTCGTGTCGAATTTTCAGAATTACTGGTCAACTGGTTCGCCTACACTCGATTATCTCAATTCTGGTAAGTTATTTCGTTGATTAGTTGAATGTACTTTACTAGCAAATTTTAGGAAAACTTCTACGCTTACCGAGGTTTCCAAGTAGATGCGATACCCTTCTGTTGGAATAATTTCGCTATGTGGAACTTCATTTGTTCAATAATGTGATATTAATACAGATTCACTCTTATCTTATACTTGGGTTTTTCCAATTCTATTAATTTACTTTACTTAATAATTCGTTCACTTTATCTTTAATCAGTTTGCTGTAATTACCGAATTTATAATAATTAAAGAAAACCCTTTTCAAATCTGTGAATTTATTTTAGTTCTAACTAAGGGGTCGTGTTATTGGTAATGTATTCTGTTGTCCATTATTCAAATTACTAATAGTTTCCCTGAGGCTAGCTGGATCAACTATTACTTTAATCCGCGAAGTTATTTTAATATTAATTAAATCCGTGAATTCGGTTGTACTTTAATTTACATCGTAAATTACTTGATTTCTACCAAAAACTGTCTTACGGTTATTCAATTCATCTCTAATTTTAATCTATGAATTACTTTAATCCACTAATCATAGTTCGTTAAGGAACTTATTTTATTTATTCTTATTCAATACTTTACTCTACCAAAAACTAGGTTATCTTGGTTTTACTCAATAGTTATTTGAATTAATTTAATCATTTTTATTGTTACCAATATATTGATTCAATTTAATCAACGATATTTTTATTTTTCATTTTAATTTTAATCAATGATTTAATCCAACGCTTGATTTTTCTCAATCACCTCTTCAATTTTATCAAATGAAGTATCAGTGAATTACGTGTCGTTACACTAATTTTAGTCAACAAGTTAACTAAGGGATCCCCTACTATTATTCGAGAATTACTTTACTTTTAATCGATACATTTCATTATTCGAAATCAATGAATTCGATCCGTGATTGCCTACATTTTTCTCGGTGGTTTCAATACGTTACTCGTCCCTACCAAGGATTAGATTGATTTTATCGAAACAACTTATAACAGTTTAATTGATGAAATTATTTGCCATTGCCCTAATTATAATCAATAGTTTACGATCATCTAAATTATGAATTATCTTTGCCCAATCTTTACTTTAATTTTTATCAATAATCGCAATTTAATCGAATTCAATGATTTCCAATAAATTTTATCTATTTCAAAATATTAATCCAAGATAGTTATAACAACGATTTCAGTTAATTTAATCCCCGTACCATTCCCTTTAATAGGCCTTGGACGCATATTGTGTTTATATTATATTTACTGAGTGCCCACTGGACTACTCGGTGTGATGATTTTAAGCCGTATGTAATATAAGTTTAGGTCGATTTTACAGAATTGAGAAACGAGGAAGCAGCCGGAGACTTCTTCCTTATTTCTCGCTTCAGCTATAGGGATAAATATTGACGTTACGACCGCTGCGTTGCGCACGCTGAGTCTTCACGGGTACATATCATTGGCGATTTTCCACGCACTTACATGCATCTGTACTATGTAGATTTTACTTTCTTGCGTTATGTATTGGCTGTGGGCCAGAAAAATTTCGACAGTTTAATTTATGAAAACATATAAAATAAGTTAGGTATATTAATAATATTTATTAATTATGAACAAAATAACATAATTACCCATCGTTGACAATCCATAAAATATCATAAGATAACATATCATAGCATAAAACAAAATACCTCTCTCCCCACGTCGACGCCGAGCAGAGCTCTACTGAGATGCAATGAACGTGACGTGGAAAGAGGGTTCCACCATAAGTAATTCTCACCTAAAAAATCAAAATTGACTTGGAGATAGTTTTTAAAATAATTTTCAAAACGATTGAAAAGTAAATTTCAAGGTGGCTAGTTTCGAAAATGGTTTTAAACAATTTTCAAAAATGGTTAAGTTAAATGTGAAAATGGATCAGTATTTATACCTATTTTTCTCGCGTGTGAAATTTGATGCAGTAAAACAAAATTCGACCTTGTTATTTTCTAGTAAATTCTATTCGTTAATCTTATTATTTTTTGATTTATTTTTATAATTTTTTATTTAGAATTTTTATTGAATTATTACTAATTCAAATTTTCCGATTTAATTTTCATTTTAATGAACTTTTATTAATTTTTCAATTTCGTCGAATTTGTTGTGTTTTCTTGTTATATTTGTGTAGGTATCATGCGAATCTTGGTGCATTTTGTTATTATTTTAATTTATTTTTATGTTTATTATTTTATATTTAATTCTCCTTTTTTTCTCGTATTTTATAGGGTTTAATTGGTGTTTCCAGGTTTATTTAAATTGCATGTTATTTTTGCGTGTGTGTTTCTGATCCATTTAAACATTTCTCAAGGCCGTTTACGTTGTGGCCCAACATTACTGAATCGCTTAAACGTAAGGATTTTTGTTATTTTATTTTTGTTTTGAAAGTTAATGTATTGTCTATGAAATTTTATAAATGTTTATAATGTCTCCTATTTATTCATTTGCTTTAAGTACATGTTTTATTAATGCTGTTATATATATTTGAAATATATTGTTATATATATTCGAGTCCATTAAATTTATATACTACAAGTATGGCAATAGACATCAATGGGACATCTCGTGCCGGCTGGTGGATTAAGTTCCCTAGTTGAGCTCGTGGGTCATGCCTCGTTGATACCTCGGTAGTCCGCAGTAGGGTCTGGCAATTGCACAGGACCTCCACGCAGGGCCTCGTTGTATAACTCGTAGCGGCTACTGAAAAGTAGCCAGGGCGAGTAGAATCTAAAATCATGGGAAGTGCGAATTTCAGATAGGGGAATTAGGAAAAATCACATGGTGATTTAAATGATTTTGAAACTCGAATAAAAATAATAAACCTGACTGGGCAGAAGGGATAGGCACAATCGAAAGAGGCAAAATGAATGGATAATTGCATAGAAAATTAAATTTAATAACTAAAAGTGTCAGTGATTTTTATTCCGCTCTACATCATGACATATGGTCTCCAGAAAAGACCAGTAGCATTTTTCCATGAACCATTTGACTAACCGATGAGGCCATTCTGGCATACGTTACGATCCGTATCTGTACCGTCATATGTGAATCGCGTTGAATTTTTCCTTGCCAAAGAAGCTGTTCATATAGAATAAACTTTCCAAATTGATATTGAGCGAATGAGAGACACACCCGAATTATATATCCACGAGCTTCCAATACATGCATTACCAGTTCCTCCGTAAATTGGTTGAGATTTATGAATGGATGTACCCAGAGACGACTCTGAGGATGCGAAAGAAACAAAAAATGGCCGAGACGAATGTAAAGTGGACGACCAAGTCATACAGCTAGCCTTATACCGAGATTCTAAGAGTAAAAAATACCCAAGTAGTAGTAACCTCGGTTGAACTCTTTTTCTCTATACGGGAAAGGTAAATCCATTCGATTAAAACCGATCGCGATACGAATAGACATTTTCTGCTGCCCTTCTATAATCAACAATTCGGCAATTAATAAACCACCCTAAAGTACTAGAAAGTCACCAGTGTTCATGTATCCACATTATTTCCATGAGGCATAGAGTAGCTAACCCGCCTCACTAAATGTGATGCCATCCCTCCAAAAGCAACTAAAGTGAGACACTTTTCCACCACGATTATAATCCATTACCGTAAGAAATCAATATTCCATTATAGGCATCATGAATATTGATAAGAATCCCCGAACTAACTGGCTAGTATAATTGTACTGATAAGAGAGAGAGATCGATGACATCATCCGACGCATAGTTATAAATCTCGATACTCATGCTAACGCACGCATTTTCCAACATCACTAAATCTCCCACTTTAAGTCGCCGGTTTTCCATGCTATCGAATTTTTCGAGGTAAATACAAACAATCATCACCATTTATCAGTATTAATTAACAGGGCTATCACGATTAGGTAATAGGAAATTACATTAGTGCACCATAGTTATTTATTATCGTTGATATTATCATTACCATCAGCTTCATCACGATTATTGCCCTGGTAAAATTTCCAATATTATTAATATTATTATCATTAATCTCACTAGTAATATTATTACTTACGTAACAATTATTATTAGCGTAATTAATATTATTATCGATAGTTTTATTATTAATATTATCATGAACATAATTATTATTAATCCTTATCATCATTATCATTAATCCCATTATTTATTATTATTCCCACAAATATAAGTGTTAGTATTAATATTACTCATATTATTATCATTATAACTATTACTAATCTTTTTACTATTGTCGTCACTATTACTAATTTTACTAATACCATTGTTGTAGTGATTCTCAATCTTATTTAAATGGTTGCATTAAATTCACCAGCACCACCATTGCACATAGCGTTACTATTATGAATTAAATGTCATTGCGAGTACCCGTAACGTTGAAATACCCCAACTTCCTAGGTAAGTATTAAAGATATTATTAATAGTACCAATAATAACTAACCCTCTTACTCACTGATGCAATTAGGTCCAATCTTAATAAATTCTCTTGATAACTAATATAGACATTACATCTTATTTAACGTTGGTAATACTCTTAATAATCAATATAGGGACTCGTTAATGAGAATCAAACCATCCTTAAGACCCCAACTCTTAAGATTCTGCTCGTTGAATATCATCGGACCCTTTACTAGCTGGATAATTTTCCCCAACCCCACTTCTAATAACTCCTCAATTTTTAACCTCCCTCTGTATACGTTCTAGATATAAATGCCAATTCCAGGGCTGATCTGAACAATCTTCCCAGGATACCCCGACTCTCTCCGTCGGTAGTCGCGCTCCAACAGAAGTTGGAAGAATTGGAGGGGAAGTACGAAACCCTAAAAAAACAAGTACGAACGGGTAAAAAATACCTGGACCTCTCCCGAAGCCGCCAAAGGTTTACATCAGAAAATTATCCGGTTATCTCGCGCTCGAGACGAATTGATCACGGAGTCTCGCAGCCAGTGAGTATTGATCAAGGAGCAGGGTACGACGCTCCGCCAAATCTTCACGGATGCCGAGCTTCGAGCCCGCATCCCCGGGAGCGTCTGGGCTCGACATTTAAATGTAATCCCAGAGCAGCACCTTCCAATGGATACAATTAATCCAACTCCCTCAACCTCAGCTCCTCAAATAATGGTGCCATCTCAAGTCCCGGTAGTCGAACCCCATGCCAGGACGGCCGGTCAGCGGCCCAACCGAAATTGTCGTCGCCGTATAGAGGCTGATCTTCTCCGAGAGACGGAGCCACTCAGTGCCCCGTACCGGATCAACGATCTCCCGCCTCCTTACCAGGAATTCGAAATTCCAGGGCTCGATCCTGATGTGCTCTACGCACCCTCGGTGACATTTCACTTCCCAGCTCGGTTGATCCACATCAATCTGGTGGATGAGGAATCCGAATCCCCGAGAATCACCCAGGCTCTGGATCACTTAGGCTTGGATCTCAATGAGATCGCTATACTCACGGGTAGTGTGCCCCGAATTTCCTCCCCCTGTGAAGAAGCTAGACCCTCTACACACATCGAGGTCACCTACAATATGAATCCTCCTTCGTAGCGGCCGGCAAAACGTAAATGCCTTCCTACAGATATCGATGCCGACGAGTAGGACTAAAATAAACCGAACACGTCTCCCTTCTGAAAACTGTGCAGAGGTTGATTCCAACGCGACAATGTCTTAGCTTGTCCTCGTTCGGAAATTCTTGTAAAACTATCATGTGTCCATCTTGTTCTTATAGCTATTGTATTACTATTTTCGTTACGTTAATATAATAATATAGTCTTACCTTCGTTTTAGTTAGAATTAAGTATCTCTAGAACCAAAGTTGATAAAACGACGGTAATAGTTAGTAGTAACTCACCAGATAGTTATTAATGAAGGAGTCGAACGGTGTGAATGAATTCCCACGATTTCTCGGCTCAGTTAAGACGAATACGAAGGGGTTCATAGGTAGACTAGCATGTATAGTGCGTAAGTCCTTCTATCGGCAGCAATAACCGGGAAAGCGAAGGTCCTTCGAGGAGTAGTGTTAGTAATAGCGCTCACCTGCTCGAATGGCATTCGGCTGTTGCGTACAGTACCAACATGATTTCGGTCATGGGTACACAATAGTAATCCAAGTCATGCGGCGTATGGGGAAAAGGTTCCTAGTATATAAAAGTGATAGGCATACCGTCATAATACGGAATAATTTGCGGATAAGTTTTCCCATACGACCAACACGAGTTTGGTTTTTTACAAAAAGTAATCGGAGATGACTCACGAGCTTTTTGCAAAATTTGTTCAACACCCTTCATTTTCAGTCACGAAGGCCACCAAGACATTGTAGATCATACAAACTCCGCAAGGCACAAATTAAAAGTTCAAGCTGGATCTTCAAACAAGAAGGTAAAGTTGTTCTTTAAGAAGATTGAAACATCAAAGGAGCAGCAAGTTATCGCAGCTGAAGAAGCAACATTCACATATCACTCGGCACGACACAACTTTTCTTTTCGATCAAATGATTGCACCGTAGGGTTCATCCGTAATCTTTATGATTCTAGGTTTACACTATAAAAACAGCTGCCGGTCATTGTTTTGTCCAGTTCTAAGTGCACCTCAGAAATTCAAATTCGTATTGTCAGCCGTAAATCCCATGACTTTCTCGTATAAACTTTACTCATTGATGATTGAAATAGCACTTGATTGATAGCACTTTGACAATAGCACTTTAAGAACCCAAATCTGATTATCAAGAAACCCACTGATTTAAATTAACATTTACTAACCATTAATATATATATACCAAAAGTAAAAAACCATAATAATCATACACAAATCATCGATTGGAGGCTACAAATCTTGACTCAATAAATAATGGGATGATAATCACAGAGTATCCAAAACTGAAATCGATCTTAGGTCTAAAATTAGAAATATGCAAATAAATCCAATAAAAATGATAAGATCCGAATCCATAAATATAATTTATCATAATAACATAAATTCATTAATACGTCCCATTAAGATGGTAAAAACAATAATGAAAAATCACATTAGCGTTTTCCAATTTCCATCCACTAGTAAGGCATAGTGCAGAATAGTCAGCAACACCTCTTCAAAATTATTTTAAAGTTATTTTAAAATCAAGCAACGCATTTCGAGGTAATATAGTAACAGAACTACCTGGAGAGGGTCCTCACTTAGGTTATGTGGATAAGATAGTCCATACAAATGTCACACTGAACTGAGTATGTAGAATAAAACTTCACAAGTTCATAGCATAACGATGCACGATAAATTTAAGTGTCCAAGTCAATAGAATAATTGATAACAAACTGGAGAAATGAAATTCTAAATAAAAATTGCATCTGATATAGTTCAGATTGATTCATAATTCATTGACCTTGCTACTAGCAGTAACTGTCGAATCAAATCTCGACAGCAGGAATGATTAAATTAGGTAAACACAATTTCGTCCAACCAGCTAAAGTCGGTAGAATTATATGAGAACGATCAAATATCTATTCAGATTGGACTTACCAGCTATCGAGAAAATGGGCGATAAACCAGAGAAACATTATAAGGGCAAATCTGGATCTAGCAGGAAAATGATTCCAAATAAATTTACCGACTATCAAACAATAAACGCGAAAATCCGAAATAATTTCTGAAACATAAAAATTATAACCCGTTAAGAAGCACTAATAAATGGAATAGAACTGCCACGCGATTGATTCTGACTCACCAACTTTAATCCGCATATATAAAGGCACGGATAGTCTGTGCATTTAAATATAATATGAGGGCCACAGGCAATACTATTATAACGAAATCGAATGACACAACCGAAGTACGGGACGAAAAAATAGCCCACCGGATAGTAAATATGAATGAAATATGAAATATTTCGAATTATAAAGGCCATGATCACTGGTAGACAAAATTTAACAACTATGACAAAGAAAAGGATTTTAAAGTTTATCTAAACAAACCCCAGCCGGTAAATGTTAAAAAATCCAAAAATTAATAAAAGAATATTAAAGTCTTTAAATATATAAAAAATAGAAATTAGTTCAATATCAAAATAGCCGGAATTCTTAATGGAAAAAGAATAATTAAGTTAATGAAAAACTTTATGAAAAAAACCGAAAAAATAACCAAAATGTACAGTACAGACCAATAAACCAACAGTATTGCAAGAATTAGATTACAAGATTACCAAGACGGAAAAGCAAATCAACGAGAAAGCAAAATCAACCCAATGTGCATATTCCCAAAGACTAGAACATTTCAAATATCAATGGTACGAGGTAAGCAGAAAACGATTTGAGAGACAAGTAGCCGGAATTCTTTCCCATAGCCAGCCTCGATCTATTGAGAGTCTGGTGTTGGGATTTACTGGTTCGTTTAATTGCCGTTTCACGGCTACCTCTCCGCCTAAATTCAGATAGTAGGACT
The DNA here is from genome assembly GCA_022537955.1 of Schmidtea mediterranea. Lineage (NCBI taxonomy): Eukaryota > Metazoa > Platyhelminthes > Tricladida > Dugesiidae > Schmidtea > Schmidtea mediterranea. The sequence goes on from CM039680.1 coordinate 167,942,347, forward strand.
AATTTTAATTACTTGAATGCATATCATCTCTATTAAGTATCATTTTGACAAACAACAATATTAATAATAATTATGATAATCAATCATTTTATTTTTGAGACCAACTAAATGAGGTGACCTGATCACAAAACATTTCACATTAGTTAAGTACCATGAAAGCCCCGCTTTCATGGGTCTTAGTCGATGCGAAGCAATTATTCTTTTCTTGTTTAAACGAAAAACTTATCATTTAAAAAGATTTCTTGTTATTATGATATGATAATAAATGTAATAAACAAATCATGCAAATGAATAAAGAATCTTTAAACTGAAAAACCTTGATGGAAGAGTATTGTCATGCATAATAATAATAAACATGATAAAACCGAAATATAAAGGCAATTCTAAAATTTTCTATGCAAATCCGCTGAATAACATTTCCTAAATTCTTAATAAAATAATTCGTCCTAAGATAAGTAGGATTTAATTTCAACTTCTGTTCTACGTCTAAAAAAAGTTAACTATCGAATTATTAGAATTACATAAATGCATGATAACAATAATAACAGAAAAACAACCGTACTTCTAAGGTTTTTTCTTCGAGGTTCTGGAAAAAATTAAAGTCTATATATGGTTTGATAAATGATTATTGTTTGTCGATTTTACGTCAGCTTATATAGGGTGGTTTTCCACGCATATTTTATGATGCGATAAGAAAACTGCCCACATGTTTATTCAAAATGTTCGTCAGTTTTCTCCAAATTGTTGGATTTTGATCTTTTCTTTTTATTAAAACTTTATAGGTTGAATCTTATACTTCTTTATTAAAATTAACTCGCTTTCTATAAATTTGGAGTCAATTTGGTAATTTTTGATGATTTTTCATGTTCTTGTATTGCTCTTTTTATTGTTTCTATTTAATTTTATATCTTCATTAAATTTTTGATATTTCTATTTTTTCTCTTTTTTATTGTTTAATATTGAATATTTCATCATTTTTGGTCTATTTAAATTTTACGCTGTATAACTTTGTTGATTATCGTGCCAACTAAACAAAAACCCTATACGTTTCCAGTTTTTGCACAACAAATGAACTTTTTTTCTAAAATTTGGAGCCAATTTGGTAAATTTTTGTTTTGTTTCTAGCTTTCTTTTGCATATTCTTTTTATTTATTTTTATATATTTTGTTTAGTTTTTATCCTTTTTGTCGTATTTTACGTCCATTTAAATTTTCCGCTGTACATTTTTATCGGTTATGTAAATAATGTGTACAATGTTTGATGGACCAAATCCCAAATCAGGGCGATTGAAAACTAGATTGTTAACATTGATGACTGATAATAATGTAGAGAAATGGCAAAGAAATAATGCCAGATCAAATTAATAAAAAGAGATAATAAATATATGTTAAAAAAATATTATTTATACGAATCAAAACAAAATATGGATACCGGGAACAAAAATACAAGAAATGATAAAGGAAACATATTTATTATTATGCCACACAGGAGTAGAAAAAACCAGGTTGGGGAAACTGTCAAGAATTAAATCAGAGAAAAACCTCAGAAACTACCAAGAAACATTAAAATTTACAAGGATCCAAAATTCACAAGTGATGATTTAAATGATGAACATAAACAAAGGTTTTCGGCGTTACTGATAAGATATAAAGCCATATTTGCGAAATATGGGCATGATCTAGGACTCACTCAGATAATCGAGCATGAGATACCATTGCTCAATGAAACTCCAATTAAATTGAAACCATATAGAATTGCTTACATTCATCAAGAAAGTGATAGACAAATTTAATCTATGTGGTGGTTAAAAAGAAAGATGTAGACCTAAAATTTTGTGCAGATTACAGAAGTCACAAGAAAAGACGCTTATCCTATTCCTGTACCACAGGAAATGTTTGACCAAATGGGAGAAGCAAAGTTCTTCTCAGTGATCGATCTCAATAAAGGATATAATCAGTTTAAAGTAAAAGAAAAAGATTGTCGAAAAACTGCGTTTTCAGATGGCAAAGGATTATACAAGTTCAACGTTTTACTATTCGGTTTAACTGGCGTTTCTGCAACGTTTCAGAGGTATGAATTTTGTACTTCGTGACATACCACAAGCGCTAGTGTATATAGACGATATCATAATATTTTCAAACGGTTTTGAGGAACATCTAGTAGATGTGAAAATAGTGTTTATAAGATTGAGAAACGCAAATCTAAAAATAAAACTCCCAAAATGCAAATGGGAAATCAGAAGTTGTGTATGTTGGTCATATAATTTCGCGTAAAGGTTTACAACCAAATCCAGAAAATGTTAATAAAATAAAAATTTATCCAGTTTCAAAGGACGTGGATCAAGTTCGTCAATTTCTGGGATTATCGAGCTACTATAGAAAATTTATTAGAAATTTTGCGCACATAGCAACACCTTTAAACGCACTATTGAAAAAGCAGATAAAATTTAAATAGGATATTGCACGACAAAAAGCTTTAGATGCATTGAAAGAAAAACTAACCAATCAGCCGATATTGAGATGTCCAAACTTTTCACTACCATTTATTGTGATGACAGGTGCCAGTAATTTTGCACTAGGTGCCGTACTAGGACAACAAGTTGAGAGCGAAAAAGATCATGTGATAGCTTCTGCAAGTAGATCACTGAGGCCCCATGAGAAAAATTACTCTACAATTGAGAAGGAAACATTAGCATTAGTATATGGGATAACTACGTTTAGACAATTTTTAGTCGGTCGAAAATTCGTTGTATTCACTGATCATAATCCACTACAATGTTTGATGAAACATAGAGATTCAGCCTGTAAGTTAATTAGGTGCTCAATATCGGTACAAGAATATGACTTCGAAATTAAATATCGAACAGCAAATCAAATGCCAATGCGGACGCTATATCGAGAATTCCAGAGAATGATCAAGCCGAATCAAAAGAAATAAATAATAATGATACGATGTTTTTGGCAATTAAATGAGAAAACAATATGGAAAATTTACAAACTGAACAAGAAGACGATGAAGAATTAAACCAGTTACGTAAACATGCAGTTGGGATTAAAAAGGAAAATGACTGGAAGCATATTGTTGATGAAAAGCACAAATATGTTATTCATAATGGATCATTAAAATGTGTAAAAAATGATAACTTACTAATTGTAAATGATAACTTACTAATTGAAATATTACTGGGAAACTATGGAGCAAGATGTGAGACAGTGGTGTAACACTTGTGAGATATGCCTTACTAGACGTAATACCGGTCGTAAAATTACAGTTTTATTGAAACCGATGCCAGTACCGACAGCACCTATGGAAATGACAACAATGGATATTGTTGGTCCTTTGCCGGAAACAATAAATGGTAATAAATATATAATCGTCAACATCAAAAATGATATTAATTAAAATTCAGTATTATCGTCGTAAAACCATTTCGGACCCATGGCGTCTTACCCTGGTAGATCGCAATTTTGTTCGTGTGCATTATGAGAACATTTACGATGAGCACCCAAATAAAGTGGAACTAACCATCCAAAACAAATCATATCTAAAATTTCAAAACAGTACAATGGGAACTTCTTCAGATAACAATACCTATGACATTATATTTTCTCAAAATCGTAATAAATCATTGATGATAAACCGAACTCTGTATGTATTGGATAGCAATGATATCTCGTGTCTATTTGTGATAACCAGCCTCATCATCATAATAATCATTCTCATTCTTTTCATTATCTCGTAATTCGGAAAAAGGACAATTCTTCTATAATTCGATCCAAGGAATCTAGACCCTGGATAACTTACGAAGAAACATTTGTATAGTGAGATACATTTATTTACTTTGCATGAAAATACATTTTTATGTTTTATTTGTAAAAAATTTTCTTGACCGAGTTTGATTGGTTACTAAAAATAAGGAGTTCAAAAAGGGATAAAAAATTTTGTTTGAAAAAATATTAAATTTTTAAGGGGTATAAAAGAAAATTTTAAATAAGATAATTTCATAATATTAATAAAAATTTTACCGATTATCCAAAATTTTTAAACTGGTAATTTATTATTATTATTATTATTATATATTAGGGTGGCCCTTAAAACAAAAAGTTTGAAATCATCTTCTGGCACCCCACTAATATGTTCCACTTACAGAAATAAAATTATGTGCAAAAAATCATGCAGATTGGGCAATATTTAGAGGTGGCCCTCAAGCTTTGAAGTTTGACTAAATCCGTGAAATTTAAATAAATCGTTAAGTTTTAAACCTGTTTCGTGTTTTGTATAAATATGATGTATTGTAACTGTACAATATATTAACTTACATACTACATCATCATTGCATCATCCCAATGACAAAATAAATATTCTTTGGTACAGTAGACACTGTGTGCAAATTTGCAAAAAAGCTTACAACCCTTAAATAATAAATAATTTGACTGTTATCATTGAATTGCTTAGTCAATACTTATCTGTGTCTACCAAGTCTTTAATTGCAGCACTAGTGCGCTAGATTGGTCTCACTGGATTGTAGTGGATTCAAGTGGATTGCTTGCATTCAAGGTAAATGTAATTTTTTCTATTAATCCAATTTGTCTATTATTTGAATGGGTTTAATTACTTCTGTTAATTCATTATTCTATCATTCGTTACTCATTACTCAATACTCAATAGTCATTATTTGAAGTGATTAGTAAACGCCTAGTCCATAATTATGTGTTGTCACTTGTCAGTTTTTGATATAATGTTTATTTTTATAGGTTAAAAATGGAGACCAGAGGAAAATCAAATGTCTACTTGCTCGGTTCAGCGGAGTCTGATATTCTGGGAGCAAAGTTGCCATCGCATCGCCAAACTTTTGGTTATTTCATGCATCTTCACAAAGTTCAGAATCTGACAGTTCGTGACTCTAGTCGACAAACCATCGTAAAGGTGTTTGAATTTTTGCATAATGCTGGTATTCCAGTTCGAGCAGCCAAACATTGCATCGACAAGTTGGAAGCATTTTTTGCTGAATGGAAAGGTCTCCAAAAGCACAAGAATCGGATTACCGATGGACACAAGATGAAGGAGGATGAATTCACTTCACGCCTAGACAATCTCTTTCGCAGTCCGTTTAAGATGACTGCTTCAGAAGAGCGTGGTATTTGTGATGTCGTCACTTTTTCCGTTGTCATCCACCTCAAAGCCTGAATGACTGCACCACTGGCTGTTGAAGCACCTCTGAATGACTTCACGCTTATGGGACAACTTAGGAGCTATACGCATGCGGCTATTTCTGCTGCTACCAGCAAGAAACTCGGGCTACATATGTGATACTTGTCCGAAGAGCTTATTGGTCTGGCTCTGTTTGACTCCAGACTATCACATGACTCCAAGAGACTAATGATTGCTGCAATGGACGAAGAAGCTCCAGATCATCCATCGAAGCGACCCAGCATAAAGTCCGATGCATTCCTGGGAAAACGAGGTTTGGAACAGTTCTGCACAGTGAACTCTAAGAAACTGTTCCAGTTGCTTGATCTACCTGTAACATTGGTCAACAAGGATCCATCTGATTGGGAACAAGATGAGTCATACACGCGAGCGCTGGGCATTGTCAAGAGCTTGGCAGTCGTCAATGACAGGGCTGAGCGTGGAGTTTCTCTCATTCAGGATTTTAATAAAAAATTGACCAAGAATGAAGATCAACTCCAGTTCCTTCTCCAAATTGTGAATGAACATAGGTGCCAGTTCCCTGACTGTACCAAAGGAAACCTGGCCACTTGTGCTAGTGGTCAACAATCTGACACTGTGAAATTGTGAATGTTGTGAAATAATAATACAGCGAAGAACAGTTGGCAGAGAGACATAATTCTTAACATTTTCAGTTGGAGCTATTTCTGAATCAGTGACATTATTGTTTATTTGTTGTACAGTAAACTAACCTGTTCAGGCTGTTGTGTGTAGAATAAATGTAATTTAAAAATGTAAGAAACCTTTAACAATTTGCAATATCGACTATCGAGCTTGAAATTGTGGTACATACAAAACTTCAATGTCTGAGGGCCACCTCTAAATATTCTTCAATTGTAATGATGTTTTACACAATTCATTATTTCAATATTTGGCACAGATTAGATGGGTGCTAGAATTCAAATTATGAATTTCATTTTTTTGCCCTATGCTAAGGGCCACCCTATTATTTATTATAGTTGCTGATTGAGGTGGTACCCTTCGGGTGCTTTATCTCAATCAGTTGCAGTAGGAATCAAATTGGCCAATCCAAAATAATAATGAACAACAATGAGCAAATACCAAATTACTTCAGAATTGATGACAGAAAAATGAACCAGAAGATCTAGGATTAGTTCGGAAGAGAAAATTACCATGAAAAGCGATGAAGAATATTACCTCCACATAGTGAAAGGGAAATTAAAAATGTTAGACATTTATGGAAATATATGGAAAGAAATTGGCAAATTAACCTCCTGGAAAATTGGAAAAGAAATAATGGCCAAAGGATTAAGAGCAGCCAACAATGACATGTTAGTGGCATAGAAGCGAGAAGATCAAACTCGGAAGGAGAAGTCCCATGTGCATATTCAGTGGAAGATTCGGATCCAAGACTACTCCCAATTTCTGAAGAAATGCTCAAAAAGAAAATGTCGTTTATCCGAAAACGGCTAACCATTGATAAAATTCGAGAAAAAATATTGTTTATGGACGCAAAATATTGGATCTCAGAAGCACATGAGATGATACCATTGTCCCTAGCAATAATGGATTATTACGGAAGAGTAATTAAGGATGTTTATATTACACCAAGAATCAAACTACAGTATTTTAATGCAAGTATTCACAGCATTACTGAGCGCAACAGCCGGAATCAACTAGATCAATATTAAGAAAAAATATTGATTGGACACGATTTAAAAGCTGAACGAAAATATCTAAAAATCTGGGTAACCATCTCTATAGGATAAGGGATTTTGCTGCTACTCAGGTGTTTAAATCATTTGGGATAACACGCAATGGAGATTTTTATAAACTAAAACCATTGTTACAAGAAATACATGGCGAAGAAATGCAGCAAGGTAGTATCCACTCAGCTTTAAAAGATGTAAAAGGAATCCGAAAAGTTTATCTTAAGGTGGAAAAGCAATGGATCAATGATGTAGAGTAGAAAACAATAAACCCATCGAGGAAACAATTAAACAATGCCTGAATTAAAATGGGCAACAAGAAGAATCAATTGAAATGCCAGAGGAAGGCGTTGGTGAAATTGAAGATGCTAAAATTATTACACTACAAATAACGTTAGAATATGGGCCTATGTTGAGGAAAAATCCTATTAGAAAAAGGGAAATTATATCAAAGATTGAAGAAGACACCATGGTCATCAATGGGAAAATATTCGAAAAAGAAGAAACCGTGCATAGTTACAAATTTGGAAATGAACGGTTCGAGATAAAGCAACTCGATTAAAAACAATATATAATTATTTATAAATGAATAAATTTTAATTTTAAAAAAATGACTTGTCTTTTGAATAATAATAAAATATGTAGTGATGTCTCGTCTTTTGAAGTAGTGCGATACCCTTTAAGTACCCCGAATGAAATATTTTATTTTATTATTATTGTAATTAATATTATTATTACTGTCACAATTATTAATTATAATATAATTATTATTATTATTAAATAATAACTCCTTTAACTCGCAAATCCTGAATTTCTGCAGCAGTAGCGTAACCAATGATCAGGAAGGGGGAAATGTTTTAAAAATAAATGACTATATAATAAACATTTAAATAGTATTAATTATTGTTATTATTATTGCCAGTATATTATTATTATCGATATTTGATACTGTTATTACATAAAATGGCAAAAAAATAAATAAAATCGAAAAATTATAAGGGTAAAGAATTATATTATTATTATTAGTATTATTATTATTATTATATAAAATAACGAATAAATAAAATAACTAAGTATAAAGTATTCATTATGATCAGTATGATTATTATCACGACTATCACTGTTAGTATTAGCATTATTATTGTTTTTCTCATTATTACAAACATTATTATTATCATTTTTATTATTATTATTATCGTCATACATTATTATTTTACTATTATTGTTATTGGTGTTGAGCAAAAACTTACCAAGCCCATTTTTGTTTGTCCAGCACGATAAAGCCTGTGTGTTTTTGAGCGGTAAACTTAAATTTAGAAAAAATGGAAAAATTTAAAGAAAAATAAAATAAAAAATATAAAAATTTAATTTTAAATCGAAAGGAATTAAAAAATTTTAATTTTGGAATATTCTGAAAAATTCCTTGTTTTACCGTATCAAAACACACACACGAACAATCGTGGTATATAAGGCGATGATGGTCGAGCAAAAATCACTCTCACTCTCACTCTTATTCTTTCTTTATTTTTGTTAATTAATTTGAAATTGTTTTGGAAGAAAACAAAAGTAAACATTATTTTTTATATTTGTTTTATTTTTATTTTTTGTTATTAATATTTGTAAAAAGTTATTTGTCTTATTAAAATGATAGGGTATGGAAAAAAATTTTGCTACTATTATTATTTATTAACCTTACTATTATTATTATCACATCAAATACAAAATTTTGTAAAGAAAAGAATAAATTAACAGTGATAAATAAATTAAACATAACGAACATCTATTTAATAACACAACAGTATATTCCAACGGCGAAAGTTTGGGCTTGATAAAAAATTAATTCCACAGTAGAAAGTTCCACGAGTTTTTGTTTGGAGGGAGATTTGGGGTCCTGTAATTCATAGTTAATATATAGTGAGAAAAAGGGGATAAACATACTTTAGTACCAGCATCAGTGGCAGTAGACGCCATTGGAATTCTCGTTTCCGCTTGAAAATCCGGGATTCCCTGAAAAAATACTAGTTAAAAGTATCTAAAAATCGATACTTACTTATATTATAGGAATTGCGAATTGGTTATTAAGTTGCCATAGCAATAAATGGCAAGCAGGGCGAAATAGATATAGGTAATATGGTATATAATGAAATTTCTCTTAAACCATTGGTTTTTAATGATTAGAATGATAACAGGTAATATACAATAGGAAGTTTTTACCTACAATAAGGTTAATTTCATTATATAAGTAAAATTTTATATTACTATATGGTAAATTAAATTAAATAATTTTATTTTTTAACGTTAATAAATTCAAATTTTAAGGTTTAAAGTCTATTTCTTACTAGGAAAATTAGGAATAAATTTTTTAACATTTTAGAAATCAAAATTTTTAATATTATTTTTATAGTTAATGTACTTATAATTATTACGGAAATAATTATTATTGTTAATATTATTAATATTTCATTATGATTGATACGAATTTAAGGTGCAAAATTTTAAGTAATTAATAACTGTATCACCATAGCTCTCGATAGTATGATGGTCAAGTGGGAATAGGATGTTACCCAGAGTGTCCCCAACAGTGCCCCTATTGCGTTGGCTGGTGCCACGTCTATGAGCACTGTCGTAGATACTCTCTCCGAACTTATAAGGTAAATAAAACTGGCGTGCCTATCCCTTCCCTCATCCAGATAGTATAATGCATCCCTAAGGAGAGTATTGCCGTAGGACTATAAAGGATATTAAATAGTATCATTCGTAATATTAAATTTTCATAACCAATTATTCATAGAGTTAGGGAGTTTAATCGATTCAGAGTCAGAGGGCGGAGGTCATGGTGCTAAAATGCCGCCACATGGAACCGACCTGGCTTCGTTCAGAGACAGCAGCTAGGTTTAGGACCGAGATAGAAAGTATAAAGACCAAGTTGGCGCAAAAGGATGAGGCCCTGAGGCTAGCGGGGCAGAAAGCACAGGAGCTCGAGAAGCAGGTGTTGGAGCTGAAATTGAAGGACGAAATCCGTACAGGATTAGTGCAGAGCGAAGCGACACTATCGGCCGAGCAAGAGGCAATAGTGATTAGGAATGTGACTTGGAAAGATATCGGAGTGAAAATTCTGACTCCAGGACCCTCACGTATGCCAGAGAAAGTGCCGAAGCGAAATCAGAAAAGAAATCGGCCTGGCAAGAAGGAACGTAAGAGACTGTTCAAGCTCACAAAGCCCGCCTGATCGGACACATTCTCGACGCGAACGGTTTCTAAATACTGTGCGTTTAACATTCTTAAACATTGTGATAAACACTTTAGTGTTATACTTGTCAGTTGAATCAAATAAGAATTGTATTGGTTTTGATTTTGATCTTAGTAATAAAAATAATTTAAAACATTGAAATGTTAAGATGGTTAAATTGTTGAGCTAAATATTGAAAATGATAAGATAGATAAATAGTTGAGACGGGGACGATAGAGTTAGAGCACGAAGTCTTCTACGACAGCCCATGAACCCATATGAGTATTAGGGCATTGGCAGTCTTTGAGAAGAGGCTCACCCTTTGCTAATACTCAGCCCACTAGTTCACAGTACCAACGTCAATTTTGACGGGTGACTAGCGGTTGAATTTCTTATGCAGGCGTTGGGTGGGAAGTAGTTACCCTAGACAGGTTGACATTTTAAGTACCCATCGGTGCCCAGCATTGGTATTACTAATCAAAGTCAAGAAATAAGCCCAATAATAGATACAAAAAACAAAAATGCAAAGAAATGTAAAAGTAAAATGTATTAGAATTTAATCTATATTACCATTACTTAAAAATTTTAATTAAAAGAAATTTTTGGATAAAACTTTTTTTCTGTTATTTTCAATGTATCATCGAAATACATAATAAAACAGGAAAAAAAATTTGTAAAATTTAAGAGATAAACAAAAGTTTATTAATAGGAAGTAAATATAAAAAATCTTTTAACTCCTTCGCATGGACTGAGGAATGAGATGGATTCTGTAAAGCAGTTTCTGTTGGATGGTGGCTAAAGAACCCATTTGAATAGTGTCGGGGTTTGATCCGGGTCGTGACCTGAAATGAATAAGTTGGGAGTAATAATATAAATAATTAATTCAAAATTTACTTGAATCACTGAATGCCATATTTGGATAAATCATAACTGTTAGCTGCACCAATAATTTCAGTGTATTCGATTGAAGTCTATTGGGAATATGGAAGCTGACATGTTCACACACCCCTTTTCTTGCTGGGGTGGTATTTTTTGCTTGGTTATCGGGAATGTCCTAAGAACTCAATGATACGGGTAGGCATTGTGATCTTGACGCTTTCGCTTAAAAAAATTAACCGGGTCATCTGAACCTTTTGTTTAATATCCAAGATAGTGTTACCCTTACTGTCGAATGATGATCGCAACTCAATCCCCCTTAGATGGCCTATTTTCTAAGTACTATTATGATAGAAATTGCTCCGCAGTTTTAAAAGGATGTGCCATGAAGTTTCCACTAACAAATTGTCCGTGATCATCACCATCAGACGATTTATTTTCTACGAAAATTTCGTTAATATTTTCTCAGTATATATCCGTAATTCGAGTCATTTCGCGATTTCACTTGCTTGTTACAGATCTGGTTTTTTTTATACTAATATTCGGTATTGAGGCATTTAAATAGTTTCGTTGATTTAATTACATTTTTATGTTAAATTGCAAGGAAACTTTGAATTATTCTACCAAAATATTCTTGATAAATATATATTTATGCTAGACCAAGGATGCCCAACAATCATGGAATGAATGGCCAAATTATTACGAAAAAATAAAAATACCTGCCGCAAAACAAAAGCACAATTTTTAGTTGATTTTTTTTATTGAAATTAATTAATTTACTTTATAATCGCGTATTTGAAATTCTTAATTCATTTCTTAAATTTTTTTCAGTTTATCTGCTTCTATAACAATTTTTTGTATATTTTAATCCCGAAAAGAAGTTTTCGCAGTTATACGTTGCTCCGAATAAAGAAAAGATCTTTAAAAAAGTATTTCTTATATTTGGATAATCTGTTTTAAGAAATTGCCAGTAATGAGATTCAGTTTGCTAGCACGAATCTTTTCTTAAAATTTTGTAGGTTCACAAGAACCGGCTGTAGTTGCCAAAAGTTTGCGCTAACTGACTAGTATTACCAAATGCAAAAAAAACTTTAAATTTAAAAAATTGAATAGGAAATTCAAAAATTGCACTGCAGCATTCTTCGCCTTTACAACAATTTTCGGTTTGATTCTTGTTTTTAAAAATGTATTCGCGAGTGTGGTCACAAACTTTGTTTTATATTATTTTAATATTTTGTTAATTGAATTTTTTGAAATCTTTGGCAAGTGTTTGTACATATATATGTATGTTAATAATAATATAATTAATAAATTACTATAGCAATAAATTCCTATTAATAGATTCAACAAAAACGAAAGGAATTCATGTATCGGCTGAATGGAAAAGCTGCAATATTGAAGCATCTGACGTGTAATTCTGATTTTTCGATAAAGTTAATTTAAAATAGCCCGACTCTACACGTAAATTTTTAATTCTGTTTACAGTATAGCAAAAAGGTGCAGACCATTTTCTGATATTCAAAATAAGATTAAACTGAAAAAAAATGGGTTGGAACTTCGGAGTTGGATTTCATTTTCGCAAAACTACTGCTAAAATAGTGAATCACACTGCGTTAGAAATAAAAAAAAAGAAATATTTTGCAAAATAATCGCAAAGGATTTGAAAATTTGCATCATAATTGATGAAACTTTGACTATATCTAAATTTCATACCTATCAAACGCTCTTCAAGCTAGAAATTTAAATATTTTACTAGCAGAAAATTTAATAGAAAGATCCATATTGGTCATTAAAATGATTAAGGAAATTAAAGGAGTGAATGTATAGAGAGTAAATGAAGTTATCAGTTCGGATACTTTTAAAGATATTTACTTAATAGAGCATACAATTTACAGTGTCCTCCCTCGCCAAAACCTAATGGACGCAAAAATTGTTAATATGAGAAAAAGATTAATAGATGACGATGACCATTTATTGTCTACAAAAAATATAAAGTGTTACCAATAAACTTTTTGTAAGTTATCAGTGTTTTGGAACAAGATTCTTGGCACATTGATGGGGTTGTGATTCCATGGATAGCCTGAGAGGAGAAATTGATAGGATTCACAGATATTTTTAACACAGCATCGACGTAAATGATTTCCGCGACTTTTTGGAAAATGTTATAAGCAATTCCGAAAATTTCATCATTCCAAAATCAATACAAAAAATATTATGAATACTGTAGCAGTTAGTTCTGAGGAAGCTGAAAGGTAGTTTTCTACTTTGAATTTAATATATTCTGAAAAAAGAAACATCCAAAGGAATTCCAATTAAATTTATAACCATAAGATTAGCAACATATTGAATAATTCCTTTGGATCTATGGAACCATGAAGCATTTGTTAAAACGGGGTTGAGGAAGTACCACGCACTGCAGATGATGGCAGAGTAGAAAAAGCAACACCAAAAACGCTATAATGAAAATCAAATTTCAGTTTAGAAATACTTGAAATAATTATAAAATAATTATCTAATAATTTCTATACCGTTTTTGTTTTTTGAACTATTTCAAATAAATATGAAATTAAATAATGAATTGAAATTAATTTTTTTAGGTAGTGCGAACCGATTCTTAAATATTTTGAGGGTGCGAACCGGTTGTTAAATGGTTTGAATCCCATCACTGGAAATTGCTTATATTATCTGAAAATGCCTGCTTAGCCTTAGCTATCGAGTCATTTAGCAATTCTAACAATTCCAAGTTAATTTTTACGTCAACTGAATTTATTTCAACTGAAAACGGAATCTAAAAAAGTTCGATGTCGTGCTTTAAACTAAAAAATTTTAAAAACTGTGCTGTAAATTCAACTACTAATTTTTTTATATCAGTAGCAAATATTTTTGTATTTTTGCCATTTATATATACTGATTTAATTGCTTCGAAATGCCCTTTAAATAATTTCAACTTTTCTAAAAATGATCTGATAAATTTATACCTGTGTTAACTATTGACGAATCCTTGTCTTGAAGTTTAACATTGACTTCGTTATATTAACAACCCACTTTACGTTGGTGTAGTTAATTATATCGGCACCTTCTACTTCTTCTGAAGTTAAAAATTCTTTGAATCTACGATGCCGAAGAGCACTTTTGCGAATGTAATTAACAGTTTTGTTTACAAAATTAATCACAGCTTTCATATCAACAGTGTTTCCACATAAATCCTCAATGTGCAATTAACAATAAATATCGATAACTTCGCAATTTCTGTTGAATTTTAGACAGAAGCAAAAAAACAGTGCCAGATTTAGAACCGCGCATAGATGGTGCACCATCCGTAGTTAATATTTTAAATCTGCTTTGAATACATTTAACTCAGTAATAATAGCGTCAAAAATATTTGTTACAATCGTTGAATCTTTCATTAGCACCAAATTTAACAATTCTGTAACGTTTAAATATTTATCTACACCTCGAATAAATATTACCAACTGGGCCGTTTTTGAAATATCGTTCGTTTGGTTAAAGCCAATTGAAAAAAATGAGATGAGTTATCTTACTTGTCAAAGTGTCTTCGATTTTTATAGAAATATCTGTAATTCTGCGACAAACTGTATTTCTTGATAAATTAATTTGCTTAAAAATTTTAACCTTATCAGGAACTAGAACACCTGTGGCATTAATCTGTTTTCAATTTGCTGAGAAATCATAATAGTAGCTAACTTTATGTCTTCATATTCATAATTAAGACATACAAATAGGTTTTGTTGAAAGTTTTTTTTGTTTACGCAATTTTTTTACTTCACATTCACATTTTTGAGTTCAACGTTTATTGTATTGTTGGTGTACTGGGTGTAATTAGTTTTTTTAAATCGGTAGGAAATCTACTTCACTCACATTACTTAACCGACGCATTCACCTTTTCTAGGGTCTACTCTGTCTCACCCAGACGCCCCCACAATTTTTATCCTACCACTATATACCCATGAGAAAGCTCATGTTGGTACTGTATAAGTAGCCGAAAATCCACGAGCAATTGAGCCCAATTTCTAAGACTACTCCTCGTGATATTTCCGCTTTCGGGTTCCGGACTTCCGATAAAGGACTTACGTCTCCTAACTCCTCATGATTTCATCAATATTCCTACATGACTTTTACTCCAGCTTCGTTATCTGTCTTATGCATACCTCCATAATCTCGTTCCTCTTGTCTGACCTATTATTACCAACCCCTATTTCTTGTAATTGAGTTAAGATTAAAATTTGGTTATTAAATTACTATTAAATTACATTTTATAATTGATATTACTTAATACATAAATGACTTTCTAAATTCTATATTTTATTAATCCGCTGAAGGGTTTATCCCAACTAATAAAGTTTTTAGATTTAATTATTAAAATTTAAATTCTAATTATTAAAATTTAGTTACTTTTGTCCGAATTTTTTCGTAAATCTGGTTGCATTGATGACCTCGAAAATTTGCTTTAATTCATTTCTTGTCATAATTACATAACATATGATAATATAAAAATTTACCGAAATTATATAATTCGCTGTTAAATCAGCTGTTAAAATAAAATATAAAATTTTTATTTTTCAGCTTAACTTTTAACGCTTCCTGATCATATTCCCAATAGTTATACACTTGACTTCTAGAATCACTAAAATTCTCCATTTGCAAGGGGCTGATCTGTCTATATGTATAATAATAGTATTTTTAATTTAATTCTGCCCTACATTTATAACGAAAATCGTTTGACGTCAAAACTCTCATTCACACTACCTCTATTTTATTGATAGGTCCTATTCACACAAAATAATTTTGGTTCCCCCTCGTTTTATCCTGATCCAATTATGTTAACATAAAAATTTAATTAGCATTAATTAATTTAAAAATTTTCTTTATTAGTCCATTAATAATCGCAACATAATAACAAAACCAACGTTTTTATTTTAAACTAGACATTCATAACAAAAAAAGTTAAATAGAAAACAAAATGACCGTGTGATTTTTCACCGATTTTTATAGTTTTTTAACATTGATTAATTCTGAAGGTGGGAGTTTTCTCGACTTGGCGGTTATTGTTGCAAATTTATTCATCGCTTTAATCGATGATCATCGTCCATATAAACAGGTAATCTGCTCTGTTGAGGCGTCTTAAATCTGCGTCCACCAACCTGTGGTGCGGTGTGGGTCACTTCATTTCCTTAATAGTCTATCCAGTACAGAGACAGGTCAGAGATTTCCTGCATTTAGTCGTGATTTAGTTTTCTCCACTGCTGCCTTGTCAAGATCAATATTTAATTTCAGCTCATCATTCGGGTCAGCATGGATTTGGGAAGTTGGCGATTTAGATGTAACAAACTCCGCGTGCATTTCAGCCAGGCGCGTGGTGGCATCTTCTAGGATTTTCGATGCGTTGGCGAGGATCACCGTTCCCTCAGTCCGACGACGTTCACCGCGTCGCCTTTTCTTGCTGGGGGGGGTATTTTTTGCTGGTAATCGGTGTCTTGTCTGGATGAGCCGGTTCTTTACCGGGGATGTGATGGGCTGGTACCAAATTTATTCTAAGGCGAGGTTTATACCAGATAATCGTTTTTTCAGCTCCACTTCGGTAAACGATGCACTAACACCGCCCTTTGATTGTTCATTAATATCTTCTGGGTACGATTCTCACTAATCAAATCATCTCGGTATCGCGTTAGCCGGTGAATTTGTTGTTGCAGAGCTTTAACCTTTTTTGGAGCGAACTAAGTGCCCAGTGTACGCTTGTACATGATCGGCAGGTATCACATTTCTTCGGATTTTGAGGTGGAAGATTGCGGTTTGGTTTCTTGTGGCTTGGGAAGCTTCGGAATTTTATAATTCTGTATCTGTTAGCTGTTTTTGGGATAATTATTTTGAAAATAAAAAACAAACAACAAATTTAATTTAAAATTGATGTATTTAAGGCTTCGGACGCAAGAATTGTCCGCCATCTAAACGCGCACACACATACACACACCATAATCATTCGACCAATTAGAAGTGTCCAAAAAATGCGTGCATTATGTTATCATGTTATCATTATGTTTAGGTAGTTGCTGTGTGGTGCATACACATGTAATTCGACCTCAATGATGTCTAAAAACCAAGTCGGCGAGGTGATTTCATGCCACTTAAGTCATTCAAGTTATGTGAAAAGTCATCGGAGAGATCTAAAACTACTTGAGGTAACGAATTTGTAGATAACGTACATTGTTAACAAATGTCAAATTATATTGATAACAATGTGCCTATAAATTATTTGGTTGTATGGCGATACCGAGTGCTTGCTTGGGTTTTTTATTTTCTTAGTGATTTTTCCAGTGGCATCATCGTTAAGGTTATCCGATACATTTTAATTCGTGTGCCATAGTAACAGTATTCCGTCGCTAAATTGAAGTTTCAATTTTGAATTCCGACTATATATCACATTTGCGATCCTCCGATCACTTCAATTATGAGTCGTGTACATATTACACAAAAGAAAAATAAAATTTAAAGAAAAAACTTAGTTGCATAATCTTTCGTATCGATACTTATCCGTAGTCGTACCAGTGATGAACGTAACCAACTGACAGGTTTTAAAAAAAATCAAATTCCTACTTAAACATTAATTCAAATGTTGAACCCCTAAGCTCACAGCGATATTCCCATCATTTTACCCCAGTTACCGCTCCGTCCACTTTTCATAAACGCTGCGGTGAAGTCCAGTGATGTCCTACTTTCGAGATCAGTGCATACGGGGCCTGACCTGTCCCAGCAGACATCGAGCAGTAGAAAACGGTAAATTGACACATCAACGTCCCTTAAACTCAACTGAGGGAATTGAATACCAATTCAACATTTTCTAACAAATTAATAAAATAGATATATAAATATTTAAGGGTGACCTATCACGATACTAAAAAGTATCGCGGCCATCTATGATAAATAAAACTTTAATAAAAGGAAAGCATATAAAATATATTTAAGGAAAAATAAAAATTACATCGCCACTTACGATTTAAAATATTCTCGAAGTTTTAAAATAACTATTAAAATTTTGCATAAAGTGTTTTAAAGTGTTAAAAATTATGAAAATGGATGTTGTTTTTACACTAATTTCATGCCTGGGTGCGAATTTTTTACATTTTTCGGGGCTTAAAATTGCTTTTATTTATTTTAATATTTCTATCCTTTTCTATTTATTTTTCTCTATTTTTTAATATTATTTAAATTTACATTTTTATTTTTTGGATATTCTCGCTGAGTATTTTCTCTTTTTGATCTTTAAATCTTTTATTATTTTGGTCGCCACTACCGCCTATGTATTTTCTAAACCTTATTTTGCATGGTTTTGGCGGTTTTATGTTTTACATTATGTTTCTGTATGCAGTTGTAAGCGTTTTTTGGAAATTTATTAATATTTGTTTTAATTAATTATGTTACTTTTTAATTTGTTTTAATTAATGTTTTATTTTTGATTTCTGCTTGCGGTGCTTGTGTATGTTTTTCGACAACCATTTTTATAAATCGGAAAATTTTTATTAAAATTTATTTTTTGTTTCAATGGTGGCTTCTAGCCCAACAGTATTTTTGTTTGTGTTTATTTAAGAAATGTTCTTATATATTATATCCAGTGATGAGCTAAAGCCAGCTGGGTCGGTTCTCACTAGCAGGTTGCTAAAATTTATTCAAATAATTTTTTAGTCATTAAATAGTACCTTATACATCAATATCCAATAGACTAAAAATATAATAACTAATAAATTTAATTTTTAAACTTTAAATTTTAAATGAGTTCACGATATTTTTGTTTTTTTGTAAGTGTCAAAATCAAATAAAAGTAATTTAAAATAAATAACCATTATTTTTATAGATTTTTTTAATACGAACAAATTTTTAGTACGAATAAATAAAACAAAGAGTTTTATTTAATACCAAACATCGAATGAAGTTTTTATATTTTATATATAAAGCATAAAGGTTAGTTTAAGTTTAAATATTAAACTTTTTTATAATATTTCATTTACATTGGAATCGTTCGTATAGCATAGCAAAATGAAAATACAATTATGAATTTTTTATCACTAAAAAAATGACAAAGCTGATCAAAATGAAATAATAATTGAGGTAATGCAATCTGCACCGTCACCCGTATCTCTCATAGACAATGTAATAGATATTTCAGTGACAGCCAGTATTAAATCAAATGTTCCAGATTACTGGAATAAAAATCAGTTAGAGATTTTTAAATAAAATATGTATATCTGCCAATAAAAAATGGAAAATTGGAATTTTCGATTTTTGCGAAAATTTCCCATTTGGGTGCAGAAGCTACCAAACATCATCTTTCTAAACCATGGGAAAATAATGATGTTGAATCTAATGGAAATTCAAAGGCTTCAAGGCAGTCTCCTTGAGAAAAAAAATGTCTGAACATTTCACTTCTCACTTGAAATCAGTTGAAATTATTCAACAAAGTGAAATACAAAATCTGCCGAATTTGATAACTAATTCAAATAAT
Source organism: Schmidtea mediterranea (assembly GCA_022537955.1). Lineage (NCBI taxonomy): Eukaryota > Metazoa > Platyhelminthes > Tricladida > Dugesiidae > Schmidtea > Schmidtea mediterranea. The sequence continues at coordinate 167,961,866 of CM039680.1, forward strand.
TATCTGGCATTGTTTAAATCATACTACAACTTGTGCTCGACGAAAGCATTAATGATATATCAGAGGTTAATTATTTAAATCCTTTTTAGATAAAATTTATTCTATATCACCAGCCCAATAAAAATCAGTATGAATTAAAAGCTATAGCGGAATACCTTGAAATTAAAATTATTAAAATCGTAAGAGTTCTTGGACATCGTGTAATTTACGGACAGCTTTGGCTGTTTGGCGTGTGTATCCGTCTTTATATCATCATTTTTTAGGAAACAAAAAGTATATTGGCCTAGCATGACGACACTTTTTTTTAAAGATTTAGCATTAATAATTGATTTGTTAACTGAATTTTCATTGCTATCGAATGCATTTCAATCGATAGAAATCACAATATATATACAGAGCTGACAAATTAATTAGGCGTACAATCAGTGCACTAAAACGTTTAAAAATTGAAAATGCTAAATATCAGGCAATGGTTCATAATTTAATTATTAGCGAGAGTTTCAAAGACATTGCATTTGAATAGATAGTGAATTTTAAAAACTTTCAAATATTTGGACAGCAGACTTCTAAAATGCAACCATATAAATTTTAAAAATGATTTTGAAAAAAATACTTTATCTTCTGCTGAATTTTTGGAAGTATTTGATAGTAATTGATTTGAATACATGGAATTTCGAAAATATTTTTTCTCCATGGAAAGGTGAAATTAAACTGGAATGTCTTTCGAAAATTTTTAAAAATGAAATTGATATAAATATTGAATCCCAAAATGGTAAAATTCCATCAACAATAATAATTGCCAAAAAATTATAAATTCAGTTGCGATTAGTAGCGCTGAGGCTGAAAGAGGATTCAGTCAGATGAATATAATATGCAGTGAAAAAGATATAGACTAACCATTCCTCATTTATCGGATTTGATAACTATTAATATGTGAAAAAACCGGTGAATCAGTGGAACCCATTATTTTATGTTAAAAGCTGGTTAAAAAATCATTGCTCGACCGTAGATGTTCATGGTAGAAAATGCACAGAAAACGTATATTCGGAAAATCCGGCTAAAGTTTGGAAATATGTAGAATAAAGTTTCCTTTGTTTTATTTAATTACAATTATAATAATAAATACATTACATGCCAATAAAATATTAAAAAATAAGTATTATTCATTTTTTAAAAATAAATTATGCAAGCCGGTTGTTAAAATTTTTTCAGCTCATCACGGATTATATCCCTTGAGGATAATAACTGCATCACTAATCAAGCATATAACACCAACACTTTTGGTTCAAAAATTCGTTGGTCCAAGATTCTTGAAATGAACGGTTTTCATTTTTTAACTTGTTTTTTTTCATTCATTTTTATTTACAGGGCCTAAATTTATTTATTATTTTATTTGAATATTAATAAATAATTCAACCTTGCAATTGCCATAATTAACAAATTTGGCACTGACGGTATCGGTTTTATGGAACCTCACATTGTCCATCAATACAATAACGTTTGGCCTGAAAATTTGTTTCTTTTGACATTCTGTTTGAAATTCGATTAATAGGTCTGAATTATAAGCGCCTTGTATCAATTTCCTATGCAATATCCGTTTATTCGAAACGATTGCCAGTCGGCACTGTTACTCTCGCAGGTGTATTTTTCGGACTATACCCATAGTTTCTCGTTGAGTGTAGGTTCAATCCCATTTCATCAAGATAAATTAAATTATCATCAGATTTCAGCCGATACCTTATAGCATAATTTTTCCTAATATTAATTACAGGACTAGAATTCTTTTTATCGACTATACTAACAAGTCTTTTCTAAGTTAGTTCCAGTTTTTAAAGTCAGGCAAACGGTTGGTTGGCTTATCACCATACCTCTGCTCTATAAAATGTTGACCATTCTTTTCTGTGTCAAGCTGGGGTCGTTCTGGACTTCTTCTGCAATTGTCAACGCTTTTTCTGTGAGGTAGTTTGTTTTAAACTGAATTTGTAAGACTTTACTCCAATGTAACTCTGCAATCAATAAACGCGAAAATAGAATCCTAAATAAATTGTTAATTATCACGAATTTTCATTTAATTAATTCTTTATTTGTCTCGTGATGGACTCGATACCAAAAGTAATACCCTACTTTAACAATTGAGTAACCAATAGACAGTGAAATGAAATACATAAATAAAATGTTAATTATTTCAAGTTATCATTTTATAAACTTCTTACTTTTCTTGTAATAATTCGACATTAAAAGTCACACGATAACCCAACAATCACAAAACCAATAGTCACGAGTAGAATATCTTTCGGATATGACTCAATAATCTAACAGTTTTTAATAATAATATTTTGCAGCTTTTAATCTTATTTTACTTGCTCGCTTGGATATGCCTAGATGCAGCTAAGATGGAAGTGCGTGAAAATGCAAGGTCGATAACATTGATCAAATTCATAGGTGCGGATTAATTTAATTTGATCTCCAAATCCATTTGGGAGTCATCTCGAGAGCATTAGACCGATGTGCTATACCTGCGCAAGTGCTCTCCTTCAGCTTCAGCTCATAGATTTTTTTCCATGAGTCGGGATTTTTCCACTTACTCTATATAATGTTCTTTCAGAATCTAGTTCTGTTCAGCCAACATTTTAGCCATGTCCGAATGCATCCAATTATCTGCCAGTCGTCAACAGAGCAGGATCATTAACTCTGCTTTCTGGAACGGCTAGAGAGCTTCCGTGTGGTAATGATTCACGTCTTTATGGCATCATTCGAAATCGGGTTCTTTGTTTGTCAATACATAAATCAAGAGTTTAGAATAAATTTAATCATTAAATATTAACGTCAGAGGAAAGTTATCAGAAAATGTTTGGGTGATGATTAGGTGATGATAATTAAAACAATAAGTATTTAAATTATTTTTATAAATTATGGATTTTTATTCTTGTGAAGCTTCAATTACTATGAGCCAGCTAAGTGTCAAACAGTTCTTTAACAAGCTTGAGACCCACCAATGATTATATTGGTGCAGTGAGGACATTATCAAATACTAGCAAGACAATTCATTTATGAAATGTAATATATTTGTTCAGAACCGAAAAATAAGGGATGGATTCTTAACACAAAACTTTAACTATATCTGACTCCAAAAGATATAAATATAAATATATTTATAAATATTTAATAAATATTTGTATTAATTAATTATGCAGTGTTCGTATACAATTAAATAACGCCAAGAAATCTCTTTACAAATATTTTTGGCTAATTTACAATGTGTTCTTGTGCACAAAAATTTCAAAGATATTAATATATAAATGGTTGAATCAGTTAATCTTAACTGTTTTAACAACGAGCAAAAAACAGTTGGCTCCTATGGAGCACAGCAATCGCTAAATGCAGAAAGAGGGCAAGCAAGTATAATATTTTGTGGCTACCCAGGTGAAGTCAAGACTGTCTGAAGTATGACGCTTGAGCTTTACTAAATTTATTATATTTAACGCAGAGTTGTATCCAACTTAAACAAAACCAGTATTTAAATTTATAAAAAGAAACTGAGTTAATTTTAACTCTAAGATTTCAAAAAAAGGCAATTCGATCCTTTGATTAAAGTTTCGAAAATTCTCCTGTTAAAATTTTCTTAATTCTTTTTTACTTTTATTTCGTTTTCTTGCGAAAATATTTCCAAAATAGTTTTTAGCACTCAGCTATATATATACATATATATTACTGTCCACTTTTGGTTAGATAACAAAATCTAAATAAAATTCCGAAACGATAGATTTTATTTCTGACTATAGAGTTTCTTCTCTCTTACAAATTTGTTGAACTTCTTAATTCTCTAAATTTGTTTTGACAACATTCTCAATTCACTACAATTATTTTTATACACTGCTTAATTCACGGTTTTCTATTTTCGTTCCTAGTTTTCTCTTTCTGCTTTCTCTCTCCTACAAGGAAAATTGACACCTATTTTTATTAAATTAAATTCTCACTTTCTATAAATAGTAATTTAAATTAAAACAAAATAATGGTTTCTATTTTTAAAATTGATTTCTTCCGAGTTGTTATCGCAACTAATCCACCACAACTCTAATAAAGCGGTTGTACTATGACGAATTCATGTGCACTTTTTTGGGATTTTTGTCAAATTCTACATGTGGATTTAATTGATTTCTCATGGAATTCTGAAATTCCCCTTTGAATGGCTTCGAACTCAATCGCGTTGGAATTTTTATCTGGATTTCTGTAAGATTCTTAATTTTTTCATTTAAATTTCTATTCTTAAATAAATGTATTAAACAATAACTTTTTTTTGGTTATTATTTTATTTTAATGCTTTCTTAAGTCATAAATTTACTTCATATGATTTCTAATTGTAATTTAAATTCCTCTTCAATGAAATCTTTTGGATTATGATATTGCTGATTTAACTAGTTTTGTTAGATTCACTTAATTTTAGGAGTTAGGGTTTTTCTTTAAAATGAAAAATATAAACGATTTTTCAAATGATTAGCATTTAAATGATATAGTGTAGGAACACAAAATTAGAACGAAACATATATTGTGAATACATTAGATAAGACGATTCTTTCGTTTGACGGTTGTTCGCCGAGCGCATTTGATATCAGGATTTTCTATTTCTTCTGAAGAAACTCCAATGGTTTCGAATTTGAATTGAATTGATCTAGATTTGAGGAGACAGAAATACGCGGAAACGATCATTAGAATAATCAGTAATTTAACTGGTTGAATTTCGATGTAGTAATTCATAGAAGGATGACTGTAGAATTTTGTTAGCTGCTTGTGAAGTTTCAAATTAAAAAAAGATGTCGATTTAATATTAATATTTAAACAATAATTAAATGTTATTTTTAATAACGCATTTGTAATTTTAATTAAAATTTAATGAAATTAATTAAAACTAAATATTGCAGGCACTACATATAGTATAAGACATAATAAATATGATTCGAATAAATTATATATAAAGAACATTATTGTAAATCCATATAAATTATATAATTTAAATCCTTTGTGGAGTCGTTAAAAAAACACGACTCCGACTACGATTCACATATTAACCAACAACTCGACTCCACTCCGAATCAAAAATGTTTAATTTTACAGGTTTTTCCTAAATGTTTAATCATTTTATCAAAATGTTTAATCATTTAATTTAATAATTTGAAATCCTTCAAATAATAAAATTGTAAAATCAGAAAACACATTAAAAAATTGATAAAACATAAACAAATGTGAATTAATAAAATTGTAATAGGACAAATGGAAAGAACGATAAATACTACCATTAAATGCAATTTTCCAATGATCTCATGACAAAATTATTTAGTTTTTTTTATAAAAAACAATTTTGTTATTTATTATAAATAAACAAATTTAAAATCTATCAAATTGTTAAAAACCGTTTATTAAAAATTTTCCCGATCTATACCTTTCCCCGAGAACTGTTGCATATGCGAATAAATTCCTATTTGATGATTCTGTTATTTATCTGTGTGTATATGCGATAAACGTCAGTAATTCCGCTTTTGAATTACAATTTGATGCTCGGGTTTTTTCTTTCCAAACCGAAAAAACTTCTTCAATGGGATTGAGTGGCGGGCTATAAGGAGGAAGAAAACACAACTCATGCCCATTTTCTACAATTATATTCCTTATCGCTTCATTTTTGTGGAGAGAATTCTTGTCCATTATTATAATTTTCTTGTTGATATTATTGAGGCGAAAATAATCAAGTAATTCGTTAACAAATTCAATAAAAGTATTTGTATTGAATGCCCTTTCAGAAATCTTAAAATATAACAGTCCTCGAAGACTTTTCCCTGCACATATGCTTATATTCTGTGTTCTAATTGTAGTTATTGTTTTTCTGGGTATCTTTGCCTCATTGACCAATTTACTCCCATCTTATCAAAAAAATAAGATTGTCAAAATTTTTCGTTATAAAATTTCGGCAATATTCATATCTTTTCTGTATATTTGCCTCTGAATTATGTGCCACTGGAATTAGTTTTACTTTTTTAAATGAATATTCGAAATCATTAATAGCACGGTTTATCATGCTTAAGGAAACATCCAATGACTTCTCCTCAGAGATAGATCTATTAATTTGAGATAATGTAGTCGAACTGTCACGGTCAATCATTTCTTTAATAAAATCGTTAATTTCACTTGTAAAAATTTTTTTCTTCCTGATTTTTCTGAATTTTTTAATATTCGTCCGGTAGTTTTGTAGATATTAATAATTGAGGTAACAGTCCGATAATTTATATGTAAATCTTCTGAAATAACCTTTATAGGCTGTCCAGAGTCATATTTTTGACAAATTAGTTACCTGATTGAGTTGTCTAAATTTCTTGGTCTAGTCGGTGTTGCTGGTGTTTCAACGACTGAATTATTCTCAACAATCGGCACTGTAATATTTGGTATGTTGTTTGTATTTTCTTGCATGGTTCTATAAAAACTTGATTTTATTTATATCTTTAACTTATTAAATTAAATGATTAAACATTTTGACAAAGTGATTAAACATTTTGATAAAGATGATGAAACGTTTAGGAAAACTCTGTATCAGGTTGTTTTCGTACCTTTTCAAATAGATAAATTTTTGATGTTATAGGCATAAAAATAAAAAAAACAAGATTAAACTTAATTAGTTATTTATTTGAATTTGTTCTTAAAAACAACATTGCTTATATCAAATCTATGGACTCCCAACATAAACGCCCTAAAGGTGATTTCAGGATGTTTTGTGGGCAAGCGGTTTTTCCGGGGTTGTTTTGACGGGCCACCTAAATCTATATTTCTAGAAGGTTTTAAATCAGAGTTGTTTTTTTTTAGAGCGAAAACTAACCGATCTACTAATATTTGGGTTGACTGCAATACTGTAACGGTCAACGCTGAATCTTTTACGATTTTTGGATACAACTGTATTGTCATTTTAACATTTAAATTATAATTTTATAAATTTCGTAATTAAAAAAAATCCATTTCATAGAAAAAATCGCACATTTTTTACGACTCCGACTTCGGCTCAAATTTTGGACAAAATACCGTGACTCCACGACTTCAACTCCGACTCCGACACCTACTCCACAGCCCTGTTAATGTGATAAATTTTATTTTATTTCCAGTCCCTTTAATTCATTTTTTGTTGTTTCTGATCGAGATAAAAGAAACTGTATATAAGATCCTAAACAACTAATACTTCACTGTCAGTCGTACTTCATTATAAAATTTAGTAACCATAAATTTCCTCCAGAAATCTTGGGGTGACGTAGTGAAAATTTTCAAAACATTTGAATTTATTTTTATCGGATGAGGTTCTATTTGAATTGTAAAGAGCAGACAACACTTGTCCTTGTATTGATGGTCATGTAAAGATATTATAAATTTTTATCCAGAAAACAAACTCCTTATATTTTTATTTAAAAAAATCATCATTGATTAAGTTATGCTGACAAGTTGAAAATCCTACAAGAGCATCTTGATACTTAAACCTGATAAAGATGGAAAATATGATAATGTTTCATCTCGGTGCCAATTGAATTGATATTTATGAATTAAAAGATTTTCGCTTCAGTCTTCTCAGGTCGATTAACAATCTATCGCATATAGGACAGAAAAGATAATCAAGTCATGATGGCTGTGTGAAACATAATTCAATACTTCAACAGAACTTAATCACTATAAATCCGGCATAACTCATCCACTTTTCATTTAAAAGATGCATTTTGGAGTGTTCCTCGTGAATACATGTGGACTTTACTATGAAATGATGGAATTTGTGATAAGTTCACTTTAATACTAAAGATGCTTCACACTGACACAAGTTCAATCTATAGTTGTTGTCTTATCTTAATAACAAAGATAGCGATCAGAAAATATGTCAAACAAGGGTATCTTTTTTTTGATTTTGTTTTGATCATAAATTCTGCCCTTGAAGCGATTAGAGTATATCAAACATTGATCCTTTTCAGATTTTTAAGTAACCAATTCAAATTCTAGAATACGCTGACGATATTGACTTGGTTTCAAAATCATTCGATGATTTTCAGCGAATTTCATTGGTTTCTGTTGATAATGCCAGTAAAGTAGGCTTTGAATAGTCCTGATAAAAGTGGCTTTATTTAAATGATTTGGATTCATATTGGCAGTGGCATTTTGATTAACGATACGAAACTCAAATTACTACTGCAAATTGAGTTTCACCATATCTTATCATTTCTAACAAAAGAAAATAAGAGTAGTGGTCTAGTGACAATCCTACTGCTAGCTTCTCTGGCAAACCGAGGATATTTTAGAAAATTACTAAATCTCCCTAAATATTCAAAGAATGCCTATTTCTATAATTTGACTGAAAATGGAGGAGACGCTTGTGATGATCTTCTTGATTAATATCATTCACATACTATTAGCCATTTTTTTAGTTTATTTACATCAAAATGTCAGTATATCAGGAAGATTAATATCGATTCATTAAACTATATTACTAGTCCAAGACTAATAATAAAGCGTCCGTCACTCCAAGAAAGGTTCGATTGGTTTAATTGTACAGCACATTTATTGTTATTATTTTTATCATTATTCTTGCGTATAAATACGACCTGGTTCCGCTAAAAACAAGTCAAAAAACTGAACCATCAAATTTAATTATTACGAAAACAGTTCGAAAATGGGCCGATTGCTTTCGATTCTTTTAAGGTTACAACTTGGGTCAAGCTGTGTAACCAATGCTTGTCAGAACATCAGCAGTCTTAGTAATAAGACTACCTTTTGCTGACGGCGACCCTTTACTGCATCATGACCCGCGTCGCATACGGCCAGTGCATAATGGTACGAAATTTTATAGACATGTGATAGGGAATTTTTCAAGATATTTTCCGTTCCATTTGAATTTTCTTCTTTGTCGTGTATTCAAAAATTAAAACTCTATAGTAAACATAACGATAAAAGTAGTCGAATAGCCACAACACCATAATATTAAAAATTAAATTGGGTTCTGCTGGACTTTTTATTTGTTTTAAAGAGCACGTGGAGTCAGTATTACTTAGTGGATACTTACTTATAACTCAACAGAATTGGAATGGTTTTTCTAAACCGTTTTCCTTTACTAAAATTATCAGTTAATTATTAAATTATATAATTAATTAATAATTTATATTATAAAATGAACGTAAATCTATAAAATGTCTTTTAATAAAATATAAATATTTAAATAAAACCAAAAAATAAAATTACACTTTATGATACAATAATTAAATAAATACACTAGCAAACATATTAGGGAATTTCAAATTAATTAATAAAATTATGATTTATTAATTTTACTCTATTTCTCATCAAAGGGATCAAGTAATTTGGCGTAACTTTTTATTAGTTGAAATACAGAAAATATTTTAATTGTCTTTATCTTAAAATTTCATTGTGCCATATTATTGATTAATTATTACATAATGTTTAGTTAGAATAATTGATGAAATTTCGATAATTAAAATTGTGTGAAATAATTTTTGTGATTAATTATTTATGATTATATAAAAATTAGTGAGTAATTAATAAAATTGTAAAAGCTTAAGATATTAATGAGAACTCAAATAATGCTAGTTATTAAATTTAACTTTTATGCAAATTATTATCTTTAATATTAAGTATTTTTGCGATTGGTATTTTAATGGTATCATTGTAGATGCCAGTGGCTGGTTTTAGTAGAAATAAACTAATTGCTTGGTTATCATCACCGATAGAACATTTTGTTACGATTTCGATTTTTCACAACTAAAATCGAATGTACAGAAAGAAATATATCTATATGGATTAGCACGACGCATTTTGACCCAAATACGAGAAATTTTAATAGCCGCAACTAAATTGGAATTTGAAAACTATGCAAAACACTAAAAGAAATACTGCTTTCATTTAGTCAAGATGTTAGGTTCGTATATGAGCTTTGCACCTCACACAATTTTCCTGGCTCCAATTAAATAGATTTATGTGCGTGAAATTTCCTAAAAACAACTCGTCTTTGTTTATAACATTTATTAGTTAATACATTAAAACACATAAATTCTAAATTACAAACCAAAAACAATTTTAAAAAGTTTATCACTTATAAACGGTGCGCCGCTAAATCTTTTATTTTTCATGCAAGCTATCGTTCTATGGTGTCAAATCAAGATGGAGATTACCCGAATTTCGCGCTATAAAATATAACGTACGTAAATTTTCCACCCTTCTTAAAATTTAATAAAAATTCGACAGTGCAGTTTCCCTTGAAATCTGATGAGATTTGAGTGGTTAGTAGCAAACTGTTACAAGTGGAATTTTCTTAAATGAAAAACATTTTTGTTTCTACTTTTCCGTGAAATATATACATATATATCCAACCTTTTGTCGTCAAAAATTTACACTCTTGTTGAATTAAATTGAACTTGATTTCAATCTAACTACCTCTTTGATGATGTAATTTTCAATTAAATTTCAATATTATAAGCTTTAGGCAAGTCCAATTCTAACAAAGAACCTCATATCAACACTTTCAGAAAATATTTTAAATAAAACCTGGAGTATATTAATCAGTATAGATTTTATTAATCTAACTCCTAAAATGTATTCATTAATGTCTAATCTTTGAATTGTCTGATACTTATAATCATTACCATAACAGAATCTGATTTCGCAGTACCAGTGAATAAATAAGCTTGACAGCTATTACACTTGAACGTGGAAGGTTTGGGGCGTTATAACTTGGTTGTATTGCAAATTTAAGGTTTTTCCCAAAAATTTAGAGTATATAATATTGTGCAAACATGAAATGTAGGAATTTAAAAACCTACACATTTTTAAGAATAGTATGTATCATTCTTATTAGGGCCCTGAATGCCATCGCTTCATTATTAGAAATAATATTGATAAATTAAAATGTAAGTGTAAAAATTTTACACACACAGCATTAAAAACCCAATTATGACGTTACCTCAAAATGGGTTAATATGCAGTCATAATTTCTAATAAGAAAAATGTCTTAACATTTAAAATTTATTAAAATGAACTAGATATAAAAAAATTAAAAATGTAATTATAAATTTAAATAAGATTAGAAAATTTTATTTAGAAAATCCAGCTAATATATCATATTACAACATTGAACTTTTCATTTTTTCACAATATAGATCTTCATTGAATTTGGGAAGTGTTGCCATTGAATCAATGTCTTTTTTGCTAGGATAAGCCTTTGACATATTCATCGACACGTAATTTTTTCTATAAATTATCCACAATTGATTAATCAACTTGTGAGTGAAATATGGACCCATGTTGCATTGGAACATTCGGAGCATAAATACACCATTGTGCCTTAGAAAATCTGTAACAAAGGCATGCACAATGTGTTTTTCATTTCTTGAATAGCTATCTCCGTCGACTAGAATCTTTTTGATGAATTTAACTCGAGAATAGAATAAACATCTGTAAAGCCACAACATCAAACTACCAAAAACTATAACTGTTAGAAGCAATAACCAGCAGTACAAAGCCAGATACACTTTTTCTGCCAACATGTTAACAGATAGAATACATTGAGTGACATATGAATTATGCTTGAATCCTGGATGTTTCATGTTTCCTAGATGGCAGAACGAAACTTTTGGAAACATTGTAGTATTGTGCAAAGTGTTTCCTTCAATAATTTCATTATACAAATCTCCGACGAAAGCCGATGGAGTTTTCGTTAATCCAAAAAAAGATTGGATAATAAAGATTTGAAAAAAAATTACTCCCATATACAAAATTTTCACGAATAAATAAGACGATACCAAATGAGTAGCTTGGCGCTTACTGGGAATTAACAGACCAAACCAAGAAGAAATACCTCGTTTTATGGTTGAAACCCCACTTGTTCTGTTATCTCTGTGGCTATAGATTACTTGTTCCATGTGTTCAGCAATTTTCCTGACAGATTCAGTTGATTCTTCATCGACTTTATTTTGACAATCCTTGGCTTGTTTCAATAAGGTTGTAAAGTCACAGCTTGAGCGGTTGAGATATGTATATTTCCAAATGATATATGGAATAAGAAGCATTATGCATTGAATCGCCAAACAAAATGGAATCCATTGATAATAATAAATGTAACCATCATTTTTCGCTTCTTCCCATTCTTTTAAATTGCTCGGAATACTGTTTTGTTTTGGTAGAATTATTGTCCCTTCAGTCCAACAATAATTGTTGACATATTTGTCGAATCCAGATCCAGCTTGAGCATTTGCAATAAAACAAGACAAGGCATCATTGAAATAAGCGGCACAAGTGACAATAATAGATCCGAAGAAAAACAAAAATGGAGTAACCTTAAATGCTAACTTGTCGATTCCATCATCGAGTCCCAAATGATCATTGAACGATTTTATAAAATCTAGCACGTTACCTTCGATCATTTTACACAAAAAATGTTCTTTATCGATAAAATTGATTAATTATTTAAACAAATTTAGGCTGATTAGAATAACAAAAACAGAATTGCCTATCTCGTTTTCTATTCAATAATGATTATGTAACATTGTGATTCACGTTGTTTTGTTTTTCAAATAACATCAATCTCGATCGGGATTGGCTGTGAATCAGGCGTGTTACGTGACATTATGATATAAAATTTATCATGATTTTTAAATTTGATATAAAACTGGCACATGAATACAATATTAGTCAGTATAGATTTTATTAACAATATAATGCAAAAATTATTAATGTTTTTATAATTTTAGTTAATCCCATGTTAAGATTAGAATCATTAAAATACTATGGGCATTTCTAATTCAGCCGGTATTTAAAAAATTATTATTTAACCAATTTGGACTTAAAATTATTTATTACATTCTATAAAATATTAAATTTAAAATATTTTATTAAAAATTGTGATATTATGACTGCGTTAAAGTTGTCATTGAGTCCTCACTATTATACGAGGAATTTATGCAAATGAGTAATTATATTTTCAGGTTATTCCTGTAAAAAATCACTCATTTTAACATGCCAGAAGAGAAAAAAAGAGTGGCCGTTGAGCCAGAATTTCATAATTATTGATCTGATTCCAAACGTACTTTAGTGATAGATATAAAGAATTAACAATTACGTTTAAATTTTATTGTTTAGCACAAATAATCTGGTTTTCACATTATTGCAAATACACGGGCTGATTGAGCAACTAAAAGCTGTCAGTGTTTTTACAACATATGCTGTTATACGGCAGATTTTTGCCTAATTCTTCTATGTCTAACTTCGTCCTGTATAAATGAACGGTTAAACAAACTCACCACTTTTCTGACTTTCAATACCAATGGCTGAATAATCGCTTACAAATCGAATTCGGTTTCATCCGTTCCCATGGAGTAAGTAACAGCTAAATTCCATGTCTCACAAACATCGTGGTTTTGAGCGCTCGTGTTTGCGTCCACTGGACCTGAACGTTCTGGTGCTCGATTTTCACGGCCTCTTGAGTCGATTTTAACTTTTTGAACACTTCGTTCATCTTGGATAGCTTGAACCAGGTAGCTTACAACTTGTGTATTTCTTGGTATTGTCGCAACAACTGCCGATGCAATCTTTCATTTTGGACTCGGAGTTCCCTCACTTCCATCTTGAGGTAACTATTCCTTTTCTAGAGTCCGAAATGACTAGAATGTGAGTAAATTCTCTTCAAAATTTACAGAGCGTATTTATGATATAAATACATTTTCAATCCATCTACCAATTCACCATACCTCATCACACCGAGTCAATTAACATGAACTACATTTTATTCTATCTAAATATTTGGGCTGTTTCCTGGCGACCAACGGTGGATCTTCATAGATGGCGTTATTACTAGTCTTATAATTAGAGTAGGTGAGTTGGCACGGTGACCATGGAAGGAGCGTGTAAGATCTTCAAGGATGGATCGTCCAGTTCAAAGATTTTGAAGTGGAGTCCGAGCTGGGTATCTTGCCAGACGCTATGTTGGCGTTTACCTGAGCCAGACGATTTCGCGCCTCATCCCGGATTCCTTAGCGAATTCAACTCTCTAACTGGATTTTGACCCGATTCTTTTTTTATATCCTCTCCAGGCAAATCAACATCTCTATCGACTTGAGAAATCCGAATTAGCCAGTTTAGGTAGCCCGCCATCACAATGACGTAATTCCAATCCCCACAGCGCCTGTCGATATCGCTTTGTAGAGTCAGTGGGGCATCGGACTACTGGGTCGATTATTGTGTAGTCTGTGAAGTTGCACGTGACCGGAAAGGATATTAATATTTCCTACTATATTACTTGCTTTATAAACAGTGATAAATTCATGAATCCGAGTAAGTATCGATAAAATCCCCGCAAAAAATTAATCAACTGTTTATAAACCAAAACCGCAATCAATAAACATCAAAATGATCTTAGCATTTCCACGTTCAAACACTAAAACGCAGGCAATAAATGACCTTCATTTAATAATTTCTAGACTTATACATTACAATGCGATCATTAAGCCTCAAAGTGACATTGTTGGAAATTCTTTTAGAACTTTTGCCTGTGTTCAAACCCAAAACCCCTGTAGGTGCCCTAATAGATAGAAGTGAGCTCATGATGATTCATCGTTTTTCTTGTGAAATCACGATGAGTTATCGAACAAAGAAATGAATCATACAGATGAGTCAGAAAAAATGAGTCAAAACAATGACCCCATGTTCCGGCATTTTAAAATTTTCAAAATGTATCAATATTCGTTTGACAAAAACTTTTTCAAAAAAATTTCCGAGTGAAAACCAACGATTCAATAACATATTGATATATTTTTGTATGTTTTTGACACTCATGCACATGTATTATAATTTCTTTGTTATATTTGCACTTGTATTGCATATGTCTTTATTAAAATTTCACTTGAATTTCAGATTTCATTGTTATTCATATATTTTCTATATTTCCCTTTCACATTTAATAAGAACTTAGAAAGTTTTGTTAGACGATACATGTTAATTAACATAGATTTGAGAACAAAAAATATGTTTCCGTGTATCATAACAAATATGAGACAAAAGTATTATTGTTATTGTTTTTATTATTATTATTATTATTATTATTATTATTATTATTTAAATTTTTCAAGTATTTCCAATATAAATTTTTTTTGGAAATAAATTATTATTCAATAAAAATCACATATATAATCGGACAATGGTATAAATAAACAAAAAAATTTAAAATTTATTAAAAATAAATAAACAAATAATCCATATTTTCAACGGCCTGGTATAAGAAGAAAATGGAGATGAATTGATTACAAACCATTAAATTCTTGTTGATGAAGCAATGATCGCATATAGAAAGAAACCAGTAGATTTTTCATGGATCCTTTTTAGGACAACACTCATCGCAAAGGAAAATGCATTTCAAGGGGATGTTCTATGCGGTATTTGAAAATACGAAGTGGTCACGAGTCACTGTGGCCTTCATGTATATGAAGATAATTCTTCAAAGATCGGGTGAGTATTATGAAAGAAAATTCAAAATGACATTTCACCGTTGGTATTTGAAAATGGATCCTGGGATGCTATCAATACACTGGCTGAAAAAAGTAAATTTTCGAACAAAAGCAAACTTATTTTAATTATGTTTGGATTTAGTTTTAATTTATTTCACTATAAAATATATATTGCGAAAATAATAAATATTTTATTCTTTATTTTTATTAATTTTTCATTTTTATTGTAAAATTAAAACTTTATTCTTTAATATTTATTTCTTTACAATCACGTTCATCTTCGCCACATTTTGTGTCCATATCATTTTTTTCATAATTATTTGTATCCTCAGTTTCTTCCACGCTCATAGTTTGACTATCAACTCCATCATATTCTTCATCCCTCAATATATATTCATATATATTTATCCAAGTAATTTCTTGTATTTTTTCCGCCAAGTATTTTGTAAAAATATCTTAATAAAATAATAATAATATTATTAAATTAAATTAAAATTAACGGAAGTTAAACAATGAATAATTGGAAAAGTTACTTAACATTATCTCAGGAATACGATCGTTATTATGAACCAAAACAAACTCAACGCTCAACGATCGACTCTTCAGATTCTTATTCATAAAATACAATACTCTATACTTCCTTTTACTGCCATATCAAGCCATCCTGATCAAAAATCAAATTCGTCACAAAAATACTCCAGCTCCTTCGTCCGCAACACAGAGTGGAATAACATATTTTAAAACGAAGTATGCGTTTTTAAGAACTTGTTTGGTATTTTGAATGTTTTCTGCGAATTTTGTTTCTTAAATTGGTGTTTTCCCGAAGTTTAATTTACGAGACAATAACAAAAACAATTGCAATTTACTAAAATAACTTAGTAATTTTTTCTAAAGTTAATATTGTTTCAATTCCCTAAATCTATAAGAATCAATCAGGTATAAAGTTGTAATCATTATTGGTAAGATATTATTTTATTGATAATTTAACCCCTAAACCCTACAATTTAATTTTTCAAGCGAAAAAGTCACAATATAAAAGAAAAAGGAAAATTTTTAAAGGGGTTTAATTCTATCATATTATCTCAATGTTTTTAATAAAAAATTTTTTTTAATATTATTTATAAAAATATTATGAATTATTCTAAAAACCTGTGAATTACTGAATTTAAATAAATTTAAAATACTTAATTTTTATTGATTTAAGTTCTAAGTTTGATTATTTTGAATTCGTATTATAAGATCCGGAACCATAACTTTTATCCCAAAAATTAGCTCCGGAGTCGGAGTTGGAGCTAAGTCAAGATTACTTCGGCTCCCCAGTCCTGCTTTTCAGTAGTTAAACAATTGGGTTTTTGGGCATTTGGGTTTTAAGCTTGTAATTTATTTGGTGGCAACTTGAACATTGTCCTAGTTGCAGCAGGTATTTACAGGAAGAGTGATGGGAATGTTGAAAACTCGCACGATTTGATACGAGCTGAATATCAGGATGGGAAAATACCAAGATATCAGAAGGAGACAGGTTAAGATTAAAATTCATATCGGACACTGAATAAATGAAACAGCACAAGAAGTCTGTAAAGTCATTAGTTTTTTTGAATTTGAGAGGTCATCTAGTACATCAACATCCAAGTAGTCAATTTCAATGTGAGATAAGTCCTATTTATCTTTCTTTTTGACGCATACTAACGGTGCGTTCCACGGGGAATTACATTCTTTTATTATACCAAACCTTTCCATTTCATTAATTTGTTCATCAATTTTTCCTATCAAATGAGCTGGATTAATAACTATAGGTTTACTCGAAGTCAAAATTTCATGGATTAACAAAGTTGTTTTTCCTACGTCCATTTATGTTTCATCAAAATGCAATCATATTTATTCAACAATTTTTTAATATTATTATCTCTCAGTTCATCATTTATATTTTCATCTAAACTTTTTACTACTGCGATATCTGTCAATTTATTTATTTCACTTATATTATTTCTAGTAGTGCTTCCAATTTTAAACGTAATATTAAACGTTTTCAAAAAATGTATTCTTCCAATAACTTCAAGAGATATCTTTTTAGCTGCAATAAATTCGACTACTCTCCTTTTTGATATTCCAATAATTTGCACTTCCACGTTAATTTTTCACAATAGTTCAATATGTGATTCATTTGCACATCGTAATTTCACGTAACATTCTAATTCCAAACATTTGTAGCAAACTTTTATCAATCGCACTTATTTTTGCTCCTGTGTCTAATAAACACCGTACCTCATTATTATTAATAAAAATAGAAACAGTAGGTCTCCAATTTAATTTATCATATTTAATTATTTTATTATTTAAATTATTATTATCATTAATTATACAAAAATATTCATCCAGATTTAAATTTTCCTCATTATTACATCCTAAATCATCCATTTTCCATTTATTAACACGCCAATCACTATAGACGTTTGAGTCTAACTAACAATCACTATTACTATATAAAGGTTTAATTTTTTTTATCATTCACAGCATACAAACAATTACCAATCATACCATTCATACATTCCTTATGTAATACATTACTTACATTTACTATAGCGCTCCGATAACCTCATCTTGTGGTGGAGTATATCTATTTGGGCATTGACTTTCATTTTCATCATCAATTTGCTTGATTGTTGCCATTTTTTCTCGGTATTACCGTTCTTTGTTTGATCGAATTTTGAACCACTGGTGATGAAAGTGTCCTGATTTATAGCAATTATTGCATTTAACATTTATGAATTCTGATCTTTTATGCCCCTCTTCATGACAAGCCCAACATTTTAAAATTCGTCTATTATTTTCCTGACATCGAAAATCATTAAATATTGGTCGAGATACTTGATAAAAATGATGTGATCTCTGATCATTGACTTCCCTTTAAACTGAAGCTTCATTTCTTCTAACTGGTTTCATTTGATAGTTTGTCGAATTTTTTACAACACCTGCGTATTTAATATTTGTTTTCTTTGCTACAACTTGGTTGTTGAGCTGGTAAATTTCATTATTTACTTTTTCATGTTTCTTGATTCTTTTTCCATTTCTTACACAGTATTAAATTCGTTTATTCTAAGATCTTTCTTCATTTCATTATCTTCTACTGTAAGTAAAATTAGACATTTCTGCAATTCCTATTCATTCAATTTGTGTTGCAAAATTTATTTTGCTAGCTTTTCTATTTTTGTGCAGAATTCATTGGCTGAATCATTTCCTTGGCCTCTTGAAGATCATTCATAAAATTCACTGGGTTTTTGAAAGCTTCTCTGAGACGATCCAAATAGTTGATGTCCTCACGAGTTGCTTCATATTTAGATATAGTATTTGCTGATAAAATGCTTTGAAAAATTTCACTCTGTATTCTTCTGAGATGCCTATAAGGTCAAAAAATCTTTCACATTCTTGCATAAAATCTTCTGTCGGCTCCAATTTCGTAATTTTTTGGAGGCTTAATAAAATTGGCCATCGTGGTCGCCATGTTAGATGTATTACTTTTGGTATTAATAACGTCCATAACTAAATATTTATAAGATTCAAAATCCAGCATTTATTCTTATTATTTAAACAAAATTCTTGAGGAATTATATTAAACGCAAAGTAATTTAATCATAAGGAATTTACATACCCAATCAATCCACAACATACATTCATTTCATCCTTTTTTAAATTAATATTTATTTAGTTATTTTATGAATTAATTTAATTATATTCAAACACAGTTGCTACTGTCAAATTTTAAAGTATGATTAGATGGATGGGTAATAAGAGAGGATTCAACCTGGATAATATTTTCATATGAAGAGTCAGATTTCAGGAAATCGGAAAAATAACACCCAGATTCAGAACCTTCGAATGTAGTCAATTTTGAAGTGTCAATAGTAATAGGTTGATATTTGACAGAGGGTCTTCAATTGGTTCTTCAAGGAGTGCAAAACGGTTGTTGGATAACTTTATAACCTGGTTCTCAAATTATAGCATTGTTGTGAAATTCTGATTCTGTGGCGTTTGAGTTCGTGAGTCGGCCGAAGGCTGATGAGCTGCGTACATTTACTTTCTCGTTCTCCGAAAGCACATGAACATTTTTTGAGGCATAAGAAAAGATAAAATTATGTTGGGGTCTTTATTTTAGTGAGGTCTCAACTTGCTCTGGTGTTCTCTTATATAAATCAAAAGACAAAGTCAAATATATATAAATGATTTATTATTAAATGCAAATTTACCAAATAAATTTCTACAATCTTCAATTTTAACTTTTCGATCACTCTTTATTCAATTATTAATACAGATGAAATTTGGGTGCGTGTTATGTAGTTGTTGAAATGTATGTCGATGCTTGTTATATATGTGCGTGCAAAAATCGTTGTGAACTAAATCTGTTCTATTTTAAGATCTTCCAAAGATTACCTTTTTCAGATCACTTCTTTTGTGGTATGATTTTAGTGGGCGATTAGACTGAAAAATATCTCAGTATTTATACTAAAATATTTTGTCAGTAGAAAGGGTTTTTTATTTATTTAATAAATTTATTTATTTTTTTGATATACGTTTATTTATTTATTTTCCTAGATAATTTGTATTTATTTAATAAGTTCACTAATTGAAATTAAATTTATTTGTACTTCATATATTTATTTTGTATTTATTTTATATTTATTTAAGGAATTCATTTCTTTGTTTACCAATTGTCTTTGAAATTAGATTGATTTTTTAATTCGTGTTTTGTCGGTATTTACTTTAGATATTACAAAGATTTAGATATCAAAAATAAAATAATAAAACCAAAAATTTTGTAAATTTAATTACTTTTAATTACATGGATTTCTCACAATCATTCCCAATGAAGACAAAAACAAATCAGTGACATTCATTTATTTGATATTATTCTAGGAAAGAAGAAACTAAGAACATTAAACAGGCTAAATTTAGTTCAGTCATGAATCGAATAAAATCAGATGTGGGGTTGTTTCTCTTTAATTTTCATCCGCGTCGATATCGACCGGTTTCCGAGTGTAGTGAGGAGTATCTTCTTTGGCCTTTAATCAGCCTGGAATATGGTTCATCCCAAGAGCGAGCCGGCTCAGGAATTGCGGCTGGAGTCAGTTTAGTATCGGGCCAAGAATTTATAATCTGGGTCTCCAAATTCGCCTGAAGAATAGCGTTTTCTGCTCGGCTCTTCTCTCACCGTCTCCGATTTTTATTTGGTTTATGCTTTACTGACGGTCCTAAACTAGGAAAGGTTTTATGTGACATTTTGATATTTGTTGCGTCTTGACCATTTGATCTCCGATATTTCCGGCGGATGATAGCGGCAGATAGTGAACCGGTATCAAGTCAATCTTTTGTGCTGTTGCGTGACTGGTCACCCTCGTCTGTAGCTCCTTCTCCGTAAAAATATGACGGAGTGTTACGCTTTGGGCTGCAATCAATATGCGCAGAGAACGATTTTCGGAAATCAGGTCGTCCCTGCAGCGCGAAAGTCGATGAATATTCTTAAAAACCTCCTTTTAGCTAATTCTATAGGTCAGTTAATCGATTAACGTTCGAGTTTCATATTCATGTATTGCTTATAGTTAAAATTTCCATTTGGTCACGTTATCTGCAAAAATGACGCTATTTCAGTCTGTTGTGCGCCCACCCCTTTTTCTGTACTCGTGTGGTCACCATCTTTACCCATATCGATTCCTACAAATTCCTTCAAATATTTTATCACCTATATACGTCGAGTGGGTTGCTTCCTAAATCCCTTAACTCATGCCGCTCTTACCAAAACTTTAATCTGCCCACTCCGACCGACGCTGCCATCAGTCGCCATGGGTTTTACAATGGCACATTGCGGGTATAGACCAGCGTATTTCGACAAGAACTCGTCGCGGACAGTCGAGGGATTAGGTGTATCACGAACAGTAGCCATTACAGGCTAAAGTTAACTGCCCTCCTAAAATTCTATTTCCATACGTGCAATATAAATGTGAGTTTAGGGGGAGTCGTCGGTGGCATCAACAGATACTACGACCAAGTTTAATCTTTATTTCTTTTGACCCTTAAAAAATTAGTTTTGAGTTTTAGTAAATATTGTCGAATAGAATAAGATATTTATTTCCGTAATGTGTAAAGTATAAAATCTGTTGTAAATATATTAGAATGCCTACATGAATTTTTTATTTTATTTATTTTTTTCTGAGTTATCTTCGTTCTATCGACAATATCACAATCAACATCACATGTTTTGATATCGTTGCTGGAACGTTCATCTTATTGTACTAGTAATAAATCTCATAATGTAAACATTTTTAAATAATTAAATTAAAATAACTCATAATGAACCATTTTTTCTTAACTTTTATTGAAATTTTTCTCCCTTTCCCCCTCAATCACATACTCTATAATATCAGTCTAATTTAGTAAATCAAGCTTCGATCAATACTAATTTAAATAAAATAGAAGTATGGTGCTATATTCAAGTGACAACATTCAAACACAATCATCAAACATCATAACCAACATCTGATCTTCAAACTACAATTTGGACATAGTGTTGCGTAAAAGATTTATTTAAATATTTATAAAATATTCTTCATTTATCCTTCCTTACAGTGTTAAAATTTCAAAATAGCCGGAGGGAATGGGGATATGTGCGCTATGAATTTTGAATAAAAAGTTGTTAAAAAATACTTGAAAATATTTCAACAAAAATATGGCCCATTCTAGGAACTTATAGCATACCTTATAACTCATCCGATGAATCATGTCCTTTGTTAATTGGACATATCTGAATAAAGGAAAATTGCTGGGGTAGGAAGGGTTTACTGTGCTACGCGCCAGACGGTTCACATTTACCTTCTAACGTTATATATGATTAATCATACATTATTTTTCCAAATTCTAGATTTAATCGTTTCCACACTTAGAATCGCTCATCAATCAAGAATTTATCGACAATAGATATTTCCTCATTATTATTTCCTTTCTTTCTCCAGATTTTAGTTTGTTTAAATAGCTGAAATAATAATTTATATATTGTGAAATAATTAATTATATGTCTGCAGAAAATTATATTCGTTGCGACTATCCCTCGTGTAATCAAGCTGACTTACAGGCTATTGTAATTCTTGACCAATGTTATCATAACTTTTGCTACAATTGTTTCAAATCTTGGTACAGAAAAAGTTCAAACTGTCCAATAGATCAAACAAACACGACAGAAGTCCACATGCGTTCCGATGCAAAGTTGGTAAATTTATCTGATCCTGGAGATACATGTGAAATTGAAAATTCACTTGGCTTTTGTTGTACATATTGGCTAGAAATATTCAAAATTGTCTGCCTCAGATATAAAGATTATACGCATTTAATGGTCAATAGCTTTCAAGATTGTCTTTTAAAGTTTAAAACCTCAAAAAAACATAAATTAGAATTTTTGAAGCCTTTTCTGAATGAGGATAATAATTACTTTTACAGGCAGTTGAATAATTCGCTTCAAATTGAACTCAACAAAAATATTATTTTTCAGACTGATTTATGTGGCGTTTCTCAATTTCTTGATAAATACTCGTGTATTATGAAGAACTATGAGAAGGACCATAAGGATTCCTTTAAAGGGTGTGAAGATAATTCAATAAACGAGTGGATTGATATCTATTCAACTATAAACGAACTTCAAGTTATAATATCCGAAATTATGGAAAACCAACTAAAATTAATAGAAAAATACGAAAGAAAAATAAATTTTTACACAAGATATAAATTTCGAATCAAAACATTAAAATTTAAACATATTAAAAAAGTGTTAAAAATTCTCGAAAAAATCACTAAACACATTCAGACAATATCACTGTAAAATTTCTACAGTAGAATGTGCAAGGCATGCTGACTTTATATATTTTTATAAATTTGTTAAATGTTCTCTAAATAAAATTCGGTTTCGAAATTCATATTATAATTCCATATTATTGTTGGGCTTCAGTTTGTTTTAATGTAGTAGTAACTCGCCACAAAAACATGTCACTTAGACAACTAAAAACTAAATAAACACAAAAAATTCAGAAAAACAGAAATTAAAAAAAAACACCAAGATTAAGTAAAATAGCAGTAAGTACTAGAAAAAAGCACAAAATTAATCATATAAATAACAAGTATAAATCACAGACGAAATAAATTCAACAAATATTCTAAAGAGAACAACAAATATAAAAAAAAGAATTCTAAAACAGAAATAAAAATATAAAATAATGCTTTTGGAAATTACCATAGAAAAATGACTGTTATTTACTCATTCAAACTGAAGCTATTCATATGTTATTCTGAATGTTATTATTATGGAATATTAGATAGCTGATACGAAATACTCAATCGAAAGTACATGTAGACAATCACAACCAATCGAGTGAAAGAAAGGTTTGCATGAAGGCAGATTGGCTAATTTAACATTATCTACACCCAAGGGAGTATAGTGTGTTGAGTGTGACATATGAGAAAGCTCGTAAGTCAGAACGCAGCTAATTTCGAACAAAGTAATAAACCAAGCTGCGCTCAGATAAATTTTCTATAATATAAAATAAAAATCAATAATTTTATAACAGAAACATACGAACTCACCTTGATGTTGTTCTACACTATAGAAAATTGAAAAATGGTAGAAAAAAATTTTTACATAACACATAATAAAAAATACAATCAAACTTTTAACAACATTGTCAATCAGCGTTGAGATAAACTCCTACATTAACTTAATTATAAACATTTTTAGAAAAAAAATGGCGGAAAAATTTTTTAATTTAAATTTTGAGGATTCTTCTCCGAATTTTTGAAGATTTTTTTAAAACTAAAATTAATTTTATATTTTTAAGTTTTCAGACATTTCTGTCGAAAAAATATAAAACCTGAGATCTGAACAATAAAGCATAAATTGTAAATTTTATTTATAAATTTTAAAAAATTAATCCCGAATCCACTTATTTTGTACATACTCAGAGATTTTTTCCGAGATGTATAATAAAATGCATTTATGGCGTTTAATTTTTTTATAACTTCAAAAAATTGACTCACTTTATTTTGAATTAATTCCAAAAACTAAATAATTTCCTGAACATTCATAAACATTATTAATAATATATATTATTTTCTACTAAATCTGATTCAGAGTCAAATTTTGTAGAAAATATTATGTTACTTAAAAAGAAATCAGAGGTGAAACACAAAACAAGTCCTTATAATAATGTATATATATCAGTGACGAGTCGTGAAATTTTATCTTAGGGAATCAACCTATTAAATCATTTTGGAAAAAAGAATTCACAGACCAAGTTACTGAAAATTTAGGACCTAGGAGTTTAAAATAATATTTAAAGTGTTTTTAAACAAATGAAATTTTATTGCATTTTTTTATTTAATAACTAGTACTTATATTTAAGAAAAATTCTTCTGTCATTTTAGGAAAATATATTAATTACGGCATCATAAAAATTTTCTGTGGATTTAAGTGTCTTAAGTAGTTCCTTTTCTGTTGAAATTACGGCCAATGAACTTAATCTTTTCGATCCTATTTTGTTGCGAGCGTAATTTTTAATTCTTTTCATAATTGAGAAAACTCGTTCTGCTGTTGGTGTTGTTGGTGGAATTGTTGTATTTTAAGTTATCTTGATGCTGGGTTTTCGTGCTATATTACTGATACATTTAAACAATTTTCAATGCCGTTTGTGTTCTGGCTCAACAAAATATATATTTACATGAAAACACAAACTACTTACAAATTGATTCCAATTAGAAAATTTTCACACAAATATTTGCATAAAATTAAAGTGGTTAAAGTAGTGGTTAAATTATGAATTTGGCTATCGTATATATAGTTGTTTTGTGTGTGTGTGTGTTTGCGACCAATAGGCGATTTTTAGCGATTTTTAGGGTTTTTAAATGATTTTATTAATTTTTAAATATTTTTATAATTTTTTACTCATTTCTGTTTATTTTTTGATATATTATTTGTATTTTTGTCGAATTTATTTTTATTATTTTTGAATCATTATTCTTTTTTACCATTAAAAAGTTAGTTTTTTGGTCATCGCTTCCGCCGGTGTATTATCTAAACCTTATTTTGCAAGGTTTTGGCGGTTTTATGTATGGAATATATTTCTGTCTGCTGCTGTAGGATTTCTTTGGATTTTATTAATTTTGTTTTATTTATTTTCGTTATATATTATTTTGTTTTATTTGGTGTTTTTATTTTTATTTTTAATATCTGTCTCTGGTGCATGTGTATGTTCACGGTAGCCATTTTAATAATTCAAGAATTTGTTTTAATTGACATAAATTTATTTTTTGTTTAAATTGTGGCTTTAAGCCCAACACTATGAAATGAACTTATGAAATTTTTATGCCATATTTTTGTAGACCTTTGATAGTCAAATGTTCAAATTTTTTTTAATTACATGTTTTAGTTGAATTATTTTAGTCAAATTTTTAATAAACTTCAATTCAAAAATATTTCCTCGTATCGACCAAGTCCCATGAAAACTTCTTTTCCATGGTACTCATGATTAAATTTTCATTATCATCACACAATCATAATAATTATTAATCTTGTAATTGTTAAGATAAAGAACCGAATTTATTTGATTATTCATTGCTTAATTATTAATATTATTGTTATTAATTGTTATCTATAATTCTCAATCATACTATGTAAAAAGTGACTAAGATATACATGCAAGAAAATAAAATAATTTTTACCGAACTAGTTTCAAACTAGTACTTCGGTGTGGAGATACCCGTAGTAAATGGCTTTTACCGGATCAGTTCTCTACTCCAAGAACCTCAACGTCAAACCCCCAGTAGAGAGCGAATGATCACGAGGAAGATTTAAATATCTTACAAAAATGAAAGAAAAATACACGAACTAGAGATAGAAAAAAGAAATAAAAATATTGAAGGAAGTGAAAATTTGAATAATAAACGTCATCTATAGACAATTTATGAAGTGATCATAACGAACCAAAATAAAACTAATAAACAAAAGGGAAGAAAGTAAATCAATTCATTATCAAGAAAGAAAAGTCAAATGTTGGAATCAATATGATTGTTGAACTATCATCACGAAATTGTAAACGGTATTGATTAACCAGTTCCTGAAATGATTTTACGAAGTTTGAATTATTATTTTATTTAAAAATTGTGTATGGTGTAAAATCGTGATGGCGTAATTAGGTACTTGAATTTCAGAAGGAATGATCGCGAAAAACCTATGGTAGAATGATAAGTGTCGGCTCTAATTGAAATTCCCTAATCACATGAAAAAACTAAACATTGAATTTCGATTAATTTTATGGTCTCGAATATGATAATAATAATTTTATAATTTTACTATTACTATCATTGTAATAGTAATTGAGTGTGGTCAATACAACTGTACATATATTCATTTATTGATCTATAATGTTCATTGTTTTAAAATAAATAATGATTTTTGTTTTAATTATATAAACCAGACATCCGATGAAAAAGAATACCGAAAGGCCAGAAAGGAATCTCACAAAAATTCACTATCGGGAGAAAATTTAATTGAATCTAACTGCTTTGAATAAAAAATTGTGGTAATTAAAAGAATTATTTTTGTTTTCAATTTTATTCACAAAATGGGAAGAGTTATTGGAAATAAAACTACCATTAACTTCTATAAATTTAAGTTATTATAAATACTTTTAATAATAAATGAATAAAGTTTTAACTATAATTTTTATTTAACAAAATCCAAAAAGGGTTGCGACTTACGGACGATGGGAGGGTAAATCCAGTGAAAATTAGATGCATAAAATTCAAGTTTTGGGAAAATTTTTAGAGAAAACCAACCCTAAATAAAATCAATCAAGTTATGAAAAGGAAATAAAATTAACTAAAATAATTTCTAACCTTGAGTTCTGGTGCAAAAACATGAAATTCCAATCTATTTTTAGAAAGGAATTTCTTGTTTTAATCGATAATTTCGAAAGCTTGAAATTGGGGGTTTTGAAGAGTAAGGGTCGCTAATTTCATATCTTTGATAGAAATTATGATTAAAACGACGTTATTGGGATCTTTCACATAGGTTATTCGTCTGAAGTACTCACAAAATTATTAATAGTTATATTTAAGAAAAATTCTTCTTTCATTTTAGGAAAATATATTAATTACGGCATCATAAAAATTTTCTGTGGATTTAAGTGTCTTAAGTAGTTCCTTTTCTGTTGAAATTACGGCCAATGAACTTAATCTTTCCGATCCCATTTTGTTGCGAGCGTAATTTTTAATTCTTTTCATAATTGAGAAAACTCGTTCTGTTGTTGCTGTTGTTGGCGGAATTGTTAACACCAGCTTACAAAGTTTTGTATATTCATTAAAACAATTGTCTAAGTCACAATTCCTCATAAAGCTAAGAATTTCATCAGCATATTTTTTGTTCTTAATGTCTGAATCACAAAATATAACTTTGAGTTCAGTTTCAAGCTTTTGAATATCCAAATATTGCATATAATTAATTTTTAACTTGTTTATAAGGTCCACAGGAAAATGTTTTTGAAAATTTTCATATTGGCTGATATCAGTTAATTCAATGAATTTAATTTGTTTCAATGAATTAAAGCGATTTTCCATTTCCGAAATCATTTTTTGCCCAATTTTATTAATTAATAGTTTATAATGATGTGAAATATTTTTCCCAGAAAGTTCTCTTTTTTGCGATGCTAGTTGCAGAATATTGAGCTCCAAGTTAATTATCTCAAAATGTTCTTCGAATTTCTGAATCATTAACTCATCTATCATATTTTTAAACTCTGTAAGTTTTCGAATACAGTAGGATATGTCATAGATCGTTTTTGTAATATATAGTATAAAACTTCAGATTGTGGAAAAATGTTGTTGAAGAAGTATGGTAGCACTAAAAAATCTGAATCTTTTAAGAACTGCAAGAATCCAGTAGCTAAAATAAGACTATCTTTATCCCAATCAAAATCGGATGTTTGATTTTTAATAGATGAGAAATATAATTTGAGATTCTGTAAGTGAGTGGAAACGGTTTTGACAAGCCTTTCATTGTACTCCCACCTCGTAGGAGAAACTTTTGAGTAGTGGGATGTGTCACCGCTAGATCATGTCACCGCTGGATCAACCCCCCCCCCGGGGGGGGGTAAAAAAAAATTTTTTTTTCTAAGTCTAAAAGTACAAAAAATTTTTAAGACAAAGACAATGACTCATTCAAGGTCATTGAAACAAAGACCATGACTCATTCAAGGTCATTGGATGACTCATCAAACACTTTCAAGGTCATTGAAACAAAGACCATGACTCATTCAAGGTCATTGGATGACTCATCAAACACTTTCAAGGCATTCAAAAATTTTCAAGGTCATTGAAACAAAGACCATGACTCATTCAAGGTCATTGGATGACTCATCAAACACTTTCAAGGTCATTGGATGACTCATCAAACACTTTCAAGGTCATTCAAAAATTTTCAAGGCCATGCAAACAAAGACCATGACTCATCAAAAATTTTCTCAAGGTCATTCAAACAAAGACCATGACTCATCAAAAAAAAAAATTCAAGGTCATTCGAAATTTTTCAAGGTCATTCAAACAAAGACCCTGACTCATCAAAATTTTCTCAAGGTCATTCAAAATTTCTCAAGGTCATTCAAAATTTTTCAAGGTCATTCGAAATTTTTCAAGGTCATTCAAAATTTCTCAAGGTCATATTATTTTTAAAAATTTTAATTTACTACTTATTTTTATAAGTAGTATATATTTTGTAAATTTATTTTATTATTATTATTATTATTATTATTATCATTAATATTATTATTATTATTATTATTATTATTATTATTCTTATTATTATTATTATTATAATTAAAATTTTTTATATTATTATTAATATTATTATTATTATTGTCAAGGTCAGTCGAAAATTTTCAAGGTCATTCAAAATTTTTCAAGGTCATTCAAAATTTCTCAAGGTCATATTATTTTTAAACATTTTTAAATTTAAATTTACTACTTATAAAAATATGTAGTATATATTTTGTAAATTTATTTTATTATTACTTTTAAATTTTTTATTCTATTACTTTTTTTTTTTTTTTTAAGTAATATTTTAACTATCACTGATTTTATTATTATTATTAATATATAATAAAAAACCAAGACATATACAACAAAAAGTTTTATTATAAAGAAATAATTCTACTATAGTTATATTATCGAAGAGCTTTATTCAAAGCCCATTCCACATACCTCCGATATCGGGCAGCGCATAAGTAGTGTTTTAATTATTAATATTTTTTTATTCTATTACTTATTTTTATAAGTAATGTTTTAACTAATAATATTTTATTATTATTATTATTGTTACAAGATTTTATTTATTAATATTATTATTATATTAATCTTCTAAATTAAGATAGCGGAATTCAGAATTAAATGGAATCAGACATTTTTAATAATCGATAGGCTATTGACAGAAACCTATGATTATTTATTACTACTAAAAAATAAATAAATCAATAAGTCAATAATAAAGTTATCTAGTTGCATATTATTTCTAAATAAAATGTAATCTGGATGTGTATGGTAAATATCGAGATTTTATTCAATCCTACATTGATAATGCAGATAAAATCGAAATTTAACTATTGTGAACATGTTTTATAACCCTTTATATAAAAAAGCAACTAATAATAATCAAAAACATAATAAAATAAGTAAACGTACAATTTTTTTTTTTATAATATACAAAATTCAAAATATACAAAAATATATAATATTCACATAATTGTTCGTCTGATAAATTGATGATCAATCAGGAGCCAGAATTTCTTTGAATATATCTTGAAATTGCTGTGTTCTTGTAATACTATGACCACTATTAATTGCATCAAGCCCTCTATAGTGTCCATAGGCGAAACTAACATTTTTATCAACCCATGCCCTCTTATCATCGTGGTTGTTTAGCGCTATTTTACTATTTTTAAAAGTAAAAAGCTGATGATTCCGGGACCCTATTCTAGTCTGAGGTACAGATATAATCTCGTTATTATTGTAACAATCTAAATATGATTGATGATTTATATTTGTACCTGCTAATTTTACTCCCTTAGCCCTCATAGTCGACTTATTTCCCAATAAACTATAACATTTAGGACGCAAGAAAACCCACTCACTATACCCTCCCCCTTTACTCTCATCCTTAAACTTTCCTATAACGGATGCTAGTCGTCTTGAATATAAAGGATGAGAGGGGTCATAATTAGATGTATCTAAAAGGTCATCCGAAATCATCGCTTTTAATAAAGTATCTAATTTTAAATTTTTTATCTCTAAAAAGAAGCTGTCCGTATCACCGGCAATTAAATTTATATCACAATTATAAATAGTTCTATACTTTTGCAGCTCTATATACTGCAACTGATACATCCGTAGTTTGGATAGATCTAGTACTGATTGTCCGATGTAACTAGGCCTATCCAAACATATTGAATCCTTATTAAGATGCGCGGCAAACAGATTCTCATCAACTTCGATGGTTTTTCTGAATGCCGGTTTTGACGAATATGTAATTAACTTTTCAAATGAATTACATAGTCGCAAATTCATTCGCTTCTTAAGGTTTTCAACGGATTTACCGTACAAGCTGTTATTATATAATTTAAATAAATCTTTATATATCTCGCTGACTGCATTTGCTCGCAAGTCAGTATTTTTATCTATATAATTTTTAAAAATAGGTTTCTGTGTAAATTTTATACATCTATGTACATTCACAACCTTAGCCCCAAGCGAAAGATAAAGCCTGAGAAGCCTCCAATGAAGAACATGATTCTTCTTTGGATAATGCGTGAGCATTAGCTTCTCAACTTTTGAATTTGGTGGGCACATCTTTTCCGGTCCAATCGGAAAGTCATTTAAAAAATCATGGAAATTTTCAGGCATATCAATATCAACTTCCATAGTATATCCATATGGAAGGATTTCAATATCCGCAACATTCATACACTCATTCAATACATCATCCAAACCATCATACACCCAAGCAAAATCAGCATACGGCAAAGATTGGCTAAGAGCCCAACCGTACAAATTATTTATGTCTATATACAGCAATTCGGTGTCCTCTGAAGAAGCAACATAGTGTTTGTTAACAAACGTTAACCCTCCTCGTATTCCTCCCTCGTAAAAATTGAACATTTCCATGTCCTGTAAAAGCTCTATGGGTTCATCTAATGTCATAAGCGCTGACGCCCATGACATTCCAGGAATACCATAGAAATTTAAAGGTTCAAGACCATTGTATGCAATGGCCTTTTCACGAAACTGTTGAAAGTAATCAGCGAGTAGGAATACATCAACTTTTAAATAATGCATCATATAGTCACGCAAATTACCACAGTTTTGTTGCATCCAAACCAATTCAGCAGTCGCATACTCATCATCTGTCACACCCTCCCATTTAGGAGGCAATTCATAAGTAGTTTCAAGAACATCAAAAGATGCGGCATAATCATAAGGAAATATACCCTTAGAATCTATCATAGAACCAGGAAAAGCAGAGGTAGTAAGAGGTAGTGTAGTAAGTGTTTTTACAGCCTTAGATAAAGAGCAATTTACAAATTGCATACTATCTATAAATCTAACAGCCAGATTTTTTATATGTACAATTAAAGATATAAATTTTTCAGTCGAGGTAGGGATAATGTCTAAATTCCAAGAAGGAAAACCGTTGAGACCATGTTTTAAAATATGATGCAGATCGTAACCTTTTAAATTATGAAACACTATCGGAAGCAACTTATATATTCTACGCGCAAAATTACATTTTCGGCACGCTGCACCAAGATATTTACCTGTAAAGTGGCAATGGTCTTTAGCAGGATTTACAATCGGTTTCTTGCAAAGATAGCAAGTTCTACATGATTTAAATTCTCGTTGTTCAGCGAAAGACATAAAACTTATCATCTTTTTCCCTTCAACATCATAATAAGGTAGGACAATTGTGACAGCAATTTCCTCTACTTTTTTAAGAAATAAAGAAATGCAGTCAGGCCCATAAAATTCAAAATATTGTTGTGTTTTTGTGTAGTTATTTATTAGTAAAAGGCCTGCTGAACTAGGCATATGAATTTGGTGATGTCTAACATCAGGTGGTAAAACCGACTCGAAATCGGCATAAATTACATAGGGAGGGGTGATGGTTTTAGAATAATTTTCAAATTTTAAATTTTTGTTATCGGGTAATGTGTAAAGGGTTGTACCCGTCTGATTTTTAGCGCATAGAGCTACATGTTTATTAAAGGCATTATCCAGCCTGAAACCATTTAGGCAGTGTGGGCACCATTTACATCTAATTTGAATTGGACAATCAGGATTCTGATGACAATTCATTAATTTATTCAGATCACTCACCGCGGTGTAGTGATTCCTATCACTTTTCTCTAATAAAAGCAAATAAATAGGTGTTCCGCCAATGACCTTTGAACGATGAATTATACTTAAATGAGGATGATGGAAGACATAACTATCAGGAACCTCGTCAATTATCACAGTTGGAGTATAAGAAAGGACGTTTATTGCTAAATTTAAACTGTCATTTTTCTTTTCAAATTTGGGTATATTTATTAATTTCATTGGACAATCCGTAATTTCGTCATATACTAAGTCGTTTAAAAACTCGGTGTATTTTGCAGGTCTAGTCCGATTTTCTAAAATTAAATCTTTTTTAAGAATTGCCAGAATACTATAAAGGAAGCATTTATCGTCAGTATTTTTAACATTTATAATAGCTTTTTTAGATGCAATAGCAGAAGGAGTCTGAATATATCGATGACCTGATAAACGACTAATTGGGGAAAATTTGGTAAGTATAAAATCTATTTCTAAAATATTGATTACTCTCCATCCACTACCTAAATGGGTGAACTTTTCTATTTTTTCATTGAGTTTATTAACTCCTTCAGATAAAAAACTATCTGAAAATTTTTCTGCGTTGTTGGAAAAATAATTATCGCGGATTTCCCCATCTTTTTCAAACTGTATTAAAACAGCAAATTGAATTTTAACATCACCCCCCATCTTTCCAATCTCATCAAATAATTTAGAACTGATTCTCTCAGTTAACATTATTTTTATCAGTCGCGCCTCTGATGTATTAAATTTAATTGTTTTAATTGCGCCGTTTAAATTAATTTGTATTATAGGTTCTAATGAACCACCAACTTGATTAATAGTATTATTAACAATATCTACATTATTTATAATATCTACATTATTTATAATATCTACATTATTTACAATGTCTGCAATATTTACAATATCTGCATTATTTATAATATCTGTATTAGTAATAATATCAATATCTACATTATTTATAATATCTACATTATTAATTGATTCGTCATCACTGATTTCAATGACTTCGATTTTTATAAGTTTATTTGGTATTTTAGATGGCCTATGTTCAGCAGGTCTTTTATTTTTAGTTATTTTTGTTGGGCGTATATTATTTATAATATTCATAATATTTACATTATTTTTATTACTGATACGAAACAGCTCCTTTTTAATTATTTTAAATGAATCCAAATGGTCTTTGTGAATGTTATAAAAAGCTTTGTATTTTATGGACTGGGATGTTTTGCATACAGGGCAAATAAAAAACCTAATGCAATTAAATCTATGGACATAGTATTGTTTCATTTTTTCGTGACATATTTCACCATGATTCTTTGAGATCATGCAATATTTTGGGTAAAATTTACCTGATAAAATAATAATAAATTAAATAACTTGTATTAAAAAAAAAAATATATATATATATATATATATAATTATTTTACAATATTTCATAAAATTATCTTTCATTATTATACAATTCTATAACATAAAGACTTGTATAATATTAAATGATAATTCTTATATAGTCAAATGTATTAGACATGGCTTTGCACTTGTTTTGCATAAATATTGCAACATTCGCGAATCATTCATTATTATGCAAGTTTATAACAAAAAGACCTGTTAATAATAAATGTTTCAAATTATAGGGTGAATAGCATGTCACTGCAGATTATTATTATTAGCAAATTATAGGGCGAATAGCTACATGCTTACTGTAGACTATTATTATCATATAAAATAAATATTATTATTATTATTATTATCACATAAAATATTATTATTATTATATAAAATAAGTATCATTTTTTCAAAATATAGCTGCATGCTCACTGCAGATTATTATCACATCAAATAAGTATTATTATAATATAAAATGAATATCGTTTTCAATGCTTGCTGTAGATTATTATTTTTTTTTCTTATTATTAATAAAGAATAGATATATATTAACCTAAAATTTAATAAAAACAACCTTTTATTATTTACACAAATCATTCCCTAAAATTAGTTAAGAATCAACTCTGCATGATTTCATAAAATCTTCATAAATTCTTCGCTATTAAAAAATTTCCATAAATTCTTCAATAATCAACTTTTCACAAAATCTTATACTTTTCATAATTTTTCAAAATATTCTTTAAATTCGTTAAATTTTTAAAAATATAATTAATTAATATATTTAAATAAAGTTTAAAAAATAAATAAATTACTAACATAAATCTGCATCAATATTATCATCAGAAGAATCGTCAACATCAATACAAGTGGGGGCATTATCCACTATATCATCTTCATCAATACAAGTGGGGGCATTATCCACTATATCATCTCCATCAATACAAATGGGGGCATCATCCACTATATCATCCAAAATAATTATTGGGTAAGTTGCCGGAATCATATCATCATCATCATCTGAAATGTTTTTTTTTTTATATTTTGAAAATAAATAAATATTAAACTTACCGATAGATATAACCTCATAAACATCTTCATTAATTGAAGCGGGAGTATCTTCAATAATAATTCTTTCAACATTATTATTATTACAATCTAAAAGAATATTAATAAAATCATTTAACTAAAAATTAAATTTTACCAAAAAAGTCATCCAAATCCAATAGATCCTCATTTTCGGTTACATCGAACCAGTCTAAATTTACTAAAAGATTAATGGTAATAAATAATAAATAAAAATTACCAATGGATGAAGTTAGAAGACTTCTTAAAATATTATTTTGTCCTGCCATATTAAAATTTATGAATTAATTGTGATAGATTTTGAATTTGCATATGTTTATAAAGAGAATAATATTTTCAGGATTTAGCCAATCACATTTAAGCAATACACACATATAGGTGAGAGATTTTTACGCATGCAGCTTATATTGTGTAGGTATGTTTTCTTTGTAAATCACATACTAACAAAAGTATGTATGTGTTTTCCTTTGTAATTCACATACAAACAAAAGTATGTATGTGATTTCTTTGTAAATTACATACAGTCTTGAGTGTGTATGTATGCGTTCCTTGTTACTAATCATGCACTTATCATGCAGTGTCTTTGTAAATCATGTGATGATCATGCAGAGTCTTTGTAAATCATGCACTTATCATGCACTGGCTTTGTTAACATTAATTAATTAAACACATAATAATAATATTAATAATAATAATAATATTAATAATAATATTAATAATAATAATAATAATAATATTTAAAAATATATATATATTGTTAGTTAAAACATGACAATAATAATAAAACATAACACAAACATTAATACATTTATTATACATCAAATCGTTTGGATAATAACCATGCTAAACAATGTTGACCACATGTTAAGGTCCATGGTTTTTGATACATAGTTTTATTATACACAATAGGTTTACCCATTGTTTGCAGTTTCGAAACCATTAAAGCCGGATAATAGAAACCCATAGGATCAAATACAAATATCTTGCTAGGCTTCATATATATTGCTAACCAATGTTCTCCACCGAGATGAGATGATTGAGTATTGACGATAATGGCTTGATTATTACGTAAATATGGAATTTTATCAAGAGGAAAGACCCCTAAAAATTCATGTCCTAGTATTTGTTTTCCAATTCGATAGACCTGAACAGAACTACATCAATAATATTAATAATACATTTAAAAACTTACTCCATGACAAATTATCATAAATTATCTATACATTTATACCAACAATGTTCGTTCAAACCAACAATGTTTGAACTCTGTTCAAACTAGTACTGTTCTGTTTGCAGTTATTTGAACCTCATTTTCAAATACTCCATATATTACAACATGTACCGGTTCAGTTGTAGCTTTAGCAAACTTTATATCTAATCGTAAATTTCCATTTTGAGGTAATTGACTCTGATTTAAATCGAAATCGGGTGCCAAAACAAATGTGAAGAATGGATATTTGCTTTTAAAATCTTCAAGAGTTATACCACAATTAAGGTTTTTATCCAAATAACCCATATTTCTAACTATACTCTGCATATATGTAGCACAATAATTATCATTTTCGAAATCTTGAGTATATGTTTCTCTATAATCACTATTTTTCGATAAAGTTAGCGATGTTACACCAAAGTTTTTGAAAATTGAGCTCGATGTTAAGTATGATCCATTATATTGAGATTCACTTTGAAATGTTACCAATATAAAGTTGGGCATTCTTCTATCTCCAAATATTTGTTCCTTATAGAAAGAAGCTGATCCCTTAGCAATTGCAAATTGAACAATTTCCTTTGTTTTCAATGGATATATTGCATGCTTAGAATTAAGCCCCAGTTGATGACCGGCTAATACAGAGGGCTCAACCCGAACTCTTCTTACCAATAATTTTGCATCAACTAATTGAAGAATTGGAGCTGTGGTGGCACTTGTTAGTGATAATACCGAATCAGATCTTTTCAATCTAATGTGCACATTAACACCTGGGAGTAAATATTTCGGTTGATCCATAAAATCGAGTTGTAATGATGAGCACATGGTAAATAATTTCGATCCTTTAATCCACTTTTTCCTATCATCATCACTACCATAACCCATAGGAGTTAAACATGTATTTTTAGTATCGCTATTGTAATTTATAATAGTTTCTATTAGAGCTTTGTGAATATATGTACTGTTTCCACCCTCAATCTTGATATTATTAAATCCGAGAACTGCATCTTTAAAAAGCGTATGAAACAAGAAATTGTTTGGTATTACATCACTAGGTTCACCCAACGGTTTTCTATCTTTATCTACAACTTTGATCTGAACAGTTAACAATGTATCGTTCAAATCTAGATATTCAGTTTGGGAACCATTAATATAAAATTCAATATCAGTTCTACTATCCATAATAGAATTCATCGGGAATACATCTTCAAAGGCCCCCATTTCAATTACGGCTTGGGGAGATGGTCTATCAAATAAACACAATTCAGATTTACCACAAATCATTTTTGAAATATAGTTCCATGTCCTTTCATTCGTTTGTTTATATGTTTATGATGTCTTTTACGTTTTTGAGCTGGCGCTTCGGGTTTTTGAAACATACCTGCAACACTAGGTAGAACTTTCCCTAACTCGGATAATGCATTTGATTTCAGAGATGGCAATATTTTCTGCTCATTCATTATCACATCTTTAGCAGTTTTCATACCAAAACTACCAAGGCGTTTAAGAATAGGAAGTGCAAATCTACCAATTGTTCTCAACCAACCTGATCCATACTGTTTACCAATAAAATATGGTAATTCGCCACCACTTTGGCTACCACTATACATACTAATAATATCGTTATTGGCCATCTAATTTACGAAAATGTAATGTCAAATGAGTTTTTGTATCTTTACTAAATTCAATAAATTTACCGCTATCATCACGAATATTTATTTCTATATTGTTTATACATGATGTTGATACCGGTAAGTACATGGGATTATCGATATTTATATTGACAACTTCATCCTGATCATGTTTATCAACCCAAACAGATTTCAAAAGAGGAACCAAAGAATCACCAACAATTATAGGATCGATGATGTTAGTATATATGAACATTTGCCTATGGAGTTTTATTATTTTTGGTTTGCGTACACCAAAAGCACTTGCCCTATATGTTTGCTTATCTAATCCCAATGTATTAGCCAAATTTTTATCAAATGTAACTTCACAAATGTTATTATTCAGACTGAATTTACATATTCCATCTTTAAGAAATTCAATAGTTTTAAATATATGTAAACAATTGAATGAAATATATTTATGTAATTCTTCAAGTGTTTCAATATATAATTCATTAGTAAATGTAAATGTATCTTCCACCTCATTAATATATGATACAGATATTTTGATGTTCTCGATCGCTACACTTTTCTCATCAAATGTTTTGAATTGTATTAGGTATTCAGTTCCAGGAACAACAATGCTAAGCTTATCACAACCCATTCGCTTGGCATCCTCAATACTTTCAAACTTTATTGTAAATGGGCTAAAATCACAACTAACATTCAATCCATCTTTGAAAAACATGCCACTATTTTCATCTAAAATCTGATTCGGAATATGACAATATCGTTCAAAATTATTGATTGTGAAAATACCACTACAGGTTTTGGGTACACGTTTCTTGAATCCGATTTTACAATGACTATAAAATGGGAATGTATTGTACACAAATGTAAAGTCTTGCAAAGCAACTTCCCAATTTCCATGTAAATAAATGGGATTTTGAAGATCAACCATAAATTTACTTGCTTGATTTTCCGGATGGATTAGTGGGCAACTATTACTCGGTAAAATTGTATAGAAACTCATTTTACTAGGTCTCTTGATGATATCCATGAGGGTTTTTGATATCCATGCCATTTGACATAGTATTGTTTATCCTTACCCACCATTTTAGTTTTCAATATTTTCTGAATTCTGAACACTGTAGGTTTGGAAATAACTTGTAATTCCTGTTCATAGAATTTCCCTTGTATTAAATTGTTATCACTATCTTTAATAACATACATTACAGGACTCTGTTTAGTATTAATTTTATTAATTTGAAATACCTCATCACTCCAATTACTATCGAAATTTTTGATGAAAGGTGAAGCAGATATTTTACTAATTCTAACGTGATCACCAACTTTATATTTTGGTGTTGTAATAGGAACTTTTTTAGACTGTACTCGTGTTTTCGAGCTGATATCTACGGGTCTCAAACCATTCAGACCTCGATGCGAAGAATTATTATAACTAACAAGTATTTTCGGTAATACATTTATCCATATTTTATTACCTTGATGCACGAAATATTTCTTCAATCTATCCCTCAATGTCCGGTTAAATCTTTCAACATGTGCGGCTTTGTATTGAGAATGTACAGAATAATGATTTATTTTGAGACGATCCAGGATTTGCTTAACTTTAGTATTGTAAAACTCCTTGCCTATAATAATAATAATAATAATAATAATAATAATAATAATAATAATAATAATAATAATACCTAAATCGGTTTGCAAATTGTCTGGATGCCCATTTTTAAATAAAATATTAATTGCTTTAGATATTTCCTCTGCAGATTTTGTCTTTGTTGGTACACCGCGAGCAAAACGACTGAAAACATCAATACATGTTAAAATATATTTATAACCCTTGTTAATTTTCGAATACGGTATCATCTCCATCAAATCCATTTGCCATAAATCATTAATACCGAATGTCTTATAAGCTCTCGTTGGAAATCTTTTCCGCATCGGTTTGTTTAAACTGTACGCAAGCTGATCTGACAACCACTTTTGCGTTTCCTTTTTCGACTTTGGGACTCTTTTCTTTAACTTTGCCACTCCACCGAAACCTGCTTCGTCTTCTGGGTTCGTCCAAATCTTCTCCATTACAACAAGATGATTTAAATTTTAATTTAACATTAGGTAATGATTGCCCCATCGTTTATTGTGATAATAATGATAATGCTAATGGTAACATTGCTCCAATAAAACCACCTTGTTGTTTATATATGATTTTTCTCATTTGCTTACGATTTTTATTATTTACTAGTGATAACAAAGGCTTACGATGTTTATTCAGTACTAGTTTTTTAGAATTACTGATTTTAATTTTACCTCTGACTACTTTTAGTAGAATTTTGAGTAAATCATCGACAACAAAAGTTGGAAATGATTGTAAAATAGACATTCTTTTCATACTCGAAGCCTTTAACAATGCATTAAAATATGGGAAACTCCTATGATTTTTTACAATTTTATCTGTTTTCTTACTCTTTTTAATAATGTTTTTCGAAATAAGATTCATTGCAGGGTAATTCTCGGTTATTAGCTTTTTAGATGGTGTATAACTGGTTTTTGGTGGAACTTTATTTATTGTCTTTTTAATACTTTGTCTAAGTTTTCGGATATTTTTAAGCCTGGATTTCATAAACATTTTTACGTGTTAAAGTTTTTAACTTTGTTTATATACCATGGCACCTTCTTTATTGAAAATATCGGTTTTTACCCGTAAATCATCATTGCATTGTTGTGTGAAATCAAGAAATATATATCCATGTGGTGATTTTGTAGCATCTTGAAATGCACTGATGAGAAAATTACGATTATTAGGGTATGCCTGTCGAGCAAGAAAATCAATAACGGTTGCATCTCTAGGATTCTTGAAAATAACTAAATATTGAACATTTAAATTCCTTGTTCGATGGGCGCCACCCTGATGAAATAGATTTTGAGTAATAAAGATCACAGTAACACCAACATGTCTACTGATTTTTGTGAATAAATTATTAAAATCCTTTTCTTTATTAGCTTCCTGATACAAATCATCAATAATGATGACATC
This sequence comes from Schmidtea mediterranea, assembly GCA_022537955.1. NCBI lineage: Eukaryota > Metazoa > Platyhelminthes > Tricladida > Dugesiidae > Schmidtea > Schmidtea mediterranea. Next base: position 168,003,173 of record CM039680.1, read on the forward strand.
ACCTTTCCTTAATCGACTTGACCAGTTTTTATCGAAACCCTTTACTATTTTCATGTTTTTCAATTTACAGAAATTATCTTGAGTTAATCCATGTTCTTCATCTGCACCCCTATGCCAATAAATCTTGTTGAATTTTGTTTGAAATAAATTAGATTTCAGTAATTTACACACAAACATAGTTTTACCACTACCACTTGGGCCGACGATTTGATATACAGCATCATTTCTTAATTCCATTATTAATTTGTATAATTATAGGTTTTTGTTTATATTATATGATTTAATGAACTCTTCCTAAAAATTATATATATATAGCTTAATATTTCTTTATTGTTTAATTATGCTATCAAATATAAATTATAAAGGAACTTTCGATGTATCAAAAATGACGTTTCCACATGGTAAACCACAGCAAATTGTAGATAGGAGTGGAAAATATCCTATAATATTTTTCAAATCCGGCAAATGCAGAATCATAGGATGTAAGAAACCTTTAGATGTCAATAAATTACAATATAGAATAAAGGATATTAAAATACAGTCAATTACAGTTACCATGGATATGGGACAATCTATCAATCTATACAACATGTCAACAAAATGTCTTTGTATGTTCGAACCAGAATTATTTCCTGCACTGAGGCTTTTAAAATACAACCCAATGTGTGTTAACGTGTTTGCTAGTGGCAAAATAGTTATATTAGGGGTGCGAAATCTAGAATACAAAAATATTGTTTGTGACATACAAAATGAAATCACCGGATTGGTCGATATCTGATTGGCCAATGATTGTTTAAAACAACTTGCTTATTCATTTGATCTCATTTTTAAAATGGAAAATATTATGTATGCTATGCCAAAGAAAAATATCGCTGAATACGGTAAATTTATCTTTTTTTTTTTTTTTTTTTTATTTCATTTTTTATATTTTATTTAGACCAATATGTCCTAATGATAATAGATCGCATTATTTATTACTATCCTCAAATAAAGGAGATTTTGAAGAATAAAGAACCGTCAATGCATCAACAGTTAATATACAATGAAACAAGAATAGATATTTCCAATCTCATTAAGCAAGCTCTTTGGGATAATGAAATAAACCGAATGGTCAAGGAGTTGGAAACTGAATACCCCTGCATTCTGGGGTGTAGCTGTTGTGATTTCAGATATCAACGCTATGTGGAATGGAATCTTACAAATTCAATACGAAATTTTCAAAAAATGAAACTGTTAAGAAAATAATTGTATTTTATTTTTGTTTGTTTTGACAGTTTTAGTGTTGGTAATAAATGTTTTTGTATTTTATTTTTGTTGTTTTGTTAGTTTTATTTTTGGTAATAATAATAATAATAAATGTTTTTGATAGTAATAGTTTTATTTTGATGTTGGTAAAATAATAAAAATAGTAATTTTATTAGTATAGTAATAATAATAATAATAATAATAAAATCATGATAATTAAAATAATAACAATAATAATAATAATGATGATAAAACACGTGATATTAATAATACATTTTATATAGATGATATGTGTAAAATCATATATGTAAACTCAACGGGTTAATTTACATACAGTTTTCCAGTCACGCACTTATCTTGCACTGTATTTGTGATCACGCACTTATCATGCACTGTCTTTGTGATGATGCATTAGCTTATCTTTAATTAAACACATAATAATAATATTTATAATAATAATAAAAATAATAAAAATAATATTAATAATAATATTAATAATAATATTAATAATAATAATAATAACAATAATTATAATAATAATAATAAAAATAATAATAATAATAAAACACGTGATATTAATAATACATTTTATATAGATGAATGCGTAAAATCACATACAAAATCCACGAGTTAATTCACATACAGTTTTCCAGTCACGCACTTGTCTTGCACTTATCATGCACTTATCATGCATTGTCTTTGTGATCATGCATGATTCTGATTGGTTAATCAGTATCTGTCAAGGGTATAAAAGTGCGTCACCACATTATAAAGATCATAAATCAAACATGACCAAGAAATAAGTGTCCAACCAGTTCAGATGTTCCACAATTATAAAATGTATTTTTTAAAGGAGCCTATCAATATGCAATTGGCAAATCCAGTCAAACTTAATAAAACGCAATTTCAATCTCTTGCTGGTACTCTCTCAATGTTAGATATCAAGGATATTGATAATACATTCAAAAAGATCAATTCCAATTTAAAATGCAATGAAAATGCTTTCTTCACGAGTCAATATACCAGATATTATGATGCATTTACAGAAATTGGATTCAAAGAACAGGAAAACTGGTATATAACAATAACAATCCAAGGATATAAAGCAGATCAAAACGATGTGCTTTCTCCAATCTGGAAAATTGTTACTGCTAGACTTTCACAGTTATTTTAATGTATAGTGTTTAATAAATGTATTAATGTTTCTTTGTTATTCTATAAACAAATTATAAGTAGTTTTAAAATAGTGTTAAAATGATGTCTGAAAAGGTAAAATATAAAAATATATAATAATTAATTAATTTCGTTTAGAATATTTAATAAACTTTTTGTTTGATAAACTTGAAGAAATAACCGGTGTAAAAATTAGAGATATGTTGACTCTAGTTGAAGCATTGAGTAAAGAATCGGATTGCGATTCTGAATGTCAGAGTGATTCTGGATGTCAGAGTGATGAAATTGTTAATGATGGAGATACTGAAATTATTAATGATTCTGAAGAAATTATTAATGTTGAAGAAGCTACCGAAATTATTAAAGATGAGCCTACCGAATTTAAGAATTGTATTGATCATGTTATAGAAAATATTATGATAGAATCTTGTGGTGATGAAGAATTTACATGTAATAATCAATAAATCTTTAAAATATAGTTTTTTATTAATAAAAATAACAAAGAAATATTTATTAAAATCTATGATAAACCTTGTTACATAAATATAAAACAGATACTCCAGTGAATAGTTTTAATAAAAATTTGCAATTCTCGATATAAATATCAGAGCGTTTGGCTTCTGCGGCAACTTGAATAATAGCTGTCCACCCACCGTTTGATTCTACCCACGGATCAATTTTTGTTTCTATCACCTAAATAATAATAAATTATTAACAATATAAAGTAATATACCTCTATAGACCATTGGAAATAATTTTCATAGTCGGATCCAGATTTTAATATCATGTGTTTCATGTACATTAATCCTACTATTATTCGCATCCTTTTATTATTTTCATCGAACATGTAACTAAATATTGATTGGAATGCCTTCTTTCTCTCCAATGGTGGCAAATTGAGAATTTTTTCATAATCGAATGGGATGTCTTCAACGATTTTCTCGGTACGGTTTACCATAAATTTCATGTTTTTAATGATTTCATCTTCTTCTCTATTATTAGAGACCAGCTCATTCAACAAAGTTATAAAAAATTTAGTTTCTGGCATTTTATAAAAATATTTGAAAGTGTAAGCTTATTTATACTATATTCGACCAATCAGAATCATGTAATACTAAGAAAATATGTAAAAATATATAATGGAAATGACAATGATGATTTGTTGGCATTGTTAACTTCTTTCAAGCTGTTTCCGCCACTGTTAACTGGGTGTTGTTGTAATTTCATTATACGATTGAACTGATCAGTTGTTAATTTTATACTATATTGAACTTGATTCATCATTTTTTCATTAAGTTTATGATTTTCTTTCAATTCTAATATTGATTTTCTTAATTCATTTTTGATAGTACCAATGGTCTTATTTAAATATATAATATCATCATATAATTCGTTTTTAGCTCTTTTTAAAGTCTCATATGTATCTACATTTTAAAATGTTTAAAAATAATATGACCTTGAGAATTTTTGAGTGACCTTGAAAAAATATGATGAGTCGTCCAATGACCTTGACAATAATAAAAATAATAAAAATATTAATTATAATAATAATAATAATAATAATAATAATAATAATATTAATAATAATAATATTAATAATAATAATATTAATAATAATAATATTAATAATAATAATAAAATAAATTTACAAAATATATACTACTTATAAAAATAAGTAGTAAATTAAAATTTAAAAATGTTTAAAAAATAATATGACCTTGAGAAATTTTGAATGACCTTGAGAAATTTTGAATGACCTTGAGAAAATTTTGATGAGTCATGGTCTTTGATTGAATAACCTTGAGAATTTTTGAGTGACCTTGAAAAAATATGATGAGTCGTTCAATGACCTTGACAATAATAATAATAATATTAATAATAATATTAATAATAATATAAAAAATTTTAATTATAATAATAATAATAATAATAATAATTATTATTTAATAATAATAATAATAAAATAAATTTTACAAAATATATACTACTTATAAAAATAAGTAGTAAATTAAAATTTAAAAATGTTTAAAAATAATATGACCTTGAGAAATTTTGAATGACCTTGAAAAATTTCGAATGACCTTGAAAAATTACGAATGACCTTGAATTTTTTTTTTTATGAGTCATGGTCTTTGTTTGCATGACCTTGAAAATTTTTGAATGACCTTGAAAGTGTTTGATGAGTCATCCAATGACCTTGAATGAGTCATGGTCTTTGTTTCAATGACCTTGAAAGTGTTTGATGAGTCATCCAATGACCTTGAATGAGTCATGGTCTTTGTTTCAATGACCTTGAAAGTGTTTGATGAGTCATCCAATGACCTTGAATGAGTCATGGTCTTTGTTTCAATGACCTTGAAAGTGTTTGATGAGTCATCCAATGACCTTGAATGAGTCATGGTCTTTGTTTCAATGACCTTGAATGAGTCATGGTCTTTGTTTCAATGACCTTGAATGAGTCATTGTCTTTGTCTTAAAAATTTTTTGTACTTTTAGACTTAGAAAAAAAAAATTTTACCCCCCCCCGGGGGGGGGTTGATCCAGCGGTGACATGATCTAGCGGTGACACATCCCACTACTCTTTTGGTAGTCGCTAAGAAGAATATTGATCAAATGCAGCTGCATGTTTTGATGATTTGCTGAAAAATCTTGCAAGACCAGATAAAGTGGTAAAAAAACTTTGCATTGATTTTCCTTTTCGCATGATTTCTGCAATACAAAACTTAGCCTGTGAGCTAGGCAGTAAATGAAATTGGCTGATTTGATAACATTTTTTATTAACGCTTGAAGCCCTCCTGATTCACCTGACATTACTGCAGCGCCAACTTAACTCTGAGCTACTAATTTGTGATTTAATTTCTCGAGTTAATGACACATCTATAAATTTAATGAATCGTTCTAAAATGGCACCGTCATTTGAAACATATCTTAAAACAATTGCTAACTGCGATTTGTTCGATGAATCTGTTGTTTCGTCCAGTATTATCGACACAAAATCGGTTTCTTTAATCTCACTCAATATTTTTTCAGTCACTACGTTAGAAATAGCATTAATTAGATCATTCTGAACATCACTCGATAATCCGGAAAAAACAGTGGCATTATCCAAATGTTCTTTTAAAAGCGGATTATATTCAGAAAGTAAATTTATGATTTCAATGTAATTTCCTCTGTTAATTGAAGCTGCTGATTCATCATTTCCACGAAAGGCCAATTCCTGTTGTCCTAGAAACCACACGGCATCAATTAACCAACTAAGGATCTGTCTATTTTTTTAAACTTTTTCATTAAACTACTGTACAGAAATTTATCCATTTGATTCTCAATTTTCTGTAGTGTGCCAAATTTTTTCAAAGCAATCATACACTGTAGATGTGAGGCTGAAGCTGAGTTTCTTTTTACCGCCTTTTCAAAATTATTTAAATCAGAAAACCCAATTTTGTCATTCCATAAATTTTTCTCATGTTTTAATAACAAACATGACCAACAATGTAGGACGCAAAATGATATTTGTTGATACTTATCTGTTGAAAAATGTCGGACACATTTTTTGTTCTGGTTCTTAAATTTTCCAAAGATGGTGTTGGCTTGCCATTCTTAATTATTTCCATGTTATCATCAAAAAATCTTGAGCCAAACGATTGTTCAAATAACCTTTATATTAAGCAATTGCAGTTATCATCCTCCATATTACTTTTATTTAATAAAGTTCTGTTAAATAGGGGATTATATTTAGTTTATAATATTATTTGCAGAATATTCAAAATGCTTACCAAAATCAATTTAACTTTTAAAATATGAATAACGATAAAAAACAAATAAAACATAAACCATCACGAATCACGATTGCTATCAAAAATTAAAATAAAACTACCTCGCGAAATTTATTTTTCCTATTAACTCAAAACTGGAAGTAATTTTAAAATTGATTCCTTGCATATGAAAAACGAAAATATACTAATTAGAATAAATTGTATCACGTTTGCGGTGACCACAATAGCCTTAAACAAAATTAACAACTTACGGTTTTTTGTTTTTTTCGTTAATTTTATTTAATTTTGATTAATTACTGTCAAAACTCATGTAAATTAAACACAACCATAATGAAACTAATCATATCGTATGAAAAAAGGCTACCCATTAATTTTGTACGGTTTTAAACCGTACAAAATTAAGGTGCCTAAGTTTAACGAAAACTTGACGAAAGTTTGTAAAAGTCCATTGTGGTCAATTATATGAGAAAACGTGTAACGTACCAAAATTAATGAAAAATTAAGGGTCATTAATTTTGCTTTAAGGCTATTGGGTCACCGCTTTTCATTATAGCATAAATTTGTATCATAAAATATGCATCGTCTACTATAAAAATTTTGTTCTAAGTATTAACAAAACTGATAGAAGTAATTTCAAAATTGATTCCCTTGCTTGCATTTTGCATTGCATATGAGAAACAAAATTGTACAGTTATTAGAATTATATTATTTTTACTTACGTATCATTGAAATTGAATACACAGAGCCTACTTACAATATTTTTTCTGCGTATTAACCAAATTACTAAAAGTAATTTTAAAATTAATCACCTTGTTTGCATATCAGAAACAAAAATATACCGATATATTATAATTTATATATAATTGAATTTGCAGCGCCTACTATGCAAATTTTCTTAAAATTTCTTTCTAAGTCTAAAAGTTCAAGGTTAATTTTTAAACAAAGACAATGACTCATTCATGATTATTGAATGAGTCATCATAATTTTTCAAGGTCATTCAAAAGTTTTCTCATGGTCATTTGGTGAGTCATCATATTTTTTCAAAGTCATTTAAACAAAGACCAGGACTTATCAAAAATATTCTCAACGTCATTCAAAATTTTTCAAGGTCAAATTATTTTTCTAAATTTTTAAAATATAATTTACTACTTAATATTATAAGTAATCTTAGTATAATTTTTTATATTATAATTTTTTATATTACTTATTATTATATTTAGTATTTATATTATTAATAGTTTTATTTCTGTTATTCTCATTATTATTTCTATATAATAAAAAAAAGTTATACACAAAAAAACATTTGTTGCATAGAAAAAATTCGACTATAGTAATATTGTCGAAGAGCTTTATTCAAAGCCCATTTCACGTACTTTCGATATCGGGCAACGCTGCAATGCATCCATCATCACATGGATATTCGGGTTCCATATCCTTTAACATTTTGTTTTGTTTGACATCCCATAGGAACTCATCGATTACGGAAAATACCAATATTCCTGTATGATTAAAGGATAAGTCTAGAAGTATTGCTGCTGGCTTATCCTTCAATATTTCATGAATATCTGGATAATAAAAGTCCAAATGTTCTTTGATAACGTTAAAATAATCATCTCCAAAACAAGTAAAATAATAATAATAATAATTAATTACCATAATGTTCAATTTCGTTCATAGCTTGAACTGCGCTCTGTACAATAACATACATTATAATGATAAAAATTGAAATAACAATTTGTTTTATACTAATTTAAATCAATGAGAAGTTAAACACACACAAACATTTAGCTAAACAATAAATATTAATTTATATAGATTTGAAAATGATTAAAGAAATTTTAATAATAATATTAGTTGTTAGTTATTGTAACATAGCTAACTCAATTGTTGTAACCGTTCAAGGTAAAAATACAACAAGATGTGTATGTCCTGATACTGCCGTGTTAATGGATATTTTGTATATGAGAGATAAACCTAGACATTTGCAAACTCTAGTCAAAAAATTATTTGAAAGAATGAGTGATTTAGATATCTGATTTGAACTCACATATGAGACTTTAAAAAGAGCTCGGAACAAAATATATGATGATATTCTATTTCTAAATAAGACCATCGGTATTATCAAAAATGAATTAAGAAAATCAATATTCAAATTGAATGAAAATCAAAAACTTAACAAAAAAATGATAAATCAAGTTCAATATAGTATAAAAGTTTATTCTAATAAAACAACTGATCAGTTCAATTGTATAATGAAAGAAGTTCAACATCCGATGAAACCAATGGAACCGGTTATGCAAAATAGTGCCAAGAAATCATTAATATTCATATTTCCATTATTTATTTTTACCTATTTTCTTAAATAAATGTATTATGGATGTTACTTATTTTGATAATTAGCTATAAACAATAAATATTAATTTAGAGAGATTTGAAATGACTTAAGAGATTTTAATAATAATATTAATTGCTATTTATTTTAAAGTGACTAATGCAAACAAGTCAATTGTTATAACTGTGGAAGGTCGAAATAAATCAAGATATATTTGTCCAGATATCGCTATGTTGAATGATATATTACATATGATAGATAAGCCGATATATATGAAAATTCCCATAAAAAGATTAGCTGTTATACATGAAAATTTTCTAGTCGATCTATTTGATTATGCTTGAATCATTATAATTACAACTTTTATATGTAAAGATTTGGAAACATTGTTGAATTATTCTTTATAAGGAAACTTTAGAGTAATGAATTATGGTAATTGTAGCGTTTTACAGTGCATATAATTAGATTCGGATAAGTTTTAAATGAAATAAGTTAATTATCGGTGATAAGCAACAAGCTCGACATTATAATAATTTTAAAAGACTTCTGTTTTGTTGATTTATTTAAAAAGATTATTGAAATTATGTTCGATTGAATAGTATGATTTCCTATCAACTAATCAATGCGGTACCAATAATATGTAGAAAATAAATTTAAGTGATAAAGTACTGTTTTAGAACATTAAAATTTGAATTTGAATTAATTTGAGTCGTCATTGGTTATAAATAAAATTAACCAATTAAAATCAAGTATTTTATAATTTCATTTTCAAATTATTATTTTCATGAAAACTGTCATTATTTTAATTGATAAATTTATTAGTGTTTTCAACAACAGGTTTTAGTTAAATAATAAGTTTATTGAAAAATTCAATATGGTTTGTATGTTTTCAAATTATTTTCAAGAAAAATTACAATAAATATATCGATAAATCTATTCAACATTTCATCTATTTTTAGTTTAATAATAGTTTTATTGAAAAATAGTTTGTATGTTTTCAAATTATTTTCAAGAAAACTGTAATAATTTTAATATATTGATAAATTTATTGGTATTTTTAACATGAGTTAAGCGATTAAATTTATCGAAAAATAGTGTCGTTGTCAATAGCAATAGTAACAGCCAATCAAAATCAAGTATTTGGTTTCTACTTTTCAAAATTAATTTAAAGAAAAGTTATTGAAATATGATTTTTATGTTGTTTCAAGAATAACTTTCTATTGAAAAATAAGTTCAGTCAATATTATTCCAATTAATATTTCTAATTAACAATTGCATTTAATCAATCAATCATTTTACGAGTTTATTTATATTGACGATTAACAAATTTATATACTTTTTAATCTAATTATTAATAGAGATTTTCAATTTAATATTCTTAAATTAAAATATTTATTCATATTTTCAAACCATTTTTAACAGGTACTTACAAATTGTCGACGATTTTTAACCAATTAAGCTACTACTCTTTATTAAAGACATGTGTTATAATATACTTGGTATTTAGTAATCATTGGTATACATAAAGTTATAGTAGTTCAAACTTTTAATCACATAGGGTTAAAATTATTACCTCTTTCATCTTTTAGGGTTAAAATTGTGTGTTCTTTCATTATTTAGGGTTAACTTCATTACCCATTTCTTTACATAGGGTTAAAATTCTTAACCTTTTAAATAACTTTATAACAAATCATGTAATAGTTTATTCATAAACTTATCGAAAAGTATTATAATATACCTAGTTTGAATCATAAATTATTGAAATATTTAATAGGTATCACATAAGATCTGATAAATTTTTAATGGTTATTTAATCAATGTTTGGTTACATAAAGCTTTAATGTCCGAAATTATCGGTTAATTAACAAGTTGTTAATGAATGTAAATCTAATTTTACACGTTTTTGTATCAACATTTAATTAGTATTTAGATATTTTCTAAACTCTTATTAAAAACAAAAGTTTATTTAGATATCATTAGTATCCACTTGAGTCATATTGATAATGTTTACCAAATACGTGTTTGTAATAAATTTACGTGTGAAAAATTGTTTGTCTTTTTATTGTGAAAGTTAAATTATTATTATCAATAGTTTTATTATACATTGTGTGAATTTTGTTAGCATTAATTAATCCAGTATGCGTGAAATTTTAAAAAATATTGATATAAAACTCATGGATCGCTTATTCCTTATCAATTTATGTAGTGAGTCCAGTGACTTTCAATTGTAAACCTAGTGACTTATTTTCATAACAACACTAAATCTAAAATAGTTGTTACAACGAATTTAGTTGATGGTATCGCTAATAATTTACAGCGTCGGATGAACTTGTAAATTAGTATTTTCAAATCCTAACTTGGTGAATTATTATCAAAATATTGAATTTTTAATAGAAACAGTATATTTGCCATACATTTATAGAATTTGATCAAGTATTTACATGTAAATAATCCTATGATGGGTTATTTTCATAAACTTTATAAATCAAATGTTTAAATCCTATCTTGAATGAGTTATTTCAAAATTCTTACATCTGTGGTATCGGTAATAATTTGTTGAGTCAAGGGTTCAAATCCTATCGTGGGCAAATTAGTTTTTATTTTCAAAATTAAATTTTTTAATAGAATATAAATCTGTATATTTTATTTGCTGTAAATTTCAAATTTTATAAAAATTGGTAAAGTAAATCTTGTATAATTTAATTTTTTACATTTAGTTAAGTTGAAATTTTAAACTTTATGAATTGTTTTCTTAAAATATTGAATTTTGTAAATCCAGTATTCAAATTTAAGTTTTGAGTGACTTATTTTTAATTAAATAAACTATCAATATACTATAATTGTTGTAAACTTAAATTTTCATGAAAATTCTTAAAGTTTTATGATTATTTTGATAGAATTATTACTTAATATACTACTAACAAAATAGCCAGTAAGCTAATTAATTTAGGATTCAATATTTATTTTAAGACGAGTTTGATGTTAATTTATTATGTTTAATGATTATTTTATAATTTTTTATGTAATAATATAATTAACAATTGAAAATTTCTTAGTCGTAGACTTATTCGTAGATGAGTGTGGTATTTGTGGTGATAGGGGATAGATAGGTGTGTGATAGACTAGTTTTTATTGGCGTTATATTTTAATTTAATCGTTGCCAAATTTATTTAATTATTTATTTATTATTATAATAATACATTAAATATCATTAATTTATAATAAGTTTTATATTTATGATAAATATATTGTATAATAAATTTTATGATAATATAAGTTAATGAAATGTATAGTATTATTATAATAATTAATTAAATATCATTCATTTATAATAAGTTGAAATTATTATTATAAAGAAATAAGGAACAAATCTGCCCACTACATTATATATAAAGACTTGAATTATTGAAATATTACTATAATAGTTTACAGTTAGTGAATTATATAGGAATTGTTTATTATAGAGATTTATTTTACCATAATAGTTTGCAGTGAGCATGCAGATATTATATAGAAGTTATTTATATTAATGATCAATATACACTTAAACCTCTTTTTGTGCGGTAGATGCGTTCTGCGGAAGGTCGCACGTAGAAATTCGCACAAAAAAAACTACGATTTATATAGAAAAAGTGAGATGCGTTCTAAGAATTTTAAAAACCGCATAACTTCGAAACTGTCAATATTTATATATATGCTCAAATCGCATAAAAAAAGTTTGGAAAGTGAAAAAAAATACACATATCTACATAATTACTTTTTAATTATTTTATTTAAAAAATAGGAGTTTCGCTATCATTTACATATACCTACATTAAAGTAAAATCTATTTTAATTACAACTGTCGTCTCTGAATGATAATCTTCGCGCCAATTTTCTGAAACGTGGTTCGAAATCACTTTCGTTTTCAGAATAACTCCCCAACGATTCTGTTGTATTAAAATCAGCATCAATTTCACCACATTTCTGCTTTGACACGCTTTTATGTACAGCAAAATCAGTGATCAAAGTTTTTTTGGATTTTCTTGATTCAGTAACTAATTGTTTATGCAGTTCTTTATATCCAGAAATACAATTGTTCAGGTCGCGTTGAAACTTCAAAGCTCGTTCATAATTTGTGTCATGAAGAATAAAAAAGTTTTCTAGGTTATTGCAGAGTTGAAGACCTTCTCGAATTATTTTTTCCGTAAATGGAACAGGATTTTCTTCTTCCACATTGTCATTATTTTCTAGTTCATCGTCAACATCCAAAGTTAAAGCAATAACTTCATCATCATTTAATGGATTATCTGTTAGCAATTCTTCTATATCATTTTGGTTGAAAGTATCAAACCCTTCCCCGCCAAATGAATGATATAAAGCAATGATTTCATCTGATATTTCAGCAATAGTTCCATTATCTGTGACGCATTCAGGCCATATTGCTTTCCAACATAAATTTAAAGTCATCGGCCTTATCTGATTTATTGCGTTTGCAACGTGATTAATACAATCTAGAATTGTAAATTTTTCCAAATCTCGCTTAATGGTAATGTGTCATTTTCTATTTTATTCAAAATACTTTCATACGTACTTTTGATGTAATATTTTTTAAAAGTTGCAATTATTTCTTGATCCAATGGCTGAATGAGGCTTGTCGTATTTGGTGGAATAAAAAGTATCTGAACATTGTTTTGTTCTATATTTACATGACCAGGTGCATTGTCGAGGATTAATAAAACTTTAAAATCAAGACCTTTTTGTCTCAGATATATTTCCACTTCTGGTAAAAAGCAATTTTTAAACCATTCAGTAAATAGAGCTGTAGTCACCCAGGCCTTACTGTTAGCCATCCAATTTACCGGTAGCTGTTTTAGATGCTTGGATTTTAAATCACGAGGTCTATTAAATTTATTAGTTACTAGAAGTTTCAATATTCTATCTCCCGATGCATTACTACATAGAAATAATGATATTCGATCTTTACTTGCTTTGAATCCACTAGCTTTCTTTTCAGATTTGGCGATGTAAGTTCTAGCAGGCATTCTTTTCCAAAATAATCCAGTTTTGTCTGCATTGAATACCTGATGGGGACAATATCCTCCATCTTCGATAATTTAAATCAATTTCTCTGGAAACTTTTTGGCTTCTTTTTGATTTGTGGATGCGACATCACCACGAATCTTCAAATTATGAAATGCATTCCTTTTCAAGAATCCACTTAACCATCCATTACTAGCGATAAATTTTCTATTTTCTTTGGAACTTGAAAAAGTAGATGATTCTGATTTTTCAATTTCTTCATAAAATTTGCGCGCTTTTTCTTGAAGTATATAACCGCTTATAGGGATTCTTTTTTTTGTAAAATCTTCAATGAACATTCTGAGCGCTTGTTATGTTTTTTCTAATATGTTATCTCTTGTGTAAGATGATAATTTTGAACTTAACTTAGTGCCATCAATGATCGATTTTCTTATTGCAATTTCATTCTTCTTGATTGCTCTTACAGTCGATTCTCCTAAGTTGAAATGTTTACTAATCTCGCATATTCTTTCTTCTTTTTGCAAAGAATCTAAAATTTCAATTTTTCTTTCTAAACAAATCGCTTTTCGTTGGTATTTTCTTTTCTCCATACTAGAGTAAATTAAAGAAAAATCTATTAAGATATTAAATAAAAATATTAATGCACAAATAATAAACTAACATAGAAACTCACTTGAAAAACAAGGAAGATGAAGTGATACGTCGTAACTTGTAATTTGCCAAGGGCACACTGAACAATGCCCTTGTACTATAAAAGAGAGTGGGAGACAAAATTTACATGGATGTTTAATATCGAATAGCGACGGCCGCATTTTATTAGCAATGGCCAGTTTTTTAATAAAACAAAACCGCTTGGACAATCCTGTTACGCACATATGTGTGACTCATTTTTGTGCATATTTTTACAGGTCATTTTCAAATGAACATGCTAAAATCTAATCTTTGTACGCTAAAATATGAAAATAGTGCATGTTTATACGTAATTATTTTTTTAAAGTTGAACTTAAAAAAACAGCATTACTTCAAAATCGCACAATAAGAGGTTCTATTAGTTTATTATTTTTATTATCCCTTTGTATAGGAATTGTATATATTAATGTTCAATATATAAGTTTAGTATTTTTATTAGGCACTTTATCCGAGATATTGTATCTCGTCTATACGACACGGCGAAAGATGATATATGCAAATGAAAAAATATTACAGGCATAGATTTAATGGCATCGACTTTTTATATGTGCCATATGCAAAACCTCCCAGTGCGTTAAATATAAAGAATTTTATAGCGAACATTTCAATCATTTAAATTCTTTTAAATCTAATAAAATTAAACTTTTTAAGAAAATTAATAAAAATAATATCGATATTTTAAATATAATTAAAAATAAACCTAAAAATAAACATCAAAATAAATCGAATATTAGGCCTGCTGAAAATATTAATATTAATATACCTAATAAAATTAATAAAAATGAAGTAATCGAAATCAGTGATGATGATGAATCTATTGTAAATAATGAAAATATTATATATAATGTAAATAATGAAGATATTATTAATGAAAATATTATACCTTTTATAAATAATGATATTGTACAATTCAGAGGTTCTTCATTAGAGCTGAAAATATCTGTAAATTTAAATGGCGCTATCAAAACTTTACGTTTTGATATGTCTGATACGCAACTAATAAAAATAACTTTAACTGAGCGAATCAGTAATAAATTAATTTTTGAAATAAATAAAATGGGGGGCGTTAAAATTCAATTCGCAATAGTAATTAAATTTGAAAAAGATGGCGAGATCCGTGACAATTATTTTTCGAATAATGCGAAGACATTTTCAGACAACTTTTTAAGCGAAGGGGTTCACAAACTTAACAAAAAAATTGAACAACTTACCAATTTAAGCCGTGGATGGCCTGTTATTAATATTCTCGAAATACATTTTATTCTTACTAAATATGCTCTCATTAGTCGTCTGTCCTGACATAAATACATTAAAACCCCTTCTGCATTGAAAAATAAAGGAGCTATAGTAAATATAAAAAATAATGATGACAAATTCTTCCTTTACTTCATTCTTCATTTATTAAAGAAAGATATAATTTTTGAAAATCCGTAAAGAGTTTCTAAATATACAGAATTTTTAGATGAGTTAGAATATGATGATGTCACGGATTATCCCATGAAACTTTGCAACATCCCAAAGTTTGAAAAAAAACCTTAATTTAAAGTTAGCAATTAATGTGTTTTCATGCACACCAACTGTGATAATTGATGAGAATGAGGTTCCAGATAATTATTATATCTTTCACCATCCTCATTTAAGTTTAATACACGAAACCAAGGTCACTGAGGGAAACCCTATTTTTTTATTATTGCCAGAAAATAAGGACAGACAACATTATACCGCAGTGACTAATATTGATAGGTTAATGAATTGTCATCAAAACCCTGACTGTAATATACAAATTAGATGCCGTTGGTGTCCGCATTGTCATAATGCATTCAATACACATGTTGCATTATGTGCCAAAAATCAGACTGACACAACCATTTTCATATTACTCGAAAATAAAAACTTAAAATTCCTAAATTATTCTAAAACATATCACTCCACCTTTTGTGATTTATGCCGATTTTGAATCTGTTTTACCTCCTGATGATAGACATCATCAAATTCATATGTCTATTGCAGCAGGCCTTTTATTAATTAATAATTATACTAACACAAAATTTTATTTGTATTTTATGTTCTCGATTGCATTCCTGATTTTCTTAAGAAAATTGAGGAAATTGCGACTGCAATTGTTATTCCGTATTATGATACGGAAGGTGATAAATTGATGAGGAGCGACAGTTTAAATCTTGTCGAAACTGTTATTTATGTTAAAAGCCTATTATAATTCCTATTAGAGATCATTGCCATTTTACAGGTAATTATCTAGGGTCAGCTTGCTGAAAATGTGACTACTAATGAGTTGCCTCCAATTTGGTAGGGGGTAAGTGAAGATGAGTACGATAGGGCACAACTGATCTTGACAAAGCAAAACTGTAGGACTTTGCGTGATTATATGTTAATTTACCTTAAATTTGACGCATTTCTCCTTGCCAAAGTCTTCCATACGCTGATTTTACTTGGGTGTATGATGGTATGGATGAGGTTTTGAGTGAATGTGCGAATGTTGTGGATATCGAAATCCTTCCATATGGATATACTATGGAAGTTGATATCGAGATTCCAGATTATTTACATGATTTTTTAAATGACTTTCGGATTGGACCGGAAAAGATGTGCCCACCAAATTCAAAAGTTGAAAAGTTAATGCTCACGCATTATCCTAAGAAGAACTATGTTCTTCATTGGAGGCTTCTCAGGCTTTATCTTTCTCTCGGGGCTAAGGTTGTACATATACAGAGAGCTATTAAATACAAACAATCTCCTATTTTTAAAAAGTATATTGATAAAAACACTAACTTGCGTGAAAATGCAGTTAGTGAATTATATAGAGATTTATTTTAACTGTATAACAATAATCACAATAACAATAATCCGTTGAGAACCTTAAAAGCGGATAAATTTGCGACTATGTAATTTAGCTGAAAAGTTAATTACATATTCGTCAAAACCGGCATTTAGAAAAACAATAGAAATTACTGATGATCTTTTTGCAGCTAATCTTAATAAGGACTCAATATGTTTGGATAGGCCTAGCTTTATTGGTTAAACAGTACTAGATCTATCCAAACTACGGATGTACTAGTTACAGTATATTGAATTACAAAAATATTGTGATATTTATAACTGTGATATTAATTAAGTAGCGGGTAATACCGATAGTTTCTTTTTAGAAATAAAAATTTAAAATTAGATGTATTATTACCAGCGATGATTTCAGATGACCTATTAGACACATCAAATAATGATCCCTCTCATCCATTATATTCTAGGCGACTTGACTCAGTTAAAAGCAATTTCAAGGATGGGAGTAAAGGGTTAGGATACAGTGAGTGAGTTTTCTTGCGCCCTAAATGTTATAGCCTGCTAGGAAATAAGTCAACATTGCGAGTTAAGAGTGTAAAATTACCGGGTAACGACATTAAACACCAATCTTATTTACCTTGTTATAATAACAATACAATTATGTTGGTACCTCAAACTAGGATAGCTGTTTACCTTTAAAAATTCAAAAATAGCGTTAAATAATCATGACGATAAGAGAGGTTGGGTAAGGAAAAAATCAAGTTTTGCATATAGTCATTATAAAGGGGTTGATGTCCTTGATGTTGGCGGTAATATAATAATACCTAAAACCGATCCAGCACTTCGAGATCAACAATTCAATGATATATTTGACAATGTTATTGATATTTATTGATATCTTTGTGAATATTGAAAAAATAAAAATTTGTAAATATTTTATTGTCTTAATTGAAAAACTTTGATTATGGTATTTTATTACTGTTTTTAGATTGATTTAATATATGTATATATTGAGTTTTTAGTTGATTTAATTTTTTATTTGGGTTATAAAAAATGGTAATAATAATAATATTATTAATAATAATAATAATAGTAATAATAATAAAAATAATAAAAATAATATTAATAATAGAAATAATAACTTGTAGTAATAACGAAAAATTTTTGATTATGTTATTTCATTATTGTTTTTTAAATAGATTTATTTTAAATATATATATATATATATATATATATATATATATAGAGAGAGAGAGAGAGAGAGAGAGAGAGAGAGTTTTTTAGTTGATTTAATATTTTATTTGGGTTATAAAATAATAATAATAATAATAATAATAATAATAATAGAAATAATTTAATTAATAATATAAATACTACATATAATAATAAGTAATATAAAAAATAATAATAAAAACAAAAAATAATTGTAATACGACTACTTATAATATTAAATATTAAATTATATTTTAAAAATTTAGAAAAATAATTTGACCTTGAAAAGTTTTGAATGACCTTGAGAAATTTTGAATGGCTTTAAGAAAATTTTTGATCAGTTATAGTCTTTGTTTAAATAACTTGAGAAAATTTTGAATGACATTGAGAAATTTTTATGATTTATTCAATAACCTTGAATGAGTCATTGTCTTTGTTTAAAATTTGACCTTGTGTTTTCAGGCTTAGTAAAAATTTTTACCCCGGAGGGGTGCACTGGATGTGACATGTGCTGGAGGTGGCACATCCCACTACTCAAAAGTTATATTTAAGAGCTTGAATAATGATCTTATTTCCTTATGCAATTATAATTCAACTTGCTTTGAAACCATTTCAAAAATGGCTGAAATCTATTGATTGCAATGAAAATGAAATTAAATTGACTCTGCAAATCTAATGCCATTTTTTTCTTGTCTCTCACGAAATTCACAAACATATGATTCTAGTTTCAGATTATATTTCATCATTGCTTACCATTAAGGGCCATCCATAAATGACGTCACGCACCTAGGGGCGAGTGGGGTCACACATTTGTGACGAGGGGAAGGAAAGGGTGTTTAAAAACTGTGACGCCATATCTTAAATTTTGTATTTTTTCAACATCATTTTATACTAATTTCAACTTTCCAAGGCCTTCTTTCTAATACATCTTTACTCATACGATATTAGTGCAGTATTACACTAAATATATACTAAAATGTCAATAAATGGACTTGAAACATGTTCATTTACAAATAACAAACAAAAATAAATATACTTTCACACACCAATGAAAGTAATTTTCGAAGTCTGAACCTGATTGTAATAGCATATGCTTCATATATAAGAAGCCTATTAAAATTCGGTTCCATTTCATTTGATGGTCGAATAGCATTTCAAAAATATTCTTGAAAGATTTTCTTTTTAATTCAATGAATGACAACTTTAGAATAGAGTTGTAGTCAATCTGCTGATCTTTCGTCATCTTCTCCACAAGTTTCATCAACAGTAGAATGTTATTAATAATCTCATCATCTTTTTCTTCATTGGATATTAAACCGTTTAATAGATCAATTCCGAAATTTAATTGAGACATTTTATAAATATTAATTGAAATGTGCATCCATTTATATTAATTATTTTATATATAAGATTATGATTGAATAAATTAATACAATACACACTCTCAATAAACAATGACAGGTACAAAACATATGCATAAAGAACAATGACTTGTGCAATACGAATGCATGAGTATAAATGGTATTTTGATGTATAAAATACTAAATTATGTGTCTGAGTATCCATCTAAGATGCAATGGACATACACTAATCTGATTAGACAAGATTACTTTAAAAACAATAATATAACAGTTTAACTGGAAACTTTCTTTGTGTCATTTTTTTTTTTGTTGGTATTCGTCCTCATTCCTCAGCTTTAAAAAAAATATTTTACTTATAAAAAAAATTTCGCCGTAATCCATCCGTATTTTACAGTTTTCGTCAAAGTATTTTCATTGATTCGGAAAATTTGAGCAGCGTTCCGCCCTGATTTTACAGTTTTATGATAAATCTTTTAACTATTTCCGAAAGTTTGCGCAGTGTTCTGCCCATATTTTCCGTCTCAATTCAACATAATTTATTTAATTCTTATATATTATTTAAAACATTATTTTTCATGATTTTAGTGGTTCGGATTTATCTTTTTCCGATGGCTATTCATTTTAATTGTTGCAACGATTTCGCTATTTTCCCCGCAATCCATTCCCTCTCTTGACCTTATGATCTATTTATGTTCATATTATGTTTAATGAGTGCCCACTGGACTACTCGGTGTTAGTGATTTTGAGCCGATAGTTTCTTAGAAATTTTATGTCGCTTTTTCAGGAAACGAATGACGAAGGAGCAGCGAAAAGACTACCCCCTTGCCTTCCATTTCCCCCTATAAGCGGAATATATTAACGTTCGGGTTCCTGCGTTGCTCATGCCGGAACCTTCACGGGCATGAGCTATTGGCGGATGAACCGCACTTAAACAGCTTGATTGGGGTGTGTAGATTTTAATAACTTGCAGTTTGTTTTGGCTATGGGCCGGAAAAATGAATTAATAAATGTTACCATACCAATCGGGTAAAAGCTTCGAAGCATATAATTGTTTATTCACATAATTGTCGGAAGTTCATAAATAGACATTGCCAGTTCACAACATCATAATTCATTGTTCATAAATAACATTTTCAATTCGCAACGTCATTTTATCAATCAATACGTTCATAGTGAAGTCATCCATGCGATTCAAGTTAACCGTCACGCATAATAACCAAACTAAAATTGCTCAAGTTAAGTCTCAAAGTAAGACTGAAAATCAATACTGAAAAATAAGATTAAAATCTGTCAAAACACATCAGTATATATACCTATAATTTGACCTTAACCTTGCGTGTTATTTTTATTGCGATAGAACAAAATTTGACCTTGAAATTATTTGTGTTATCTAAATTATATTTTTATTATTTTCTTAATTTAAATTGGCAATTTATTTATTAAATTTTTAAATAGATTTATTCAACCAAAAATATTTTATTTTTACTCATTTAATTCATTAATTTTTTACTTTTATATAACTTGTCGTTTTTCGGTCAAATTTTCTTATTATTATGTTATTTTTTATTTAAATTTCGTGCGGTTCTTGATTCATTTTGTATTTATTTTATTTTATTTTTATGTTTTTTGATTTTATATTTATTTATATTCTCTCAGATTTTAAAGTGTTTAGTTGGTGTTGTATATTGTATTTTAAGTTATCTTGGTGCTGGGTTTTCGTGCTGTATTACTGATGCATTTAAACAATTTTCAAGGCTATTTGTGTTTTGGCCCAACACATGCATAGATTATTTACTGCATGATTCACAATGTAAATGCTAAACAAGTGCATGTTTAACAAAGACTTGACTAATGAATATATTAAAAACTATGGTTTTATTATTTGCATTTAAAAAAAATGTTTACAAATTATGTTGATTAAAAGTATACCCTCGCGCATTTAATATATTACGTTTTCACTTAATAATATTATTTTGACTCGAGTTTAAGTTAAAATGGATGAATTATTTGTTTTAATTTTTAAATATAATGTGGGGTTAATGGTCTAGATAACCTTGATCCCAGATATAAATATTTCCTTGCCCCCAATGGTTACCCGTCGCTAAGCAACGTTGGTGATGCTACCATTGGTTTTTGAGATAGCCAAAGGTGAGCGCCACATAGGAACTACTCTGGCCCGACCTCAAACTGGTTCAACGCACTACTGTTAGAAGGCCTGCGTGCGCTTTTATTTATTATGGTCCCATTTTCATATATTTGGTCTTTCTCATTCTACAGACTAAATCTTCTACTATTACTATATACTCTAGCTCATCCTGACGTCTAAATTAGGAAAATCAATAGGACAAAAAGAAAACATTTATTTGACAACACTCAAAAACACATTTTATTCTGTGTGTTTAGCGGCCCGACGCTTGGCGCGCTCATTTCTTCCTGGTCGATGTCTCATTGGTTTGGGGCCGGGCTTTGAGGTGGCCGCCACATCCCTGTAGGCCAACTGCGCGGGGGCGAATATTAGGGGGTATGTCACCGCCACGCCTTCCTGGCACGCCGACAATGCCACCTCTAGGCCTCTTATTTGTGTTTTCTGATTCTGGTTGAGCTGTTTCTCCTTAGCCCAATCCTTCTGTGCCGCTGTCATTTTCTGGTAGAGGGCTTTGACCTTCTTCGGCTCTACCCAGGTAGCCTTAATTTGTTGTACCTCCTTCGCTAATTGTAAAATCTGCTCGTACAATTTCTTATTTGTTCTGCTTGCGTTGTCCAATTCGCGCTGTAGGATTTGGTGTGATTCCATATCTACAAAAGAATTATTATTAAGCTGTACAAATCTGCACCAATTCTATTATTTCATCAAAATCTTGTAATTGTGGAATTTATATATATATAATCACTAGGGTTTCGGATCATAGAAAAAAAACTCGTAACTAAGAACTAAAATATTTTATTTTCAACAATTATTTGTAATTCGATTCGTGATGGTGTCTATTGTTATCTTGCCTTGGAGTTGTCCGAGCATAAGGGTGCTCGTGGTGTCCATCGGGTCGATCTCCCTCCATCTTCATTTCACGGGGAAGGATCCTCCGTGGGGCCACCACATCGATTGCCATGGATCTCGCATTTAACCTGCTGTCATCGAGGTTAAAAGAGGTGTTGTACGGAGGAGCGTATTCGTCCGTACTGGAAATTTTCCCTGCTGCAATGTCTTCATTAATTCTGGCCAAATAACGTTTGGCCTTCTCCACTTGAGCATTGGTTTGCCGCTAATGCTCCTCAAGGTGAGCGAGGAGGAACTCAGCTTGACCCCGGATTTCATGTGCCGGGTTGCGTCCTGGTTCCCGCTTTATAGCGACAAACGGAAGCTCGACATCCTCAAAAAGCTGTTGTGTGTTGAATCTCGATTCCTTCACCTGGGAGACGGTGAATCACGCATCCCACATGGCTTGGCGACATCGATTTGCCGCATGTGTGGGAAGCGCACCGTGATACGGGATGCATCGATCCACGGATCATCTAAAAGAAAAAAAAATCTCAATAGTTAACCCGTTCGTCTACAACCTTTATTTCAATAGTCTACTTAATCGTGTGTCGCCTAAATGGTTGTGGTGTAACTCGTCGGTAGATTTTAGCATGTTATTTGGTCTAGCGCCTTATGATGGTTATTCGACCTTTGAAGCAGTTAATTCGAAGTTTTTAATTTCCGTTTCCCAACTTCACATTTAAATCGTTCTCCTTAAAAACTTTAGTCACTTAGAATTCAGCTGCTGTTCCTTAATGTGATGATTGATGGGCTCGTCGTGAATCCAGGAGCGTCTACTTCCTAAAACGTGTAATCATCGTGCTTGAATCAGGACATTAATGATCGTATATCTGCAACGGGTTTCTCCTTATCGAGTGTCTGGAATTAGCGAAGCGACTATGCTTGGGTCGGTTGACGATGCAAGTGTCTGAGGTTATCTGATGTACTAATCACACGTGGGTTCTGATGTAGTTTGATGAATTCATAAAGATGATCAAAGAATATCGAGTGCAAAAAACTAGTTTTGGATCCACATGAATTGTTCGCCGCAAAATATTATATTGGTGATTTCAAATTTTTAACTTAACTGTAATAAGAAAGGAATCCATGCTTTGTTAGTTCTAATAAAAAAAATAAAACAAATTAAAAATTTTTTGTTCTAATAAAAAAAATAATTAAATATTATCATTATTATTGATATCCATCCACGTCAAAGTGAGATTTAAATTCAGTTTTCTGTTTACATAAATGACTAATTTTAATAATTTAAATAAAATGCCCTTCTTATTCGCGGAGTGTAAAGCAAAGAAAAATTAATGATTTATTTTTAAGTTTAAATTTTATGATGTACCAGCTAACCATTTTTGAACCTCCTGTACTAATCATATTATCTCTTAAGTTATAGTTTCACAACAAGTTGGTCAGGGTGACGCAAGCTTTCCGCTTCTAGTACTATTACATGTCCGGAATTTCGTTGATATCATAGATGTCAGCATTATAGCGGTTCGGGTTGTCAACTTCATGTAGAGTTAGATAATTCTTGATGAATTTTCGGTATTTTGCCCAGAGTTGGGCAAGGCATAAAAACGATTTCGTGAATGTTGTCTCTCTGGAGTTATCAAAAAATAATAAGCAAAAAATGATTCATGACAAATAAAGGTTTTATTTCATTGTAAATAGGGAAGGTCTGTCATCTAATTGGGATGCTTGCATTTGAATTGGGGATGAGAGTAGTGCGTTGAATCTAGGTCTCAGATTTACGGTAAGTCATTTAAATAGGGAATGAAAATTACCATTTTGACTTCTGGTTTTCGGCTCCACGATTATCTCATCCTCCTGAAACCTGGCCGGGGCGTCGTCGTTTGAATATTTGGAGTTATAAGTCATATTTGCTTAAAAGAAATGACAGTATCAATTCGTTCAATGAAATTTATACGTGTTGGTGTGCACGTCTCGGGGTAGAGGAATTCAGCATTTTGTCGGTGCACCGTGTCATCGGGGAGAGGAGCCGTCGTAATCAGAGTTAATCAGGAGAAAATCTAAGTGGCATAGACATTTCCAATTCGCCGTTAAGCAATAATCCAGTTTTAGATATTTCTGATATTCCCGTATTTCCGCGATGCACACACGCATTACAGCCATAAGCCAGGATCGTGTTAAGACTGCACAGATAAAACTGTGATCATTTCTTCTACCAAATCGATGGTCGGCTTCGTGTGCTGGAAAACTCTACCTTATTATGGATTGATATTTCAGTAAAATGTCAGGACATTATCGGGTTCTCTTCACCTCATATTTTTCAAGCAACCTATTTCCAATCATTATTAATTTTTTGGAAAACTTCACAATGAATCTCGTTAGGCGCGAGTCGACTCGTAAAATATGGGCGATAACTAATATGGGCATAATGTCGTTTTTTTCTAGTAAGTCTTTATTTATAATTACTCCTTTCCTAGACCGTATTATTCTTCAGGTTCTGCATTCTCGGCAGGTCAAAGCATGTTTACTCCGTACTCCTTGTTTGATGCTCATCAGTGGAACGATTTTTTCTCCCTTATCGTTCATGAACCTAACGTGCGAAAGGCTTCAGGGATATTCTTTATGGAAATATTCATTCCTATGGCGATTTTCTTAATGATGGATGTCGACAAAAAGGAATTCACTTGACGAATTGCGTTTCTTTTACCGAAATTTGGACCGAGCCTCGACGCTTATCGCCACGAAAACACCAGCGTTTGGCAAAATCTCTCTCTATCTCTCCCATTCAAGACGAACATGAGATCGCGTCTCTAATCGGTTCAATGGACCTATGTGATTGTTGCTGTCTTCTATTATGGATATTATTGTGTGTTTTTGGCAAATATGTTTATTCTTCGGGTGCGTGAATGTAAAGTTATTACTAGGAAGTTGGAATTTCTGTATTTATGAATCTTATGTAGTGGACGGTGCTTATTGACTTTTTGATATTTATATATATTTACCTTTCTATTTTGCAATGTACTTTAATCTGAAACCTTTTGGGTAATTTAATTGACTTCTTTATTAACTGTGAGACCTAAATGTTAAATTCCTTCGTAAATTCATGCATGTAGTTAGTAGCCGAAATCTCCGTTGCCTATTTAGCCTTACACCTACCCATCTATTCGTTATATGGTCATAACTATATCTTGCAACTTCACTGTCGGCTTATTGATAGGGTTGTGAATAATCGAGAATTTAGAGGTTAGAGGTTTAACATTATGATTTTATGGGTTTAGGTTTTTTAGACTTTACCACACTTTTAAGATCGCATATTTTAACACTTTTGGGTCACGGAATTGCGTTGTTTTATATTACATATCCTTGACATATGGAATGGGTTTTTTCTAAGCCTAATTTTTACCTTTTAGTTTCGGACGTCGTAGTAAATTATAGTGATTTAGAAGTCATGGTGACTTGCGATAAGTTAGCAGCCCTAATTAGATTGGGGTTGTAGATACCATTTCGGTTTAGCAGTTACATCCAATAATATCTAATCAAATCTAGTGCCGTAATCAATAATTTAAGCTAGGAGTTATAATGAACTGGAATAGATTAGAAAATATATTAATCTCTGAGTTGCAATCAATGATTTACGTTAGTAGTTATAATTAATTCTAAATAGTTTAGAAATCATAGCAACGATTTTGGCTTTAAATTCCCGTCACCTTCCCTTAATTGATCCTAGGAGAATTTATGTTTATATTACAAATTTATGAGTGCCAATGGATTATGGACAACTATGGACAATGGTGATGTGTCGGCTGTGGGACGGAAAAATTTCGACAAATTGTTTTAATCTAAGAATGTTTATTGAAATATAAAAGTAGACAACAATTCATATGGCATAATTCATCATTCATTACGACATTGTAACCCTTTCCCCACGCGGACGCCCAAACAGAGCTCATATGAGGTTGCATGGACGCGACGTGGAAAAAGTTTTCGAGCATTCCTCCACTCACATTGAAAATTATTCTGTTCTGACTGGTTAAGACTGGCTGATTATGTGAAAATGAATCGGTATATATACCTATTGTACGACCCTAACCTTGCGTGTTAAATTTGATGTAGTAAAACAAAATTTGACCTTGTGATTTTCTTATATATTCTAATCTTAATTTTATTATTTTTGTAATTTAATTTGACAATTTTATTTTTAATTTTTTAATTGAATTGTTTCCAATTCAAGTTATTTAATTTTAGTTCCATTTTTATGGATTTTCGCTTTTTTTGGTAAATTGTCAAGTTTCGGTCAAATTTTCATGTTCTCATTTTATTTCTATGTTTATTTCGTGTGGATCTTGTTGCACTTTGTTATTATTTTAATTTACTTTTGTGTTTCTTGATTTTATATTTAATTGTTTTCTCTCTCGTATTTTAGCATGGTTAGTTGATGTTTTATGGGTCTGATCTTAAATCTGTATGTTGTATTTGCGTGCGTGTTACCGATTCATTTAAACAAAATCGTGTCTTGGCCCAACAATAATAATATCTTTACCCTTTATTAAATTTTATTATGTGTAATTTTATTATGTCTATAAGTTTTCTTTTATGTGTAAAACAAACACACATATTTCAAACAAAACACATGTGTATCGTAAGTTACATTTATTTTCTTAACAATATCAAACTTTACATAAATACTGTTACATATCAATGATTTAACACACTCATTTTGAGCCATAAATATTTTTGATATTTATTTACACATATTTTCTTAAAAATATCAAATTTTTTCCTTAACTTTATGCACACCTTTACACTTTTTCTATTCCTTGCCTACCATGGACTACAATCGCAAATCTTAAAAAAATCCATTGAAAACCCTTTAAAATGATACCTCACATAATCAAAAAATCTTTACTTAAGTTTTATACACACACATATTTCAACCATGAAACACACGTGTCATTAAACCCTTTCTACAAACACACACATATCTTGATACATAAACAGGAATATCATATTTATTCAGACATTTTGTCTTAAAAATATCGATTAAATGTCGGTTCATTTTAAAATATTCTGTTTATTTATGTGTTTATATACTGAGTGCATGTCGGCCGGTCTATAATAATATTTTGCAAATATAATAATAATTAAAAAATTTCTTATAAAATGACCATTACACACATACACGAGGGTTAGAAAATAAATTATGTACAAAGGAAATTGCAATACAAGTGCAAGTATTACTAAGTCCTTTTATAGACGCATGTGCAAATTTTTGAAAATAATAATAATAATTTTTGAAATAATAAATTTAATAATAGTTAATAATAATATTTGAAATAATAATAATATTATATTTTGTTAAATAATAATTTGTTAATAATAATTTGTTAAATAATAATTTTGTTAATAAGTTTTGAAATAATAAATTTAATAATAATTAATAATAATATTTGAAATAATAATAATATTAATATTTTGTTAAAAAAATTATGAAATAACTTGTAAAATAAAAATATATTATGTACAAAGGAAATTTGCAATTTTAATAAAGAAAGATGCATTTCAAATACAAATTTAATAAAGACATGAGCAAAAATAACTAAGTCATTTTATAGGTTTCAATGCAAGTTTTTGAAAATAATAATAAAATTAATAATATTTGAAAAAATAATAATAATAAAAAAATTTAAAATAATAATAATAATATTATTAATAATAATAATTGAAAAAATAATATTAATAATATTCTACTTTTGCTAATTCGGTAAAAAGTGTTGATAAATTGGTTGAGTTATTGATAAAGAATGGATATTCTAAATCATTTTTATTGTTGATGATAAAAGAGACTGTTGACAAATTGATTCAAAATCCTAAGGATCCATGTTTTGGAAAGTCTGAGTGTAATTTGTCAAATGAGTGTGAATTGAGTGTTGATCTAAATAATAGTAAAAATGGATATAAAAAAATTGAGCCTAAATATGTGTTAGTATTGCAGTAATCTGAAGGTTTTACAAATTATAAAAGGAAGTTAAGTAAACAGATGGGAAATTTAGAATATAAGATCGTCTCTAATTCGTGTACGCAATATGTTTATTAATAAATCAAAAACTCCGGTTGGATTGTGTTCTGATCTCGTTTATCAATTTACATGTAATGGGTGTAATGCCACATACATTGGAGAGACTTCCCGTCATCTCTGTACTAGAGTTCTAGAGCATTGTCGATTGAAGGGTTTGACCAATATTAGTGAGCACAATAGAAGCTGTAAAAGTGAAATTGGAATGTCTGATTTTAGAATTTAGTTGAAAAGTTTTAATAATTATTGGGAACGCGTGATTTGTGAAGCATTGTTGATAAGGTCATTGGATCCAAAGATTAATGTGCAAAGTGCTGTGACTACTAATGTATTGAATGTTTTTAAATAGTTTACGTATGTTAAATCATGTTTATGTATTGTTTTTTAAAAAAATTTTTTTTAATATTATTAAAATAATTGAAATTTTAAATTACATTAATTTTTTTAAAAATTTATCATATAAATGGAAATTTTAAATTAATTAAAAGTTATTTGAATATATTTTATAAATATTTATTTATTACAAAATTAAATTAATAAAAAATTATTTGTTTAAATTAAATGTTAATTCATAATATTTTTAGTTGGTTTCGAGTACCTGAAGATAACCGTTATGCTATCGAAATATATGATACGAAAAGTTTTTTATTGGCGTTATCTTTTAATTAAATCGTTGCCAAATTTATTTAATTAATAATCATAATAATAAAAATAATAATAATATAGTGGTTTTTAATTTTCAATGTTTTTAGTAAAAGTTGCTATTAAATTTCCTTTGCACACACATTCACGAGGGATAGAAAAATTTGGTTGTTTTAAAATTATGAATTATAAAAAAACATTTTACCTAGAGGGGGGTCTCTGCTTTGAATTTTGTATTAATTTTTAAAAAAGTATTAGTCATAAAAATTTTTTGCTAGGAGGGGGGAATGTCTTTGTTTTGACTTTGAAAAAGTTTTGAAAAATATATATGACACATGCTTTGAATCGCTGTAGAACAAATACCATGAGTCACACACCCACGCAACACAACTACATGACCCATGACTCACCCTCTACATGATGAGTCATCAATCGATGAGTCATAGTTTTCCGTCAGCCAATCAGAACGCTTTGTGATGGATGACTCACATCTATCTACTGACATGGAAACATTTCACGAGATCTAGTATCATATTTCAGTTTCCAAAATCTAAACTTTTGCATAAAGCAGAAATTTTATCAGACATTGTCAATATATTATTATATTTTCCTTGTAGAGAAGAATTTACATCGTTTATCTTTTCTAAAATATCGCATAAATAGCTATCTTTCGTTACCCTATCGTTTTCGCATACTCCTTTCTCTTTAGTCTTATTTTCTTTATCCGATGGCAACAACCTTCTTTGTGAAATCTGCCTTTCTTTTTCCTGCCTGGAATGTGGTTGGTTTCATCATGTTCCCTTTTTGGGTTTTTCTGCTTCTCAGTAAGCTATCTGAGCAGGAGCGAACACCAGCGGATAGGTAACCCCGTTACCTTCATGGCTTTCTTAAGTTCTAGAGTGTTTTTAATTTACGTTTACTTTAGCGAAGCGGGTGGTATCCTACTATTGTCATGACAATTTCCAAACTGTGGGATAATTTATCTAATATTGTTTACATCATACATTCGAACTTATTTATTCGTTCAGCCTCTTGCTAGCTTACAAAACAAAGATTATGATAAAAATGTTTATTAATTCAATAGAAATGACTTTAGTTGTTTTAGCTGATTTTCATCTAAGTCGTTTGCGCTCGCAATAGTTATTGGTTCCGGCCTCCAAGTAGTGGGATCTCTCCGGTGGGTGTCATCTGGCAAAGCCGTGTTCACCCGGTTGTCTCCTACTGAGTCTCTCACATAATGAATGATTGATGATATATCTCGGGACGACCACCCTGTGGGGGCCTTCATACGTCATCAACTCAAATCAACATCCAAACAAAATCTAAGAAACCATAAGAAGAATCAAAACCTAAAACAAGAAATGAGAGAAAGTTAATTGAAACAAAATAATATCCACCTATTACACCAGCATACCTTTGATTAGGAGATCCAGATTACATTCTCTGAGATTTTCAAGGCTTCTACCATCATATGTCTTTAAAACCCCGTTAATCAAACAGTTATTTTTCATAAATATTGTATATGAAATCAGTGGCGTATCCAGGAATTATTCATGCAGTTTTTGATAATTATACAAAAAAGCTTATTAAGTAAAAAGAAATAATGAGACAAAACTAAATTACAAAATATTTATTTTTCTATTTTTCCTTTGTAGAACACTTAGTAATGAAATATCACATTTCGAGTCTCTACAAAATATGCTATGTAAATTGAAGTTTGTCCTTTTATTAAAGATCCCAATGTTATCCATATTTATTAGAATTTGAATTTCATCTCCTTTCGTTATTAGGTATTTGGGCTGTTCCAAAATGACCCTCATATTGTTAATGCCTTATACTTGAATGTTGCTTGTAACATAAATTTTACAACGGTTTGTCATTGAAATTGTATTGTTTCCTATTATAGCATGTATCTTCTTCGAGTTCAATTTATAAATCAAATATTTAGAGGATTTTCAATAAAGCTTTTACTGTTGACTTTTAAATTTTCACATAACCATATTAATACTTGATAAAGACTGTCCAAAATTTGAGTTTACATGTAGTCTATTGATCTGGTATTCAAACCTCTAATTTTTAGGACACTTAGGCTTTAAATTAATAATGTTTAAGACGCATCTTGAAACACATTTTTACTTGGCTTATACATGGCTATACAAAAAGAATTAAAAAATGTATTTCTTCCTACTCACCAGAGTCATTTTCTGAAATTGTATTTATTTTATCAGCTCTGGATTTGCAGTTTCTTTCATTCCTTTTAATGAAGGAAGAGATGTTGACACTTCTCTGAATAAACTCTTTTATCTGAGAGAGATTCATTTTAAAATAAATGAGTTCGAAATAAAATTAATAGCAGCATCAATTAACAAAATAATATACAGTGTAAATGAAAACAACTTTTTTTCTTATTTCATTACTCTGATTTTCTAGTTTCATATTTTAATAAATTCCTGTTTACTTCGTAGTTAACCTTTTTACTGATCCAAACCAGATCAATCTCTGATCGCCTGCCGATCACTTGCAGTACCTTCATGAGTCAATCATTGATCATTTGGCGACCAATCACCGTTTACTCGCGAATTCTTTCCCGTCTAATTTCTAAACCTTTGCGAGTCAATTTGTTGTTTTCCTAGTAATTACGGATAAATTGCTCTCATAGGCTTTGCTTCTTGCGGTAGGGCTAATGTGGTCATTTATATTGGCTTTTTCCATTTATTAATCGTATTATTTTTACGTTTATATTTTATATTTCTTACACGAAGACTTTAGCATGTCTTTTTTGTCGAGTTATTATTAATAATTTGGTAGGATAACTGAGAATCTAACTCCACGTGCTCTTGATCAAAAGAATAACTCAACACAAGTAAATTTTATTAATATCATAATTGAAAATTATTTGTCATTTTAGTTCAATTGACTTTACTTGATCTGAGGGACGGCTACCCTATGGGAGATAGTCTCAAGTAAAAAGATTAAGAAATCTGATGTTACATAACTCATTCATTTTCTTTCACAAACCTTTTTTCAAATACTTCGTCAATTTTCTTAGATCAGTCTACAATTGGAAATTTTCATATAATTCAATTTGTTGCTCACGAGGAGCCGAAAAATGTGCAATAATAAATTTAAATTGCTTTACATGCCTATATTTTGCTTGTCAAGCTGGGAAAATGCATACTTAATTTAATTTATTTATTTTTTCGCTTTTAATTTATTAATTAACTTGTAATGCCTATGTAATTTTGTCTAATGATCCCCAATCTATTGTATATTACTATATTCGTGTTCATTTCATCATTTGCCTTCCGTCCATATCCATTTCGATTGAAAAATACTAATTTTTTAATAATTTTTTGTATTTCATTTTATTTTCTGTTAAATCTTTCGCGTTTTCATTATTCTGCACACAACTCTGAGTTTCCACTTTTTATATAACTCCAACAATTTTAAATATTTATTATTGTATTCTACTATTGTAGCGGATATTATCTAATTATTTAATTAATTTTTATTTTCGTGATTACCTTTAAAATTATTATATTATACGATTAAAATTATTATATTTGCTCATTCCTTTCTCCCAAAAAATATTGATTTTTATATTTTTAAAATTTTTAATTAATTTTTACATTTACAAAGTTTTTATTGACATTTACTCCAATTGATTCTGTATTTAAATTCTATTCTTTCTGTGCCGGCCCAAAAAAAATGTCCAACTTACAAAGTCGTAAGGACTAGTACACCTTAACTTTTATGAAAATTTATTTTAACGAACTGGTGCAATGTCCTAGATGTTTTTATTTATATTTTCGTGCGTGTGTAAATGTGTCACTGATAATTGGAGAAATCGGTAGTTATGCTTATCTAGCCTCAACAGTTTTTATTCGGTCCCCTATTAAACGCTTCGACTCCCATATAGGAAACTCCTTATTTCGGATTAAAATTCATAAAATATTGTAATGTATTTTTTTAAGAGGAAATATTTGAATGAAGATTACAAAAACCGGAAATCATAGAGATTAACTGAAAAAATTATTCTAACTCTTAAAAGAATAAGAGATTCAGTTATCCAGGAGATCAGTCAACTTTTTATCGCGACTTAAAAAATAAGTGGTTGAAACTTTTAACCAATCTAAATCATTGAATATCCACAATTCCCCGGTTGGGAAACAAATCAGCGACCGATGGCCTTGTAGAATTGAGCTTTGAGAAGGTTTAGACATCATGGCTTGTAGCATGTCAAAAGTCCCGAAATGATTTCCTTTCTGGAAATCATAGAAAATATCAACAGTATATTGGTCAACGTTCAAAAGCTCTCGATGGGTACCCCGCAATGCAATCACTGCATGACCAATCTGTTCGATCTTCTTCAAACGTCTATCGCCGGGCAAACGTATGAACGGTTCCATGACATGTAAACGGTTGTCCAAATTTATCGAATGATACAGCACTTTGATACCTCCATGAATCTGGTGATGAAATTTGCAGCAATTTCTTGAAAAAATCAACTCATGGATTCCTAGGAAATCATTTATCAGATCACTAATATTGTCACCGAAATAAATTTTTTCACTGCGTACTTTATCCAAACGATTAAGTATTTGAAGAACATTAAAAACACGCAAAACCTTTGCAGGACTTGAACTGATAAGTCTTCTGAAGTTATTCAGATGGTACTGGAAGATAAAATTGATAACTTGGCAGTGCTGGATTTTGAGTAGTAGCAAATCATAACTCAGTTGGCAAATGCAGAAGGATAGACTCTGTTCCGGTTGATATCCTAATTTATCTGTCAAATACCCAGACCAAACCGGAAGATATCCGGGTGATGTGTTAATTTTATTTAACAGCGGAATATCAACTCCGACCCCTTCTGCCAATATCTTAAAGTGACTAAAATTGAGGCCTCCCTTTGTCAAAATTTTAAGTAAAGAATAAATTCCTTTTGATTTCAGCATGTTTTTAGTGGCATTTCCTTTTAGCTCCGTTTCAGTAAATTTGTCGAATACTTCAAGCAATTTTTTGGGGGAACAATCTGAAAACTCCCCATTGTCATCAATGTCATCGAACTCTATTTGATCATATAATAATTTCATCCAATTTTCATTAAATAATTTCCCTTGGACAAATTTACGAATCGTATCTTGTCCAAATCGTTTGACGTAGTTTTTTATACTGGAACTGCTATCAACAAGGGCTTGATAACTCATTGCGGGATAAACCTTCTGGGGTATCTGTGGAAACAGCCCTTGCCAATTACTTGAATCTACTCCAGCATTGTTTTCTTTAGTAAGTGATGAAGTTTTAGGGTCTTCAGTTTCTCTTTGTGCAAGTAGTCTTTCAGCGTTTTCGGACAACCAATATTTATCATAATGATCATTTGAACTTTTACTAATAATTTGATATGGTCCTAAGGTATTTTTGTTTGAACCAAAGTTTTCCGTCCTATTTCTTTCTAAAGTATTCATATTCAACGTTCCTTGTCTTTGGATCGGATTCCTGTCATCACTGTAGGATTTGCTATAAGTCATTTTTCTTCCTTCTGCATGTTGTTTATTTGGAAGCAATTTATCCGCATTATTGTCTTCGAGGGTTTTCAGATTCAACATTCCTTGTCTTTGGATAGGATCAAAGTTTCCCAGATTCCTGTTATCACTGTATGATTTGCTATAAGTCATTCTTTTTTCTTCAGAATGTTTTGTATCTGAAAGGCTTTCAAATTCTTTTCCGTTGAAAAGCATTTTTCCTAGTTGGCTCTCATCAGAACGAACAATATTCTCAAGGCTTATCCCAATTTTACCAACATTTTTAATACCCATTTCAAGATTGTATTTTTTCTCAAGCAAATTCCTTTTATGGATCAACTGTAGATTTTCCATGAATTCCGGAGAATCGGGATTGAAAATATCATCTGACATTTCAGCTGTGTCACACCTCATCATCACCCTTAGCTTATGGTTGAACATCGCTTCGGAGCTGTAATAGCAAACTGGCTTTGTGACAATTTCGTCAAATTTACTTTCAAAAGAATGATCTATCTCGACTTCTATAGATGATTCATCATTGTTTTTATCGTTAATAATACGAAACTTTCCATCATTCACTTCGTCCTCAACAATATTGCTTGAATTTTTCTGATAGGCTTTTTGAGTAAAACAATTTTCATCAACGTTTATCGTAATAAAGTTCGTATCAGAATGAAACTCGTCGTCTGAAAGGGACTCACTTTCAGACATAGCGATTTCAATGCAATGGCCTTCCGGGGCGGCTCTTTTAGCCGAATTATTCAATTCTTCAACAACTATTTCATCGGTTTTAATTGCACTAGAATTATTATTACCCAGATTAAATATTATATCAGTATCTCTCGTACTCACTTGGTACCTTGGTTTTGTTCTTATTCTGTCAATTCTTTCGTGATAAAGTTTACTAAAAAGCTTAAGGATTCGATTATGCTTTTTTACATCA
This sequence comes from Schmidtea mediterranea, assembly GCA_022537955.1. Taxonomy (NCBI): domain Eukaryota; kingdom Metazoa; phylum Platyhelminthes; order Tricladida; family Dugesiidae; genus Schmidtea; species Schmidtea mediterranea. The sequence continues at coordinate 168,038,956 of CM039680.1, forward strand.
TTTTCCATTTCTTTCTCTTCCATCTCTTCCTCATCTTCTTCATTAAAACTATCATCACATATATTACAAATATCTTGAATGTTATCGGATACAGAGGAAACTGTATCATCGAAGTCTTCATCCTTTATCATTACTTCCAATAAACTATAAAGTCGTTTACTCGCACTAAATTCTTCTAAGAATGGTTCCAATCTCCCAGTCAACGAAATAGATTTACCCATCCTGACTAACTTTTTATGTGGAATATTCGTTAGGAAATTATAAATACAGGAATCTTCAAGGACAATTATTCTCAGACAGTGAGGGAAAAACGCTGTTGGACTTAAACTTTTCACGATGTATTCTAACATATCAAGGAACCCAAGGAAGTTCCCTCGGTATGGATCGAACAATATCTCTAATAAAACAAAATCATCCGAATAATGACAAGGTAAATCATTAAATGACAACTTAATTTTACAAAAACATTTCATTTCAATTTTATCTAAAAGCTTTTGGCTAACGTGTTGAAGGGGATTCAGATATTGGCGCTCGTTTGGGATAATGTATGAGCAATAGACAACAGAGGTTTTCGATGGCGAGTAGCCATAACGGTACATATAGGCAGAGAGTAAGTCGTTATTTTTTATCCACAATTGACTTTTACAAATCAGCATTTTACATATGATTTCAATATGATCCAAATACATTTGTCTTTCTAGATAATCTTGGTGAGGGATCTTGATGAATTGTTCTACAACATTCGAAGCATGGCAAATGTAGCGATGGTGAAGAAGATATTTCGAATGCTTTTGCTTACTTGTAACAAGCAGTAAAAACTTGAGATGGTTCTTTATGGATTCGGTTAATAAAGGGGTCTGGTCAAGACTAAAAAGCTCCAAATAACAAACCAAATATTTGATGCCCAGGAATAAAACATAACTGAGATCGAATCTCGTTAAGTCCATTGAATTAATTATAATAAATGCTTTTTCATAATTAGCTTTTGTCATAATTCCTGGGTTAACGTACCAATATTTTTGATCAAGATGCTCTGTTTTAGGGATCACCAATTTCCGTGATAACGGCTTTTCCATTATTTATATACTTTATATAGTTTATTGATGAAATGTTAATTGATGATGAATAATGAATTTAAATTCGGGGTGGTAACATCATTTGGAGGGGGCCCCTTTGAAAAATTGACATTTATACGGATTGACGTATTTCTATATATACTTATTTATTCATCCTCTTTTATTAATATAAAATAATACAAAGCTTTTATTTTTACATATTTTTAAAAATTTAATAATGATAACAACCAAGAAGAAGTTTGGTGATTTTGGATTATTTTATCATTTAATTAAAATAAATATTCAAATTAAAGGGGGTTGCTAACTTGCAACGTTGAAAATCAAATTGAATCAGTCAGAAAAATCACCATTAAAAAATATTGTTAAATTAATTTATTATGTTAATATTCCATTATTATTAAAATAAAAGTGATTCACAAATGTAAAAATTCAGAAAATGTTTTAGAAAAAAAAATTGTCCGATAAATTTTCATCTGTTACTTTCGTTTTATATTCATTTTAATGTAACTCATTTATGAAAATGTTTGTTCACAATGTCGGTTTGGTTTGTTCACTGACTCTTCGTTTTTTTACTTTTGAAATAAAATTACCAGAACTCAACACTAGGATAGGATTTCCATAATTCTAGGACTACATCTGGGACACAAAAGTCTCATGCACCGCCATTTCAAACCCAAGCATCCGTCAATACACGGCTTAAAGGATTGCGATTGGTTACACACTGAACACTGTAAGGTTTTACGAAGTAGACGCTTATTCACCAACCAGAGGTACTTCTGATTGTCGTTCATGGTGTTTATCTCATCAAGTGTGCTCTCGAAATTTGTAATGGGAGTGTTGGGCCAGAACGTAAACGGCCTTCAAAAATGCTTAAATGGATCAGAAACACACATGCAAAAATAACATGCAATTTAAATAAACCTAAAAACACCAAGTAAACCATATAAAATCTGAGAAATAAAAGAATTAAATATAAAATAATAAACATAAAAATAAATTAAAATATTAACAAAAAAGCACCAAGATCCGCACGATATCTACACAAATACAACAAGAAAACACAACAAATTCGACGAAATTGAAAAAATCAATTAAAGTTCATTAAAGTGAAATTTAAATCGAAAAATTGAATTAGCAATAATTCAATAAAAATTATAAATAAAAAATTATAATAATAAATCGAAAAATAATAAAAATAAATAATAGAATTTGCTAGAAAAGAACAAGGTCGAATTTTGTTTTACTACATCAAATTGCACACACCAAAAAATTAGGTATATATACTGATCCATTTTCACATTTAACTTAACCATTTTTCAAACTGATTAAAAACCATATTTTCAAATCTTGAAAACCACTTTGAGAATTGTTTTAACTATTTTTTGAAAATCTTAATTGTTTGAAGCTATTTCGAATTTACAGTTATTATCTAGGTGAGAAACATTTTGGTTGGAACCCTCTTTCCACGTCACGTCCATAGCATCTCTGTAGAGCTCTGCTTGGCGGCGACGTGGGGAGAGAGGTATTTATGTTGTTTTATGCTCTATTTTATGATATGATGTTTTTTCAATTTATGGAATGGTTAAAAATGGGTAATTAGTTTGTTTTATAATTAATAAATATTATTAATATGTATAACTTATTTTATATGTCTTTATAAATTATAAATTTTAAATGTCGAAATTTTTCCGGCCCACAGCCGACACATCACGCAAGATAGTAAAATCAACATAGTGCAAATGCATGTAAGTGCGTGGAAGATCGCCAATGATATGCACCCGTGAAGACTCAGCGTGCGCAACGCAGCGGTCGTAACGTCAATATTTTATCCCTATAGCTGAAGCGAGAAATAAGGAAGAAGTCTCTGGCTGCTTCCTCGTTTCTCAATTCTGTAAAATCGACCTAAAATCATACTACAAACGGCTTAAAATCATCACACCGAGTAGTCCAGTGGGCACTCAGTAAATATAATATGAACACAAGATGCGCCTAAGGTCTATTAAAGGGAAAGGGTACGGGGATAAAACAAATTAAAATCGTTGATATAACTAATTAAACCTATAATGTGTAATAAACTAATCATTGGTATACTAAATTAAATGGGAAAATTATTTAATAAGTAATTTATTAACTCGATTAGATTAAATGATTGATTAATAATTAAAGACAAATAACTTCTGAATTAAACTGAATTCGTTTCACTTTTGGAAAAATTAAAAGAATTTTGCGTAAATATACACACTTTATGGTTAAATAAATTGAAATAATTAAAGTTAACGTAGTTGTAGATTAAAACCAAAATTTTCATATATTAGTTTATTGGTTAAATAGTTCCTTGATGAATAAAAATACATAAATTGAATTAAAAATCGATGCCGATCAACCAAGTCATTCAGTAATTAAAGTTAGACGATTCGAATAACAGTAAAATAGTTCCCTTAGTAAAGATCAAACTAGATTCATGAAGTTACTAGTATGATGTTAATGTTAAAATAGTTTCGTAGAATTAAAATCAAGGTAGAATAAATTAGCAATGATGTTAATATTAAGATAGGTTCACGGAATTAAAATAAAGGTTCAATAAATTAGTTGAAGCAATGATATTAATATAGTTTTATAGAGTTGGAGTAAAGATTGAATGAATTAGCGTAATAAAAGATGCGAAAACTGAGTAACGAAACCGAACTAAGTTAATTCAATCGTTCCCAAACCCAAACCGAAATGATTTATAAGTTTGTGATAAGGTTTTATAAAAATTAAAATAAGTTTAGGGATGAAAAACAAAATATGGGAATTATTGCTTAAATTAAATTAATATCATTATAAAAAAGAAAAATCAACGTTTCAAAAATGAGAAAAACTTTTATTTTAATAACATACAAATCGTTACTCACAAAATTATCGAACGCATAAAAATCCATAAGAGGAAATATTCCGCTAGCATAAAGTCCGTCGAGATTTCGAACGTAATATACTGATTCCCTTAAAAAATGGCGTTAAGATATTCAAATTAATTTGCAGAATAACTTACCCGAATAGATTTTCGACGAATTCGCCAATCGATAATTCTAAAATGAAATATTGTAAATCACCGGATGTAACTATATAATCTTACTTCCTTTCAACCGTTCAAATCGCGATATCCGCCGGAAGTTACACCACACATACGTCGACGCTTCAGTGAATCGACATCCGCTCTCGCCTTCCGACGATCATTTGGTTATAACATTTGATAAACAAAATTGACGTTGATATTGGATTTAGAAAATCCATGAATTTATATCATAGGATGTGACGATAAAAGTTGCTAAGTTTAATGATTAAATGCTATATTGAAAAATCTAAAATGAAAATTTAAGTAAACGAATAAAATAGAATACAGGTACCAAATCTTTAAAACCCCTACTTACATTCGACGCTACACCCATCGATATAGCCACTACCCTTAAAATCCCCTCGACAATTTCTTGATATCATCTTGCTTAATAAATAAAATGAGTGGATCAATAGCCCTACCTCATGTAAACGTAATCACACCAACCTAGTTCGCCCGTTTCGAAAGCAGTCCAATCAGATAGAAAGCCACTAGCACCCAACAAGATTAAATCAGATGACCCACTCGACAGTGACTTAAGCCCTATTTTTTTAACGATTTAACATGATAAAGTTAATAGAGATAATAATAGAGCGTTTTAGATATGCCACACGAACAAAACACCAGACGAAGTGTAGGAAAGCAGAGTCCGTCAACAACTCAACCGACCGCGATGTCAGTAGATCCGAAACATCAATCATGGCAGTATCCGACTGCTTGGAGGGTATTAGATGTAGAGAAGGAACCCTGCGATATCCCAGAAAGACATTACCCAGCGGCAGAAACATACACAAATGCACAGAACCTCCTCACCCAGTGGGAAAGGGTGCAGGAGCAAGTAGATCTGCAGGTGGTTAAGGCGAGGATGTACCTTGCAAACGTGGTAGAAGACATCCTCGCCGGGCGGATCGCCATCGCCTATCCACCTCGCCCAGTCCGAGATACCCGAAGACCCTACACAGTGGAGGCCCTCAGACGAAGTCTGAAGCGATACTGTCCCGAGGAATGACTCCATAATGACAATTTATGTAGTGGATGATTTAAAATATTAGCAATTTGTGTGTTCTTTTGTGTTGTGTAATTGGAATTATTTGCAATTTTGTTTAAATGAAATAGATGACTCTTTAACTTGAGCAATAATAAATAAAATGATCTGTTTAATTACAGCGATGTCGTCATTACGAATCTTGCAAACGGAATTAGACCACGCGAGACAAGCAAACACGGAATTACTCGCCCAGATTATCCAATTAACGCGAGAAATGCAACATATGAAAGCGACATGGACGGATCCCGCAAAGACGAAAACAATCTACCATCGACTCACAGCGGCCCAGAAAGGCTGGGAAGAAGAACGGCAACTCAACCAGAGTCTGCGCACGCAGATTCGGGGACTCGAAGTCGCCCTAGCGGTGTGCCGAGAAGGTGAAGCGGTAACTTACCCGCTCATCTTCGCCCCAACCCAACTGCCGCAGACAACCACTAAGCCAGTAGAACAACCCATCACTACAACCAACAACCGTCGACCGGGACGTAAGGAGCGCGCCCGACGTCGTGCAACACAACTCCAAAACATCAAGCAATAAATGATAATGTGTTTAGATTGAATAGAATAGTTTTAAACTTAGTTGAATTGTTACTTTAATATAACCGTATGCCAACATCGCCAATTCGTTCTACGGTCGATTAAGAACTAATCCTGAACAGTCACGAGGGACAGAGCAAAGCGAGCACAGGTCTTCTATCGACAGCTCGTGAACCCGAGGGTTGTCCGAGCAACTACAGTACTAGCCAATGGTACTCAATTTTTGCGGGCAATCCACCACTTGAACACATTACCAACGTTGCTTAGCAACGGGTGCCAAGTGGCGATCAGTATCATTTTGTATGGCGTTACTAGGGTCACCAGGAGGATAAGCAAGATTTGAAACCCTGTAACCCACCAGGAGTTAGAATTTTTTTTATAAATAATATACTTAAATTAGTATTGTTGGGCCAGAACACAAACGGCCTTGTAAATGTTTAAATGAATCGGTAACACACATGCAAATATAACATGCAGATTTAAACTCAAACCTATTAAAACACCAATTAACCCTATCAAAATACGAGAAAGAAAACAATCTCATATAAAATTACAAACACAAAAATAAATTAAAATAATAACAAAGCGCAACAAGATCCGCACGAATTAAATATAAACATAACACGAAAACCCAACGATTTTGACCGAAATTTGACAATTTATAAAAAATGCGAGATTTCATGAAAATGAAATAAAAATCAAATAATTTGAATTAGAAATAATTCAATTAAAAATCTAAAGAAAAAATTGTCAAATAAAATCTTAAAATAATAAAATTAAAGATTAGAATATACCAGAAAATTCCAATGTCAAAATTTGTTTTACTAAATCAAAAAGAACACGCAAGGTTAAGGTCGTACAATAGGTATATATACCGATTCATTTTTACACAATTTTAATCGTTTTTAATCGTAAAAATTCAGCTTTTCAAACTTGAAATCATTTTCAGCGATGTAAGTGAGAGTTTGTATTTGACAACTCTCTCCACGTCGCATCCTTATAGATTCAGGTAGTCGTTATGGACTTGAATTAATCATGAACTCAAATTGTTATTTTGCAAATAAAAGCGACAGGGTAATCATTAAAAATTTTCATTGCTATAATTAACCTAGATAGTTAAAAATCATTTAAGTAAATATAAAATGACGGTAGTACAAATTTCACATATAGGACCAAAATTGTTACCTAAGTAAAAGTAGATTAATTTAACTATGTAATGTAGGATTCAATATGATAGCGCAATTACTATAAACCACAGGAGCGAATATAATAAATCAAATCAAAGTTTAAATATAATGATTACTATAAGTCCCAACCTCATGTTTAGAAATATAATGCAAAGGGAAATGGTAAAAGGAATTTAAGAGTTAGGAACCACCCAAACTTACGCTAAAAAATTCGATAAAAATTTTGAAGGGCCCAATTCTAATAAAAATTAAGGAAGTTAATCAACTGAGACCCTACCGACGCCATAAATGATCACGGACATTAACAAGCTTTTACATTAGGAGAGAATGGGTAATGCGAACGTTATCATACCAAGAACCAGTAAAACCTAAGGAAAGTACAAGAATATTAAGACTTACACTAAATTAGGTAAAATTTTTCCAAATATAAAACTAGTTACCCCCAACCACTACCGTAAGCAAGTATTGAGTCCGCCGTTCATCATAATTCATATGGTAAAAATCAACAACTAACAATACTTCAGCGAAAATTTTATTGAGAAAAATAACATAGAGACAAAGTGGAGATTCATGCTGATGGGGATTCCGTACCAAGATCCAGGAAATAGTACTATAATAAAACTCACAAAAATAATAAACCAATACAACCAAATTACAATAATACCTGTCGCGAAATTTATTTTTCCCTTGAACGATGCCAAAAATCCAGAACGTAAATGATAATGCTAATAGAAATGTGTTTATAATCCATCGACTTGACATTTAGGCACCAACGATCAATAGTAGAATTTTTCTATTACCTAAATGGCACACACACTAGACAGTGATAGACATAATTAATAGATTCCTTGAGAAATTTTCGGCGCAACACGTCTAACATCGATAGGAGCAGCATGCATTATACACCACGATTAATTACAGCAGACGGAGAAAAGTGTGGCAATGACCAGGGAACAACGCACACGCCAGACAAACAATCCACCCGAAGCAATGACAGTTGGATTAATCGAAGCATGCGCCAGCAGGCACACAGAACTGCCAGATCCCATAAAAAGTCCCGATGATTCCACTTGATCATTGATTTTGACAATTCTAAGGAATGCATCGACAACGGAATTTTTGCAATAAAATGACCACGACTAGGGTGTCAGGAAAGGAAATAGCTAGGGATCCAGATTCACAGAGTTGTGGTAAATTTTAATTACATAAAAATTCTGATTTTTAATAAATACTTTTAAGATCTTAAATTTAAATAATGATCTCTAATAACTACGTAAATAATTATAATTTGTGCAATCGATTTTTAATGATTTTGAATTTCAGAACTTATGAATTTTATCAATGAATTTATAGAGATGAATTTTGATTTTGAATTTTTGTCTGACATAATAACTAAATTAAGAGATTTTGGATTTTAGAAATTGGTGTTAAGAAGGATCACGAGTCACGATAGAAAATAGGCTGATTTACCCTAGTCAGCACTGTGCCCCAACCAAGAGAGCCCCAATGGAACGCCTTACAATCATTGGAAGATAATGGGAGACCGTTTGTGTCGAGCAGACGAAAAGGTGATCAGAGCCCGGCCCAAGAAATTCGTGATCAAGCCCAATCTCTCCTTGCACGCCTCGAGGACCACCAGCGACAGGTCGACTTCCATGTGATCAGGGTCAGGCAATATCTGGCGAGTGTGGAAGACGATATCGCGGCCGGTAGGATAGCGGACACTTACAATTATATGCCGCCACCCAGCCCCAACCGCACGAGAAACACGAAGCGACCGGTATTCATATATCGGGAGCGCTTGGACGCTCTGTGGACCTCAGAAGAACATTAATGATCTGATTACGTTGAGTACATTCAAACCGCGTTTTAAATAAATGATTTACTGTCCTCAAAATTTGTTTTTCCTTTTATAAATTTTTCATTGTCCTACAATATTAACGTTTGTTTGAGAAATTAGATAATTTAAGACTTGTAGTCCAGGATTAATTTTCATTGTTGCAGAGATAGAATCCCTGAAAATACTACAGAAAGAGTTAGAGCACGCGCGGAAAATCAATAAAAATTTCCACGAACAGATCATCCAGCTATCCATGGAAGTTCAACAAACAAAGGCCGCCTGGATGGAACCCAGGAAAGCAAGGGCGCTTTATCAAAGGCTTACAGCAGCCCAAAAGGGATGGGCGGACGAGAGACAGCTAAACCAAAGCCTAAGAACACAGATAAGGGGACTGGAGGTCGCATTGTTGGCCTGCCAAGAAGGGGCAGCAGTAACATGTCCCCTTGTCTTTGCCCCTGCCAAACTGGCCTACCGAGAGACAACAGCCACTGACCCGAAGGCCACACCAAAGACTAGCGGGTATCGACGGTCAATTACAGTATTAGTAATAGTGCTCACTTTTTGTGGACGATCTACCCACTCGAACACAGTTCCAACGTTGCTTAGCAACGGGTGCCGAGTGGTAAGCAAAGAAATATTTATATGGCGTTACCGGGGTAACCACAACATAATTTAAACAAACATCAACACCCAGTAACCCACCAGTATTATGTAAAAAAAATGGCCTTTCTTTTTCTGATAACTGCTTTAGAGGGATGGGAATGTTGGTTTTTCCATGTGTGCGTATCAATACTAAATACTAGCTGACCCGTACCCAGCTTCGCTTGGGAACATTTCGTTATTTTTGACTTTCATGTTTAAAAAAAATTTATATTCATTCATAAATTTTAAATCAACCAGGACAAAAAATCTTGAACTGAGACACCGGGAAGTATGGCAACCCTACACTAGGAACTGAAGGGAATAAAATGAGGGCACGGTAAAGCATAAATGAACAAAAAACATAAAAAATGATAATGTACAAAAATAAATTAAAATTTGAAAAAAAAATTGAAAATTGAACGCTAAATCTAGAGATAACCTAAAATATCCCACAGAAAGTCATAGACAAAGAACAAACTAATTAAAATTAATTAATTTCCTAAATAGCAGCCAGATTCATTGAGAAATACGAGCAGTGTAGAGGGATGAGTTGTACAGAGAGCCCGGGAAGTAAATAAATAATTGATTTTATTCAGATAAAGTACTCTAAGAGCCGACAGAACAAATTAGATGTCTGAAAAACAATTAACCAGATTGTAACAGCAATTAAATCCGCATTTATTAGATTCCCATTTATCACAATAAGCACATTCGTCAATACAACATTTCTTGATCTGTACCTTTGAAATAGGGTTAAGTCTACCCACTGTAGATCACCCTTTCTTGTAAGCACTTTTATTTGAATTGGCTACTATTAGATTAACTCTCTTTCAGATTCACTTTTGTAATTTAAAATATGGATACATTTTTGCTTGCTTCGACTAACTGGTCCACTTCGATTCACTGGTAAACTTCGACTCACTGGTCAACTTCACATTTGTATCTTCCTTTTTTATCTGTTTTATAGTCAATAACTAACCACATTAAGTCTTTACCAAATAATTATTTTGTTTTTAGCTACTCTATTAGTTTAGGTGACTTCTCACTTCTCTAATAACCCCGGAAACTAATTTCGGTTTATTAAATTTGTGAGTGAATTGATCTAATTATCTCCTCTGATTTTCCACATGCTTCCGGTTTCCCATATTTATTATTTTGTTTTTAATTTAAATTAACAATTTATTTTTTAAATTTTTAATTGAATTTATTCAACCAAAAATATTTTATTTTCACTGATTTAATTCATAAATTTTCTACTTTTATATAAATTGTCGTTTTTCGGTTAAATTTTCTTATTATTATATTATTTTCTATGTAATTTTCGTGCGGTTCTTGATTCATTTTGTATTTAGTTTAATGATTTTTGATTTTATATTTATTTATATTCTCTAAAATTTTAGAGTGTTTAGTTGATGTTGTATGTTGTATTTTAAGTTATCTTGGTGCTGGGTTTTCATGCTTTATTACTGATACATTTAAACAATTTTCAAGGCCGTTTGTGTTCTGGCCCAACATATCTCATGAAACAATCAGTAGCAGTATTTTCAAGTATTTGGAGATATTACAGATATAAGATGACGTATTGATGAATAATACAGACTGAAAACTTGCAGTGGTTGTACCCGACTCGTACGTAAAATCTTTAGTAAATTATTTTCATATTGAACTATGTCATCTGGATATCAAGAAACCCTTATTTTATTTAAAGGACTTTTTCTTTTGGCCATCCATGAATCAGATTATTACAGATTGTGTTAATAAATGCAAGATTTGTACTAGTAGAAAGATTGATCAAGGAAGAACAAAAAAACCTTATTGTCAAGAACAGGAGAACCATTTTTAGAACAGATAGTAGTGGATATTGCATATATAGAGACAAAAGAAAGTAAGAAATACATGATAGTGATAATAGATCTTTTAGTAAATTGTTCAGTTTATCAGCAGCAAGTACACAGGATGAAGCAACAATTTTGAATGTCATTTTGAATAATTGGATATACCGTTTTGGTAGACCTGAAAGCATTCTTACTGATAGAGGAAGAATTTTTGAAGGATCAATGTTTCGTGATTGGATGAAGAAATTTGAAACAAGAATTTAGTTCACCGTACCAACATCAATCGAATGGTTTAGCAGAATGAATCATAAGAACAGTTCGGTGCAACATCATTGACAGAGATTAAAACAAAGAATAATTGGTGTAGATTGTTAACAAGGATTGAATTTAGTTTGAATGCTACAATACAAAACTCTAAACATTTTTCACCTTTTGAAATTGTATATGGCCGGAAAATTAATTTATATTCGGAAGTAGGACATATACAAAAGTGCAAAGAAGAAATTGAAGATGAAGCGAAAACAAATCTAGAAAAGGCAGCTACAACTATCCAGAATTGAGATTTAGACAACTGGTGTACTCGAGTTTTCATGGTGGGAGAGAAAGTATTAGTACGCTTGGAACCGCATAGACGAAAGAAAGAGGGAATTCATTAAGAAGCACCTTACAAAATTTTATAATTCTTATTGCCAAGAAAAGTTGAAGGAGGACAGTGATGTCTAATAATGAATATTAAAAACATTGTTTTAATATTCAGAATTAAGTATACGTTTTTGATTTTAATAAAATTTAGTAGAAATTATATTATGACTTTTGAAGAGATTGCAACTTATATATAATATAAGATGCTTAATTTTAAATACATTTTTCTAATGATGTGATAAAGACAAACCGATACTTTACTCGCGTTCAAAATAGTGTTCCAATTATTGACAATTGTAGAGGACATAGACATGAAAAAGTGAAGTAATTTTCGAATGATATGCTAAGGAATCTGACAGTTTAAATAAACCTTCTATCGGTAGTCCGTGGATAAGAGGTATGACAGACTTTAGCAGTTGTTGGGCCAAGACAAAAGTTTGTTTAAATGAATCGGTAATATACACGTAAATACAACATGCAGATTTAAAATCGGACCCATAAAACACCAACTAACCATGCTTAAATAAGAGAGAGAAAACAATAAAATATAAAATCGAGAAACATAAAAGTAAATTAAAAAAATTAAAAAGTGCAACAAGATCCGCACGAAGTAAACATAAAATAACACGAGAACATAAAAATTTGACCGAAATTTGACAATTTACCAAAAATGCGAAAATCCATGAAAATGGAACAAGAATTAAATAATTTGAATTGGAAACAATTAAATTAAAAAATAAAAAAAATAAAATTGTCAAATAATTGCAAAGTTAATAAAATTAAGATTAGAATATACTAGAAAATCACAAGGTCAAATTTTGTTTTACTAAATCAAATTTAACACGCAAGGTTAGGGTCTTACAATAGGTATATATACCGATTCATTTTCGCATAATTTTAACCAGTTTTACTCTGTTTAACCCGTTTTAATCAGTTTTCTGAAAGTAGTCTTGAAAGACTCAGTCTTAATCAGTTTTTGTAAACTTGAATAATCAGTGTTAGCCAGTATCAATCAATATTTTCAATGTAAGTGAAGAAATGTTCAAAAACTTTCTCCACGTCGCGCCCGGATAACCTCATATGAGCTCTGTTCGAGGCGTCGGCGTTGGGAAAGGTTTGTATGTGCAATGTATAGAACCATGTATGCCAATTATGAACGTGTATTTATGCCAATTATATTTCAATAAATGCTTGATTTAAAAAAACTCGTGTTGAAATATTTTTCCGGCTCACAGCCGACACATCACCGCAAGTCAATAAAATCTACACACCCCAACCAAACTGTGTAAGTGCGGTGTAAGTCCGCCAATAGTTTGTGCCCGTGAAGGCTACGGCATGAGAACGCAGTAGCTGGAACGTCAATATTGTCCGTTATAGGGGAAATTGGAAAGTGGTGAGGTAGTCTTTTGGCTACCCCTCCGCATTCCATTTCCTAAAAATTCGACCTAAAATGATAAATGACTGTCGGCTAAAATCATCACACCGAGTAGTCCAGTGGGCACTCGTAATATTCTAACATGAACACAAAACGATCTTAAGGTCAAATTGAATGGGAATAATGGGAACGGGTATAAAAAATCGTTGCTATGATCATGTCTTTAATAATTAAATAAAAATATCAGTAAAGCTAACCGGTAATATCCTAAAATTTATATGCAAAACCTTGGTGGACGAATGAGCGTTAATATTAGTAAATCAATACAACAAGGATAAATTGTCGTAAATAATGATAGGGTGAAGTTATAAGTTAAACGAGTGTTAAAAATAGACCCGTTTTAACGATAGACGAATTTTAATAGCTATAGTCTTTCGCCGAACTAGCGTAAAGATCTCACTAATAATGGACTAAATAATCTTACTCCGCGAGGATATTATAAAGAGTTTTAGGAATCCAACCTAAATTAATAAATGAACTGACCACAATTTAATTAAGATATAAAAACGAGAAATCTAGAGGATTTAGCGAAATGAAAATACGACAAATAATTATATTAAAAATTGAAGATACAGATAAATAATAAAGACCCTGAATGGAGAAACCATTAGATAATTGTGTAACGAGTATCGATCCCCACACAAAAATTAGTTCATGAGCTCCAAAAATTTGGAAATAAGAGATTGATCCTGATGAGAATGGATATTGATATCGTAACATGAGATAATTTAACGGTATAAGACTCACTAAATATCATCATTACAATATTTTTGACAACAAGATAGTTACTAACTCGGAATTTGAATGAACACAAGACTCTCACCATGATGAAGCGTGCGTTGAAGAATCGTGTAAGGAGTCTGTCGCAGGCAACAAAATTCCTAAAACTAACATGACGTGACAGTAGATCCCAGTGAGATCAATTATTATTTAAGTAGCAGCTACACTGAAATATCCAATAAATAAATAAGAACAGTGAAGTTAGAGAATAATAATATTCAACAAAACGACTAAGTTCAGCATTTTTTATCCATCACTCTCCGAGACCATGATCCATACCACCGACGCTAGACATCTATTGAATGAACTAAAATTAAATCTAACCACAATACATGTCAATGTATGTCACCCTCTTCCCGCATGACGTGGCATTAATCGAGAATATATACACCCGAACCTGACAATAATGATCATTTTTTCACAAATATGTATTATCCGGACGAACAGACAAATCAGGAACGACCCGATAACAATAATAGAAATTCTAATCACGGAGATAGGAGTGATCAGGACAGTAAGCATTAAGCGATATTAAATAATTTGTTAATATTTTGTTTACACGAGGACCGCGCGACCAACATAGATCGATTGCCAGCTGCCCAAATACGAACACTCTATCCATCAACCACGGACAAAATTAATTCTGCCAAGGAACATTATGCCTCTGCTTAATAAATTTAATTGTCGTATTTTATGCCTTATAAAGAACCCAAATAAATATATGTACGATCCCATTTTGAATTCATCTTCATATAACGCAGGATATGCGAGTTCAGTTCGCTATAATGTAGCGTTAAAATTTTGCGCAACTAATCTCATTCGAGACAAACTTGTTCATTACACCATTCATATCGCCATCACGTTTCCCATTACCACAACGACATTCCGTAGATACGCCTCTTCATTCCTTAAGACTGAAATTCTATGGAACCTCAAACACGCTCTCTGCAGGATCAATATGTCTTAATTCACGTCTTGACAAAATTAGTACAGCAAATTGACAAAGTGGTGATATTCCAAACTGACAGTAGGATGAAAGATCAATTTAGGACAAGTATTCCATGAAGAGTGGAAGCAATGCAATAATGTCACACATAAGAATAACGACATCCGCCCGCCTAATGATACTACCAAGCCCAGAAAGAAAATTCCCGTCACACCAAGTCAGAGGGATTTACCTACAAACAGCCTAACTATCCCATGTCCATTTAGTCGAATGCCGTCCAAGCCCCCTTCACGTTCTATAACCATCTATTTGACCCTCCGACGTCACAACTTGACGCCGCGATTGTCCTCTCTGTTCGCTAAATGACGACTCCAAATGAAATACACCTTTAACACGATTAATTATCTACTAGATACGGTAATAATTTCTATCCAATTTTTGTTTAGACAATTCTTGGATTGACGCGTCACAGTGCGATTTCCCACACATTCTGCCGCCAGATGTCGTCAGGCCATGTGGGACGCGGGGTTCTCAATCTCGCCCGTAAGAGAATCCCGCGCAGGTACTCAACGAGAACATGGAGAAATCGATCTTCCCAATATTGCTATAAAGAGGGAACCAGGCCGAAATTCCGCCCGAGAGATCCGATGGCAAGCAGAATACTTATTGGCGCGTTTGGAAGAACACCAACGCCAGACCAACAAACAAGTGGAACGAGCTCAACGTTACCTGGCAGAAATAAATGAGGCGATCGCTACCGGCATTATCCAGAGCACGGACGGATACGCTCCGTCGTACAACACATCTTACAATCTAGACGACCCTCGTCTGAGTGAAAGCTTCACCGAGATGAACGTGGTGGTTCCACGAAAAATTCTTACAAAGGAGATGCGGAGAGCGGAATTACAATGGCAATCGCGAGCACCCATATGCTCGGGGACCACCCAGAAGAAGTGGAAATCAAGACCGTTCAAGACTTGAAAAATTTCAGTAAATTAGATAAAAATAAATATTAGTTTTTACTGTGTTTTTCCTTTCTTTTCATCATTTACACAAGATTATTACATAAGCCCTGATCATAGGAAAACTTAATGAACTATGCGAATTCTGATGTAGAGAGTTTAGTTGATGATGAATTTTCTTTTATTGTAGATATGCATTCAAGGCAAGTCTTACAAAAGGAACTAGACAAGGCCCAGAAGTCAAACAAAAACCTACTCCAACAAATCATGCAATTGACCGCTGAAGTCCAACAGATACAATCCACTTGGATAGAGCCCAAGAAAGCAAAGGCCCTCTACCAGAAGGTGGCGACCGCCCAACGAGGCTGAACCGAAGAAAAAAACCTTAATCAAAGCCCGAAAACGCAGATTCGGGGCCTAGAGGTAGCGTTATCGGCGTGCAGGAAGGCAACGCGGTAACCTACCTATTGGTCTTTGCCGCAGCTTAATTGGCTTATAAAGAATCCACCGTTGTCGCGAAACCTATAGATAAGCCAATCAGGCTTCGACCAGGAAGAAATGAGCGCGCCAAGCGTCGGGCCGATCAGCACGCAGAAGAAAAGGCGATTTGATTTGATGGTTTAATAAATGTAGTTTTTCCAAGTTGTTAATTTTCTTAATAAATGTGACGTCAACACGAGCTGGAATGAAAAGCAAACATTTTTAAGATTTAGTTGGTGGAATGAGATAAGCCAGTTATACAAGAAAGGACCAGAGCAAATAAAAGCGCACACAGGCCTTCTAACGGCAGCGCGTTGAACCCAGTTTGAGGTCGAGCCAGAGCAGTTCCTATATGGTGCTCACCTTTGGCGATCTCAAAACCAGTGGTTACATCACCAACGTTGCTTAGCGACGGGTAACCATTGGGGGTAAAGAGTAAGTTACATCTGGGGTCAAGGTCAAGGTTAATCAGACCATAAACCCCACACAGTTCATGTTTTTGTAAGCTCGCATTTGGCTGGCATCCACCCATATGATACATGAGTATCAAGTGGTAAAACAAAATGTTTGGTTTGGGTTTTTAAATGACTGTTGTAAGAGCGGAGTTACAGGTCATTAACAATTCGCACGATACACCTATAGGCCCAAAATCTTCAATACATTTCATTTACCATTTCGGTTAATTTATAAATACTAAGTATTTGATTTTTAATAATTTTTTTTACATTTTTTAAGAGAATTTTATTAAATAGTATTTAATGTACGAACTCAAAAATTATTATAAAAAAATTTCATTCAAAAATTTAAAATTTCAAAATTTGTGAAAATAATTGTTTTTTACTAAAATTTTTAACATTAAATGCTCAAAAACTAATATAAAATTATTTATTTTTATCATCTTAATGTTTTATTTCAAAAGAAAAATGAAAAATTATTTTCATTATTATACCGTATCTTTTTAAATAAATCTGTAAACAAAACTAGTGTTTAAATATGATGCCTAAATAGTATATATGACAATCTTTTTTAAAAATAATGGCATCTTATTGTTTTGGTAGCAAGAAACATAAAGAATCATCTGAATCAACTTGCTCAAATTTGCGCTCAAATAAGATTACATCAAACGGTTATTCTTACAATCCAAAAAGTGGAATTAACATATCGAATGGACATGTAAATATTCCTGTAATTTGTAAAGAAATGTGCTATTATTGTTTTGATGTTTTATCATGCAACTTAAATAATTCTCCCGCTCCTCCCGTTCCTTCATTCACCAATAAATCATTGTGATTTTATATGTTATATTTACTTGATAAATTATGATGTTTTAGTCCATTATTTGTAACTTGGTCAACTGGTAAAGATAAAAAGCTTAGGGGCTGTATTGGAACTTTTTCAGAACAGCCATTGCATAGTGGTCTCAAGGAATATGCTTTAAGCAGGTATAGGAAGTTAACTTAAAATCCTATTAAATTGTTGCTAAAAATAGATTTTCATCATCAGTCAATTAGAATCTATTGAATTTTTTAAAATAAATTTTGATTTGCATGATGGTGGATTCCTGTTTTTAGAATCAATTTAATGAAATATATTTTTGCATTTCAATTTTCAACAGTGCTCTCAAAGACAGTCGATTCAATCCAGTTTCGAAACAAGAAATTCAGCGATTAAATTGCGCCGTTTCACTGTTGACGAATTTCGAATCTAATCTTCGATATGCCGATTGGACGGTATGATTTTGTTGCTACTGATAACTGAGAATTTTTTATTATCGGCTGATTAAAAGTTTAAATGATAATAATTTAAATTGATTTTTCACAAAGCAAGTGTAAAAATTTATAAATTTGAATTTTTTTACTGTAGTAGTGATCTCGTTAGGCCGTTATAGAGAGGCTTTAGTATATAAACCCTATCCCCATAATCACGTTACAGCGACTTTATTTTAATATGGCTTATTATTTTACTTACTATTAGTATCAGTGACCCGATTGCTGTAGAGTTATCGGAGTAAGAGGGTTAATGAAAGTCTAATTATTATGAAGATTTTTTTTTATTATGCAAATATACAACCAGGTTTTTGCTGTTGAATATAATTGGATTTTACCGGTTAAGTAATCAAAATAACAAATAGTTTAATTTATTAACCTTTAATTTCATATTATGCATGAAGCTTATAATTTAAAATAAAAATATTGAATTGTGACTGATTTTGAAATGATAATAATAAAAAATAAAATCTCGTATTTGCTATATTTTTATATTGAAATAAATAATATTATATTAATATTAAAATTGATAATTTGAATCGATAAATTTATATATAAAATTATATATAAGTATTAATAAATATCTATCGACACTTGTGATTCCTAAATTTTTTGAAGTTACGGAGTTGTAACATTTCTCGTGAAGCATCCGTTTGAAACATCTTTTTTAGACTTTTATAACTGACATCATGAACTTCAAACTGTTATTTTAAATAAGAAGTCGCGGTGGTTATGTTTTTTAATTGTCTTAAGTCAGTCATGATTACATGAATCCCGTATGATTAAAAATTCACTGCTTCCAGGTTCTGATTGGAAAGTTATAATAAAGAAGCTGGTGTAAAGAATTCTCACCACCACTAGCGAGGCAGCTGTAATTATAAAATTATCTGCATAAAATATCAATTACAATCAATAATGAACCATTTTATTTCGAATTATGTTCAATGGTTTATATTTGATCTGTGGAGGAAACTAAATGTAAAAGAAAAATAATCACAAAAGTTTTGTGGTAAAAAAATAAGGTTGATAATAAAAAAATTCATATTAATAAAACTGATTCTAAATTTATCCATGACAATTGAAGAATGTCTTTTGCTGAAATGCAATCTAAAAAGGCTTGTAATATATTGGTCAATAATTTCGTTTTTTTAATTCTCATAATTAAGTCAATTTTTTTATTTTACAAACAAAACTATGAATATTTAAACAACTTTTAATTTTTAACATTCTGCGTTAAAAATTCTTAATCTGTCTCTTGATTTAATTAATTTTCACAGGCTTTTTGATTATTATTGACTCAAAATTTGAAATCACTTTCCAAGTTATTAAATCACATGAAATACACGTATTCAAAATTTCAACAATTAATATTCCGCAAAACATGGATAATATCCACAGTATTTCCATTCTATAATCGCTTATTAAGTAAAACTTGCATTAAATTGAAATCTCCAATCCTCTTTGTCGTTATTAGGGTTCTCACATCGCCGTTCTTCGCTTACTGATCATTATTGCTTTCTTGATTCCAAATATACAGATAATATTCCGCAAAACACGAATAATATCCACAGTTTATCCATTCTACAAACCTTTGTTAACCAAATTTCCAAAATCTAACACCAACAATCCCAATGTACTGATAAGATTAAACAAAACAGAAAAATTACAAATCAACCAAAATTTCCATCTAAAATTAAAAAAAAAATTATTTTTCCTATATCAAATGTAAATTACCAATGAAAATGAAATCCAAAATTCAAGAATTGACCAATAAACGTATTGAATTTTCTAGCTGAAATCATTATGGCGCTTCCAGTGTGATAGATAACAAATTTCGAGCAAGTTAAAATATATTTCATTTACTGTGAAATTTATTTTATAAAGTAAATATTCTCATTTTTAACTCGTCTTTTTTATGAGATTTGTTGGAGGAATTCGTTTTTAATTGGTTTTCGGGAAATTCTAATTAACAGTTTCTTTTTTATGGATAAATTAATGAATTGGAAATTTCGAAAAGGAATCGCTATTGAATTATGTTTATGATAATGTTAAATTTCATATGTTACAGATTTGTTTGTGAAAACCTATGTCGTAGATACGCGTGAATTGCGATGATTAATTGCTGTTATTATTACTGTCATTGTTATTAATAATAACATCAACAAATATCTCTAAACGGAAATTTCTCATCTTTCATATCCTTGCTGTGGCTGTACAGATTATTTACTGTGATTCTCGACACCATAGATTTGATGCTTATCAAGTTTGCTTTAATTTTGACGAGAATGCTGCATTATCCGCATGGGTATAACAATACTCGTATTCATATTCTCATTCAGTTTACTACTTTTAGTTGGCGTTGCAAAATGCATGCTATCTGATCTGATTTTCTCACCGTTAAAGCAAGTGAGAGGAAATGCCAATCTGTAAAGGTGGGTAAATTTAGCATAGGATATGCTTAGAAATTGTAAATTAATCATTTTTTCCATCATTTTGTATTTTTGTCCCATTTGTAAAATCAATATAAAATTATTTCTCACATAAAACTTCGTTATTTTAAAAATAAAAAAAAATTCTTCAGTTATAATTTTGACTAAATATCAAATTACCAATACCAATATTAATTGGGACTTTATTCTACTTTTTATAAGTGTTGGGGATTATGTCATCTAGGAGCAATTATTGATCAATGTTGTTAGCTTTGCTGTCTTTTATAGTTATATCATTTCTATTCCTATCTTGTACCAAATCATGATAATAAATTCATTAATAAATTCAGTTGATATGCTTATTTCTGTTATTATTATATTTTCACACTGTTGAGGTCTCACTATTGCTAACCGAGATCTCAACGTGCACTGGTATTAGTATGTAATTATTTCAATATATAAAAGACAAGTTCAATATAATAAAATTTATTAAATTCAAAATTACCAAGTTCTAAATGATCCCAGATTCGAATGATAAAATATACAATTTCAAATAAGTGCGTGCGAAATTATGTTTTGTTTTATGTTATGTATGCAGGTTATTTTATCCTTGCAAAAAAATTATGTTGAGCTCTGCTCCTAATTAAATTCTCCTTGAGACTGCTTCTAGAAGAACAAGTCGCTAAATTTTTGGGCGAATATACTGAGTTTTGCGTCAATATATATATATTGATTTTATTATGGGTTAATCTATTTTAATTGGTCCAGATGGTTTAAATTAATTTATTTTATTTTTTTAAATATAAATCAATAATACGTTCTTAATTTTATTTTTATTATTGAACCAGGTGTTTCTAATTGTTTTATTAATCAATAATACGTTCTTAATTTTTTAAGATATTAATGAATAATAATAATAACAATAATAATAATAATTTTACCATTTTATATAAAAGTTTATGAAAATATATTGAATTACACAAAATTACACAAAACAGATAAATATTGTTTGATGTCACTAAATAAAACAGATAACCGATAAATAAAATGAATTCAATAAAATGAATTACACAATTTACAGATATCCGATAAATAATTGTCAATAAATAAACAGATAATAATAAGAGAATATTGTCTATGTACAGATGATGTCAATAAGTCAATGGTAGATTGCACGCTGTTCATCATTCGGCTTTGGGTTTGGTTTGGGATTTGATTGGGGATTTGATTGTTGGTTATCTCTCCACATGGATATTAACTCGGTACTTACTAGGCCCAGTTTTATAATATTTTGAAAGTACGAAGGTGCTTAAAGGTTTTCCTTCGTCATCTAACAACATTATTAACCTTCTTGTCTATGGTGTGTGATTAGTACACATGGCGTCTTATTATTTTAATATCTATAAATGTAACAGATACCGAATTCAGATTTTAAATATTTCTTCGAGTTACATTAATAATAAATTTTTGATTTCTCTTTGGTTCTTCTTCATTGTGAGGTTTAGTTGTGAAACTTGAACCTTGTTTTGTTAGTATTTTCATCAGCTAAATTTATTCGAGAAATTGTGCGAGGTAATAAATAAACTTCGTAATTTGGCGTAAAATTTGATACTCCATCTCCAGACTCCAAAATGATATCCGTAGTATACCGATACGCGTAGAAAGAAAGATTTACCTGTATTGCAACATACATAGCTGGCTAATTAAATGCCGCGTACATAATTTGAGTAATCTTTGCTTCAATCAACAAAACTGGTTGTTTTCTTAAACCTTCTTTCTAGCCAGCATATTACATTTTAGCTCTAAATAGAATAAATATCTCGAATCCAGACAAAATTCAGTTAGCTATTCTCTTAAGATAATTCATATTCATAAACAACATAATAGCAAATTTTTTGCGAACAAGCCTCATTAAAATCAACCACAAAATCTTCACGTGCAACTTCAAGAGAATTTTCTTTTGTCATATCGATCACTGTACCACTGTAATGTTGAAAAGTACGTATCTGTATTTTCGTTCCATTTTTATTTCTCCAAATAATCATAAATTGCATAAAACCAATAATAGGCAATTTCGAAACGTTTAAAAACCACAAAATTGATAAAATTTAAAAAACTAACAAATCGATATTCCACATCGACCAAATTTTAAAAAATTCATAAAGCAAATAAACCATATAATGAGTTCAAACAAATAATGAAACCAATCCAAAATTCGAATAACCTTCAAAGCTTTCAAATTTAATCCATTCGAAAAATCTCAAACGACAACTTGCGCACAGACGCAATGAAAATAACAGATTGCCTCGCGCACATAGAAGCGAATTAGTAACTGTTAAAATTAAACAACTTGGTCGATAAATGCAATAATACCAACATTATAAATACTCTAGTTTAAATATTAACAAAAATTTGTGTGTTGATTTGAATTTTGTAATCAAATGTAATTTAATAAATAATTTATAGACGAATATTTAAATTTAATTGTTTCCAACATACAAATGTAAACAATAATTATATGAAATCGTGTGAAATAAAAAAAAATCAAAATAACACGTAAAAACACTAAAAAATAAACATTCAATCAATTAAAAATAGTTGTGGTGAAAACATTTTTAACACTGATTTTATGATATAACTATCTTATTATTAATACTTTACAAACAACTGTTTCTCAATAGTTAGTTTTTTAATTTTAAAAATCATACAAACCCTTTATTTTACAAATTTATTATGCTAAAAATCACGTATTTCACCACTATTCTTGGATTCGAGTTACCAAATGATAATTGCAACAAAATCGATAAATGAAATCAGAGCACAGGCCGGTAATTATACGAGATTTAATAGCAAACATGTTACTTATTTTTAATGAAACGATCTTAAACTTTTTTACACACGCCGTAGTTTTCAATAGATTTCAAACGTTTATAATCGACAGAATAAGGTAATATCAATAAATATATAGATCTAGCAATATTGTCAAATCCAGAACGAAGCGCGGTAGAACCTATATACACAATATTTAAGGTGTTGTCTAATAATCACGGTAATTAAAACTAAATTTTAGAAACATGTATGGTTTCAAGTGGATTTAATATATTAATTTTAACATATTCTTTACTTCTTTATAAAGTTACTCGCTGTAACCCGTAAATTTGAATTCCAGGTTTATATTATAACCTTTTTTACGTGGCACGTTTATTAATTTCCTGACTCAATGTAAAATTAAAAATAATTAAAAATAATTAAAGAAAATGAAGTTTGTTTTACTCGTATTAGACTTTCTTAATTTTAAATTTCAAAACTTTTTATGTTTATTTATACTATTGATAAAATTAAGTAGCTTATTTATCCAATAGTTTTTGATTGATCGACATCTTTAATCAAATTGAAATATCGAACAAATGATTTTTGGTATATAAACTTTGTTTTTCTCTTTTCATTTTTCACGTTTAATATTTTTGCTAACTTTTCTTGCTTTGGTCTTAAAAATCTTAACAAATTATTTTTTAAAAATGTTTTTCTTAATCATGTAACTCAAGACAATCATGATTTAATTGATAGAATATCAAAGTAAGATAAAAATTCTCCAAAATTTTGTAAATGGAAACCAATTAACGAGTTGCTTCAGAAATTTTGTATCATAATTCATGCAAACTGAATTATGTATGGAATCAAATATAAGAAACACTTGCCATTTATCTTATCCATTGTTATTATTGTTGTTGTGCATAATAGCAATTTAGTAACTTATCGATTATTATTATTACTAGCGGTTTTTGTGTAGGTTGGCATTCATGGAATCAGAATTGAATTTGTTGATGACAAAGGCCTTAACCGATCGGCAACATATTTGCCGGAAGTAGCAAGTGATCAAGGCTGGACACATGTGGAAGCAGTCGACTCACTGATCCGCAAGGCAGGTTACAAAGGAGTTATCACAGAGGAATTACGCAATTCAATTAAGCTAACACGATACCAGAGCGAAAAATGCTGCGTTTCTTTTGACGAGTTCGTAGGACACCGACGGAACGGATATTAGGGCGACAGCGGGCTAGAGAGGATGGAGGTGTGATGAGGATAGGCAAGGTTGGGTTTGGTGACGAGATAGCGAGAGATGATTGGATTTAGCCTTAATTATCGATTTTGTTGTGAAGAATAAATTTTTGTCACAGGCAGCAATCTTCTGTGTACATTTATTGATTCAGGGATGATTTCTATTCTATGTGTGTCTATCTTTAGTGTTTTGTGTGTTCTTTGGCGTTCAGCCGACTCTGTCTCCATGTGTACTAATCTGTCTCCAATATTTATATTGTAGTAATGATAAATTAATCACTGCACTGATTTGTGTTGTTATTATTGATTAGCTGATATGCAGTTTCAATTTTGTTAATTTTAGGATCTTCATTAATACAACATAATGCATAATGCAACAGTTTTTGAAATGAGGTTCCTAGTCCACAGGTTATCCAACTTTTGTGGCTTAGCACCTCTTCAGAAAATCAATTATTATTGACCCATTAAATTATTCATAATTTTATATTATAAATGAAAATGTTCAAACGGTGATTCTAATGCTTGTTATTTTATTCATCACCAAACATACTTAAGACTATTATGCTCTCCCCTGAAACGTTCTAGCGCACCATAAGGGTTTGTACCGCCCACTTTGAAAATCACTATTCTGAGTTAAGTCCACTTCAAAATGATACACAAAGATCAGCAGGATTATAGAACGGATAACAGTTCATTTATCTTCATAGGTTCTGTATAATTATTTTACTGCTTTAAAGTTAATTATTGTCAGTTCAGGTTATCTTAGCTATTGTTGATCCGAGATTGGTATTTATGAGATTCATTATCATGTTTATAGATTGAAATGCTTGCTCAAATCTTAACGCCGTTGCAACTTAGTGAGGTATCCAGGTTTTAAATTGTTAATTATGGTACCTGCTTTCGATTGAAATCCACTTCACCGCTGATTAAGGATATTAAGCTCTTATGGTAGATAACCACCTATGGTCGCTCCTAACCTAATGATGTCATCTTGGATATGAGACCGTTTGCTGGTTGATCTCATTCCTCAACATTGGTTGTGTGATAGTTAATACTCAGTGTAGATATCCGATTTTTGTACCTAACTAAATAAAAAAAATCTTCCAACTGTTGGTCAAGCACTGAGTTTTGTTTAAATGAGTTGGAAAAAGCACGCAAACATAACACGCAGATTTAAAAATCAAACCCATAAAACACCTTAAAATGCGAGAAAGATATAATTAAAAATATAAAATCAAACAATATAAAAATAAATTAAAATAATAACAAAATGCATCAAGATCCGCACGAAAATAACATGAACGATTATTATGAGTGTGCCTATGAATGATGTAACTATTCGATGTATATTATGGACAATTATATGATTCGAGAAAACGAATGTGTTTTTATACTGTCGAAATTTTTCCGGCCCACAGCCACACACCATCAAGCAATTAAAATCATACATCCCTATCGAGCGGTGTAAGTGCGGTTCATCCACCAATAGCTCGTGCCCGTGAGAGACCTCGTCGTGCGTAACGCCGGGCTTGAATGTCAAATCATTGAACTAAGTAGCGAAAGAGGGTAGCTCGAGAGTGGGTCTTTTGGCTCAAATTTCTTGCACTAAATTTCGATAAAATTGTTGGGCTTAGAGCCAAAATTAAAACAAAATATATTAAAGAGAATTAAAACAAAAAGATAAAGGCGAAAATTATGGAAATGGTCACTGCACATTCGCATGCACCGCAAAAAGATACCAAAAATAAATTAAAAACATATTAATTAAAATAAATTAAAAATATAACAAAATTAAATAAAAACAAATAATTAATTAAAATCATTAAAAAGCCTACAGCTGCAGAAAGAAACATATGAAAAATAAAATAAACTGCCAAAACGCAAAATAAGGTTTAGAAAAACCACAGGCAGAAGAGGCGACTAGAAAACAAAATATTGGGGCTAAAAAATAATATTATAAGAAAATAATAATAAAAATAAAATCTAACAACAAGATATTCATATATCAGAAAAAAGAGAAAAATGTATAAAAAATAATAAAAATAATTTGAAAATAATTAACAAATTAAAAAACCCCGAAAATGGCGAAAAATCGCCCATTGGTCGCGCACAGACACAAAAATAGTATATAAGCAGTGGCCAATTTCATTATTTCAACTTTAAAACTTTACAATTTCAACTCTTACAATTTTACAATCACCTTACAGCTTTTACAATTTGAACTTATTTCCTTTGCAACTTGACGAACTTTGGAAGTAAGGAAGTTTTTTATTGAAATTTTTAGTTTTATTTTACGTTAATGTAAATTTTTATGCCTATCATAATACAATTGCTTATAATGTCTATGCTTGCTTTGAACTAATTTTATATGCATATATATTCTTTATTTATATTCGAGGTCCATCTAAAATCATATATATCTAGAGTATTGTAATAGCTCTCGATTAGGCAGATCCCGGTCCGGCTGGTGGATTAAGTTTACTAGTTGCGATTGTGGGTCGCGCCTTTTCGAAACCTCGGTCTGTCCGCGACAGGGTCTGGCAAAATGGCACAGGACCTCCCCCGCAGGGCATCGTTGAACGACTCGCAACGGCTGATGGAAATGTCGGTCGAGGCGAGCTGAAAAACTTAAAATAAAGGGAAGAGCGTCACTAATTAGGGGAAATAGGAAAGATCGTACAACGATCTCTTATGGATATTTTTAAAACCTCGAAAGAGAACGAGTAACTCTGGGCAGAAGGGATAAGATTAGATGTAAACGAAATTTTCAAATCAATATCGAAAGAAAATTAAATAAAGATGGAAGTGTCAGACACGTTTATTTATGACAAATATAGGACATCAGCCATGAAAAAATAAAACATCTAAATTACCATAAATTAACCGTATAGTTATATCCACTGTAAGATCACATGGCGAGAATATTGATAGTATCGCAATAGGAATAATCATCGTAAGCTGCCGCATAGAGAACGAAAATCATCTTCACAAAATGATATTGCTAGCTTAATGTTGAGATCGATAACGAGGAATAAAATGAGTAACAACTTCCCAAAAACTACGACGATTCAAAATAACGAACGCGACTGATTAATAAATTCCATCGAACAAAACGTTCGAAACGATCCGCATTCAATTTAGTCAACGAATATATATAGATTCCCAGGAAAAATCATCAAATTCCTATCCATATCACTATCGATTTTCGGGAATCATTTTGGGTAGTAGAAAAATCCTTTGATTCAGCAATAGCAACCGAGGGAAAGGGAAACCCCATCTGTAAACTGTATCCCCATGACGACACCACTAAGTTCTCCTTCAACTAGCTAGTTAATCGTGTAAAGTCACTGACCCGACACTTATCGGCATGACTGAAATAAATTCAACATTTTGGAATTGTTCATAGAGTTAATTTATCCTCGTTGTGACTAACGATCAGTGTGTATAATCATTAATCCCGACCACTTCATCAAGCTGCTTATTATCGATTAATGACGCCGTGGAAGACAGTAATTAGTACGCCCATCGATTTCACGAAGATCGCCCTTGTTAGTGTGCGTATTCACAACTGAGTCTATTTACTTCGATAATCATTACTGCTAATACTACTTGGTTATAAATTAAATTAGTAACATTATTACAAACATCAATATCCAGTAATGAAATAATTATCTTATTTGTATCTCGATTAATTATCATTCTTAGGGCTAATATCACAGTTATTATTTTCCATGATATTAACGTTTTGCCTATTGTTATCATTATCGCCAGTTATCATTATTCTTATTATCATTTCCCCCATTATAATTATTATTAATATTATTTTTTATAATTATTATTATGATTTATGATTATTATTATAAATATTATTATTGGTGGGTTACTGGGTACCATTGTTTGTTTTAATCTTACCGTGGTTACCCAGGTAACGTCATATAAATATTTCTTTGCTACCACTCGACACCCATTGCTACGCAACGTTGGAACTGTGTTCGAGTAAGTGAATCGTTCGCAAAAAAGTGATCGTTATTACTAATGTTATAATTGACTGAACAATCCATGGGTCCAACGAGCTGCCGATAGAAGGCCTGTGCTCGATTTCGATTTTTAGGTCCCATTATTCTCCTATCTCCTTCAAATGTTAACCTATACTCTCATATCATTTATCCTTATGTCCATTCGCTTGGTCCTTCTTATCGTTGTCTGTGTTGATGATTTTTCTATGTTTTTTTACCGGAACGCATATATATAATTATATAGACAAGGCCGATCTTGGATAGGCGGCCGCTCTGTGCGGTCTCATGTCCCAAATTTAACGACTGCGGGTGATTTTCCATGATAATCCTGGCGGCGACGTTTTTTTTAGATTTCATGTCCCAAATTTGACGACGGGGGGAGATTTCCCCCAATTTTCGCCCGTCGCCAGGATCGGCCCTGTATATAGGAAACGAAAATCATTACGAAACCAATTTTGTATATATATGTTTATTACAATTGTTGGGCCAGAACACAAACGGCCTTGTAAATGTTTAAATGTATCGGTAACACACATGCAAATATAACATGCGGATTTAAATTCAAACCTATTAAAACACCAATTAACCTATCAAAATATGAGAGAGAAGACAATTACATATAAAATAATAAACATAAAAATAAATTAAAATAATAACAAAAGCAACAAGATCCGCACAATATAAATATAAACATAACAGATAATAATGACGTTCTTCATTGATCGCCTCGTATTTATACAAACTAGCTGACTTATTTTTCACGTGAGCGGGTGAGAATGGAAAGACCCGGTGGCCTCCTCTGATTGGTTGATGCTAACACTTTCTTCCATCGATTTCTGAGGGCGGAATTTCTCGTGACAATTTCGTCAATATTGTCTTGGTGAATCGAATTTTCTCTGCCTTCTTCCACTTGACTGTGTGTATTGAATTTACTCTCATGATTTATGTCGTTACGAATTGGTTATTTCCAGTATTTTCTTATTCTTTAAGCAATTTCATCGGAATTATTTCAAGTTATTATGGGATGGCCATTTTGTCAGTTAGCAAAGCACCAAAAGTTGGACATCCTTCACCGCTTGTGATTCGATATGGAATCAATCATAATTTAGTAGTTCTGCATGGTGAGGCTTACTTTTAAATATCGTATTTACATTGACTAAAACAAGTTCATTTATAAGTTGATTGATCTTTTCTTTATTAGGTTTCTAATTGTATGTTGGTTCACAATTTAGGGTGTATCCCCGTTGTAGAGTCCTCTCGTTTGGTCATCGTTGTGTCAGCAAGTTGTGGTGAATTGACATTTCGATTTTTTTTTCATGTTTCGGGTCTGTCTCTAGAGGTTATACGAGGGTTATCAAATCATTACTCCAGTGCCGGTGGGCGTTTTGCAATGCAAATGGTTTGCTGATTTATGACGGTTCAGGTGTCACGGTGGGTGTAGTTTCGAAATGTTCTTTCGTTAATAAATATGTTGAGGATACCTAAATAATGAAATAAAATAATTAGTAAACATGTAAAATGATTGAGGAAAACAATGAGAAGTGAATAAGATGAGGTTCTGGAGCTTCATAAAAAGAGAATGAAAATGAAATGTTGAACAACGAGAAAGGAATAAGAGAAAATCAATAAAAACAGACAATTAAATCAAAGAAGGTCATTTATAATTAATAAGTGCAAATTTTGGAAAACAAAAACAAAAACAAAATTCGCACATTATCTCCGAAAGCCCTTTCAAGATAAGGGAAGAAATATTGTTTGAAAATCTGGGAAAGGGCATCTCCAAAAATTGATTTATCTGGACAGCTGTCAGTGATCATGGTGGCCCAAAATGAATTAGCGTTAAAAGATATCTGAAATTCTATTCGACATCAGTAAGTGTTATTGAATGATGAGGTATAAAAATGAAGCGCAATTAAAATCAACAACACAAAAAATAAGACAAAACTTGCGAAAGACAAAAATTGCGAGAGACAAGAAATTTGCAGGAGACAATGAATTGCAGAAGATAAAGAAAGACAAAAAAAGAAATTAAACAGAAATTTGAAACAGAAATTAAGCAAGGTCAAAGCAAAGCGAAGCAACAAAATTACAGTTACCGATCTCAGAAACCCACCGCAGTAGTCAGGTGATTGTAAAGCTAATTGATCCGAAAAGTGCTATTCTTCCCGAAAGGTCGCAATAAGCACTAAGTGTGATTGATTGATAATTCGTTGTGTCATTTTAAAGTGGAAATAAAGTGTATAATTCAATAAAGTTTATATCGTTTGGAGTTCGTTACTGTTGTTTAAAGCACGCTTGGAGTCAGATCGACAATAATTCGTATTCAAATTCATCTTCCAACCCCAACAAATATATTGTTCGGATCCGACTTTTGGTTTCGGTTATGACTGTAATGAGTTGATATTTATGTTGATACTTATTATTAGAACATATTCTTAGTAATTTGTAGGGTGGATGAAGGTTATTATTTCTCGGGATTTCTCTTTAATTTAGTTTAGGGGATATCTTCTATTTCTAGTGGTTCCGGTGTTTGACTTTTACTTTTGTCAATACGACAGAATTATTCGAGGTCTTTCGTTTATTCATTTCGTCTAATGTAAGGTATTAATAGGAATTTAACGATCATTTATTTACGATATTCACTTAAGTTATACTTAACTCCTATCCATACAGCACGATATTACTTATCTTATTTATTAAATTCTCTGTTACCTCCCTACTGACCAGTTATTGCCGGGGTTGTATTTAATAATTTTCATGTTAACTTTAATATTTTTTTCTGAACTAGTTTTAACCTCATATCGATAGGATACTACATAAGTCATATTTAATGATTTCATTTAAATCTTTTTATTACTAGTTAGATTATCCTTTGGCTCTTGTCCGTATCGACAAAAGAATTAGTAGATTTTGATTTTAATATGATCGTTACATCGATTTCCGCAAGCCCACTTCCCTTTAACCTTAAGTTGACCCTAAGATATTCGTGTGTTTATATTAGATTTTAAGAGTGTCCACTAGACTACTCTGGGTGATATTTTTAGCCGAAAAGTATAAGAAGTTTAGGTCAATTTTTCGGGACTGAATGGAAAGGGTGAAAGCCAAAATACTGATCCCCGATCTTCCCACTGCCTTTATAAGCGTAAATGAATTAAACGTTCGAGCCCGACGTTACTCATGGTGAGGTCTCTCATGGGCACGAGCTATTGGCGGATGAACCGCACTTACACCGCTCGATAGGGATATATTGATTTTGATTACTTGCTGGTGTATGGCTGTGGGCCGGAAAAATTTCGACAGAAAATAAATTCATAATTTTGTAACATATAATTGTTCATTATAACATTTCATATAGATTCATCCTTCATATGGCAAACTCAAATCGTTCGTGCTCACATCGATAGTTTTTCCAAATTCGGATTTGCCCGTTCTAGAGTACTACTTTAAAATTCAATTCAATTTTATAGTAATCTCTCACAAGTAGTGATTATGAAGGTTAGTTTTTATGCAAAAATGGATTGGTATTTATACCTATTCTGTGACCCTAACCTTGAGTGTTAAATTTGATGCGATAAAACAAAATTTGACCTTGATATTATTTGTCTAATCTAATTCTAATTTTTATTATTTTCTCGATTTTATTTGACAATTTATTCTTTAGATTCTTATTTAACTCATTTCTAATCGAAATTATTTTATTTTCTTCGACTTTTTCGTTAATTCTATGCTTTTACGTAAATTGTCAATTTTCGGTCAAATTTTGTGTTACTATGTTATTTTTATGTCATTTCGTGTGGATCTTGATGCATTTGTTATTATTTTAATTTACTTTTATGTTTTTAGATTTTAAATTTTTACTTATGTCTTTCTATCATTTTAAGGTGGTTATTTGATGTTTATGGGTCTAATTTTAAATCTGCATGTTTTCTTTGCGTGCTATTTCCAATCCATTCAAACAAAACTTAGTGCTAGCTCAACAGTGATTTTGAGTCGATTGTCGTTAAAAATTTAATGTCGACTTTATCAAAATTGAGTGCAAGAAAGTTGAGCCAAAAGACCCACCCTCGAGCTACCTTCTTTTGCTATTTTGGTTTATGATTTGACGTTTGGGTTCTTGCGTTACGTATGCCAGAACTTTCACGGGCACAAACTATTGTGGGGTTTGCGGTAATTGACCTTGACCCCCAATGATTACCAGTTGCTAAGCAACGTTGGTGCTGTAACCACTGGTTTGAGATCTCCAAAGGTGAGCGCTACGAAAGAACTGCTAAGACCCCATCTCTAGATGGGTTCAACACACTACCGTTAGAAGGTTTATGTGCGATTTCTTATTCCGGTACCTTCCATATGTGCATGACACTCTTAGCACTTAATTTATCATCCGGACCACTCAAGACCTCAATTTAACGAATTTAAATTTGTTATCAATAATTCGATGGAATAAACAGTTGAAAACTAGAAATTCAGCTACGACCATTTATTAAAATAAGCGATTATAATTTAGATCAATCCGTGGCTTGTGCGGCACGACGCTTGGCGAGTTCCGCCTTTCCCGTTCGACGTTGAGTAGGTTTGGTTGCGAGTCTAGTGGCCTCAGTTGTCTCTCTATAGGCTAGCTGAGCCGGCGCAAACTCAAGTGGATAGGTTACGGCATTGCCCTATTGGCAAACCGATAACGCTACCTCTAAGCTGCGGATTTGCACTTTCTGAGTTTGATGGAGCTGCTTTTCCTCAGCCCGTCCACGTTGCACAGTGGTCATTTTTTGATATAGGGACTTCACTTTTCCAGGCTCCACTCAAGTTGCCTTAATCTGATGGATTTCTCTCGTCATTTGTATCAATTGTTGATGTAACTCAGCGTTTCCTCTGTGCGACTTTTCTAGCTTTCTGCTCAGTATTTTTTACGGCCCCATATCTACAATAAGATAAAAATCATTATCAAAAGATACATTCTATTCTATTCTCTCATCTATGTCTACCTTAATTTGTCATAAAAATCTAAAGTTCAACTACTGGAATAAATTTAATAGGTATCCGTTCGATTGTGCTATAGTAATTACTTTAGTTTCTCATTTTGTTGGCGATTAATTCATTAATAAGGTAATAAAATAAAATCTAAAAATTTATTTTGAAGACATTTAATACTGTTTTGAACTTTGGTAGTACACGTTTGAGCAACGTCCTGGATGCTCACGAGCGCATATAAGTTGGATAAAAGCTTCGATACATAAGACTGTTTATTCGGCATGTCATTATTGACATAGTTGTCAGAAGTTCATAAATAAACATTGTCGATTTGCAGCATCTTAAATAATTTAATCGATATCAATAAATTCATGGTGAAGTCATTCATATAGCATGTACACGTTTAAATCATAAGTCAATGCACACCTGCTGAGAGTTGTCGTGTACAGACAAAACACTTACCAGTATTAATTGCCTGAATGCACGGCTCACATCTGTAACGCACCGACTGAAAATAAGACTGCAAAAATAATACTGCAAATTGGTCAAAACACATCACTATATATACCAACAATTTGACCTTAACCTTGAGTGTTATTTTTTTTGCGATAAAACAAATTTGACCTTGAAATTATTTGTGTTATCTAAATTTAATTTTTATTATTTTCTCAATTTAAATTGGCAATTTACTTTTAAAATTTTTAATTGGATTTAATCAAAAATATTTTATTTTTACTCATTTAATTCATAAATTTTTTACTATTTTATAAAACTTGTCGTTTTTCGGTCAAATTTTCTTGTTATTATGTTATTTTTATGTAAATTTCGTGCGGTTCTTGATGCATTTTCTATTTATTTTATTTTACTTTTGCTTATTTGATTTTATATTTATTTATATTCTCTCAAATTTTAGAGTGTTAAGTTGATGTTGCATGTTGTGTTTTAAGTTACCTTGGTGCTGGGTTTGCTTGCTGTATTACTGATACGTTTAAACAATTTTCAAGGCCGTTTGTGCTCTGGCCCAACATTTTCTAGCATTTATCGCTCATGCTTCCCCACACAGCTATTAGGGACTATCCATTAAGGACATCCCTCCAAAAATAGAAATTTAAATAATTTATAAGCATATAGACTAAATTAAATTTTAACATTATATGAAGTAGTACACAATATTGGTTCAAAAATAGAGAAAAGACATGCATACGCAATTAAAATTATCAAATGGGAAAAATTGCGTACCTTTAAAACGTCGACTACGAAAAAATAGATTTCTAAAACATTGACTGTCAAAATCATTGACTGTCAATAACATTGACTAAAATAAATGTTTTTGTGGGGTTATGGTCTTTGACAACCTTGACCCCAGATTAAAATTATCTTTCTTATCCCCAGTGGTTACCCGTTGCTAGGCAACGTTGGAACTGTAATCATGGGTTTTGAGGTCGCCAAAGGTGAGCGCCACGCGGGAAATGCTCTGGCCCGACCTCAATCTGGGTCCAACGCACTACCGTTAGAAGGTTTACGTGCGGTTTGTCGTTTTCGTCCCTTGCTGATGATAGCGGTTATATTTGTGTCTCTGGCTCGTGACTGATTGACGACATTTGCATGGATTTAATTCAATTCCAACCGAATCAATAAATGAAATATGATATTCAACAAATTTTACTTGGTAAAACATTTAACACACATCTCACACCTTTGAGTCTTTTACTCGAATGGCTCGTCGTTTGGCCCGTTCAGCTCTACCGGGACGGTGTTTAGTTGGCTTGGCTGCAGGCTTCGAAGTGGAATTAGCCTCACGATAAGCTAGTTGGGCCGGGGCAAAAATCAGGGGGTAGGTCACTGCTGCTCCTTCTTGACATGCAGAAAGCGCCACCTCTAAGCCTTGAGTTGCGTCTTCAGACTTTGGTTGAGCTGCTTTTCCTCAGCCCAACCCTTTTGAATCGCTGTTAGTTTTTGATACAGGCGTTTGGCCTTATTCGGCTCCATCCAAGTGCTTTTTGTTAGCTGAACTTCGGTCATCAGTTGCAAGATTTGTCGGTGGAAATCTTTGATTGTCATTTGGGCCTTTGCCAATTCGTGTTGTAAGATATTGTGGGAATTCATGTCTACAATAAAGGAAAATTAATTTCGCCGATAAAAGAAGTTACTTAAATGTACAACGGACTTATGTCTTATCGTGTCGGATTATAGCTAATACTTTCCATTTTTAGTTAAATCATTTTTAAATAATACTATAACAAGAGATAACCTAACTAAACATTTATTTTAAATGTACACAAGAAAAATCATGGTAACGGATTTAATTGTTCAATGGTGCCGGTCATAGCTGGCTCTTGATGGCCCCCGAGCGTATGGATGCTCGCGGTGGACGTTTGGCTCTTCATTCGCACGTCCTTCTCTTCCGGTCCATAATTGGGGCGGGACTACCACGTTGATTGCCTCCATTGGTCTATTCACTCTGGGGTCGTTCAAATTGAACGATGTGTTGTACGGCGGGGCGTACCCGTCCGTACTTCGGATCAATCCGGCCACGATATCCAGGTTGATCTCATCTAAGTTCTGTTGCGCCTTTCGGATTTGCAGAGCCGTTTGTATTTGATGTTCCTCCAAACGTGCGAGGAGCTGCTCCGCTTGACCTCTTATTTCCCGCGCCGGATTTCGGCCGGGTTCCCGCTTGATCGCCACGAAAGGAAGGTCCAAGTCATCTGCGGTTTTTTGATATTCTCCGTGGAATTCTCTAACCGGTGAGATTGAGAATCCCGCGTCCCACATCGCTTGCCGGCATCGTGCAGCTGAGTGTGCCGGAAAGCGAAGTGTGACCCGGACCCGTCAATCCACGAGTCCTCTTTAAAGATAAATAAGATATTATACGGCTAAACATCAATATTCAGGCATAAATTATAGGATTGGCGGTCTAATGTGGGGACATGCGAGTAGAGTCGACTCATTGGTTTAGGAGTTACGTACCTTATTCAAAGGATGAAAAACTAGTACGGTAGAATATACTTGGGTTAGGGCTATTTGTTTCCTATTTTAATGCGTCACTTCCTTCCCTAATGGGAGCGGGGAAGAGATGGACATGATGGCTGAAACCTACAAACGAACTATATAGACCATCTTACGGTTAGGACCTTACATGTTAAACTAAACTGACGCCTAAACATTTTCACGTCACGAATTTTCGGGATTTTTCCATTTTTTGAACAAAATTGACTTAAAGTACGATTAACCAACGAAATTCTTTCAAATTTAATCGATCATTTAGCTAATCCTTTTGAGAAAATGTAACCGCAGTATCTAAAATCTAATCAAATTTGGTTTATTCATTGTATAATTCCGTTGGAAAAACGCAGGATTATGATCGAAATTAAGCTTTAAAATTTGCCTAAATTTACTTGTTCGCTTTCGAAAAACGCGGATAAAATATTATCCAAAATATGATTAAAATCTATTCATTCAACGTTAGATGTTATCTAAAAATATATATATAAGTTGTTTCTTCATTTTACAGTTCTCTCGGTAAAACACAAATCAAATATGATTGAAAAACATAATTAAAATTCATTTATTCAATGTTACATATTATTTAAAATTGTATTCATAAGTTAATTATTCGTTGTAACGTTCTCTTTGGAAAAATACAGATAATATATGATTTAAAATATAATTACGATTCATTTACACAAGGGTAAATATTATTTTTAAAAAAATGTATTCATAAGTGAATTATCCATTCTACCGTTCTCCTTGGAAAAATACCGATAATATATGATTTAAAAATATAATTAAAATTCATTTGCTCAATGTTAAATATTATTTAAAAGGTATATTCATGAGTTAGTTATTCGTTCTACAGCTCCCTTTGGGAAATATACAGATAATATATGATTTAAAATATAATTAAATTTATTTGCTCAAGGTTAAATGTTATTTAAGATAGATTCGTAAGTCAATTATTCGTCCTACCGTTCTCTTTGGAAAACAGAAATTTGATTATCCAAAGCTATCTTCCCGGTTTAATTACATATCTTATTAGTTCCATTCGAGGAAACGCAAATTATACTCAGAAACGGTACTTCAGAGTCATTTATACTTTCATTGATCGGTAATTTAGATCAGTGTCCTAATTTTGTCACAACAAGAAAAAAAATCTGATCATTAGTTATCTCAAGTTCGAGTTGATCTCTCTTTAGATTCTACTAATTTTAGCAGTGGTAAAATTTATCATATCCCAAAATCTCGACCCCCTGGGAGTAAGTATTTTTCATTCCTAAATAATCTATATTTAAGGTCACAATTTAGCTTCCAATAGTTTCTTAGTATTGGAATTTATTCATTTTCCAAATATTTGTCAAAAGAAAACCTTTCAAACCTAATAAATCAACGTACTACGTATTCATATTTTATTTTTAATAAAATTCTTACGATACATATTTTTAGAGTAGATAATTCACATGGATGAGGTGCATTCCGGTTGTCATCACCTAGTCTCCTCTTCATGGATGGTACATAGTTCATGAGCACGATATAGTGGCATGGATCAATTAACTGCTTATACAGTACTGGACGATTTGCTGCGTCTAACTCGGCTCAAGGAAAATGTCAAAACGCCTAGAAATAATGTTAATTTTACCTTCCGATACTCTCAGCTTCTCCGAGCTTGGTCGGGTTCTCCGCGATGCGTCGTCGGATGTGCCGGGGCCTCGCGAGCCTATTGTTCCATTCGTGGTAATTTTGTTATTTGTCGCTCTTGACATTTTTGATTTTTAAATTTTTGATCAGCGTAACCCAATTTAGCACTTATATTGGGATGGGTGCGCACACACGATGCTGGCGAACTATAACTTCCACATGACACGCCTACTAATTGTAGACATGTCTCTCTCATCAGTAAGTGATTGTGTGTCTGCACACTACGATTATTACCGATTGATCTTTTCGAAAAGGACAGGGCACACACTTGGTTATTTTCCTGCCATTAACCTTATCTCTAGTAAATCTGATTCATTTATTAGATTTGGTAGAGTTTATTGTGAACACGTTTTATAGTAAATAATGATCATGGTTTTCTCCAGTAAGTATTAGTTTTAATTCTCTTCATTTTAAGTTGGGTTATACCTCGCTAGAATTTGTTTGACGAGTGTAGTGTTCAAGCCAATTAACGGTTTCATTCTGGCCACAGTTGATTAGGCATCGTGTGAATTCAAGTATCACTGGGAGATTCACGGAACTTATGGTTTGCACTCTATGGTAAGTAGTTAATGGTTTTGGTAGATGACCTTTTGCGTATTTCAGGGTTTTAATATTCGTGATCAATTTCTACCTTCCACGGGCTCACTCTCTATCTTACTATGGCTATTCTGGTGCACCGTACGTGATTTGTGGAGTTGATTATTCTAGGGTGGCCGACAGTTTCAATTATGATTCGACTTGACAATGCCCTACTATCTATGAGGATCGATATCACCCTCAGTAATGAGATTTGACGAGAATTGATTAAACGGTTCTCACTTTCTGATGACGACAACTGCGTGAGTGTTATTGGAAATGGGATTCATTATGGCATTTCTCTATTAATATTTTAGCACGTGAAAAACTTTTACAAATTTTCTAATAAATAAATGGTTTCAGACCTTGTTTGTTGAGACGATGTTGGAAATTTTTTTCATCAACATATGCTAATTAACTGTTTAATTTTGGTTGACATATACTAGAGGTTTCGTGGGTGGGCGGTAAGTTAAATTCCTATCATGGGAATATCCTAGTTTGCTGAGTGATCAGGTCTGGAGTGGGTCCGACTAGTTTGTTTAAAGTTTTGTAGTTTATGGCTCGACTTTGTCTCAAAATTGACGTTGATTTTAATTAGGGCGAGTTAGTTTGCTCTCTGAGGAATTTTGGTATCTGATTAACTATTAATATGGGGAATTATTTTTTTCAGAACAAGAACCTTTTACTATATCCGATTTCCCTCTTATTTTGTCAACTATTACCGTGATTATTTGCCAAACATTTATAGTTAATTGTAGTTTTAATTACACTAAAAATTCATTGTAGTCCGCTTTTCACAATTTGGGTTTGACTAAGTTCCCTTGGGATGTGATATACGTATAGTATATTCGTATTAGGGTGGATTTTTATGTTAGACTTTGATATTTTTGAATGATTTAAAGTGATGAATTTTGAATCACGTTCCTCGTTTATGATTTCTCACAAAACTTCGGATGACTGATAGTTTAGGGGAAATATGGTTAATTCATTGGATTTTTACTGCGATTTATATTTTTGGGAATAAACGGCATATATTTGGTGTGGGTCTTTACGAAGATTTTAACCTCAAATTTATATTAAGATTAACTTTTTAACTATCAGTTGACTTTGGACATATTATTAACCAATAGAGTTTAACGTTTCAAAATTTCGTGTAAGATCATAGCAACAATTTAATGACATCGCTTTGCCGTACCCTTCCCCAATTGATCCTAAGATAAGCTTGTGTTGATATTAATAGTTTAAGAGTGCCCACTGGACTACTCAGTGTGGTGATTTTTAGCCGTGAGTTGTAAATAATATTTAGGTCGAGTTTATAGGAAACGAGTACAGACGAAACATCCAAAAGACTATTTCCCCTTCACCCTTTTCCCCTATACGGAATGATATTGACGTTTCAGCTCCTGCGTTCATCACGCCGGAGCCTTCACGGGCACGAAATCATTGGCGATAATACACGATTTTCGATAGTATATTTCATTTTAATAGCTTGCGATGTGTCGACTGTGGGCCGGAAAAATTTCGATAGAATAAAAATCTATTTTGTTTTAATATATATATTTTGTCATATCATTTACATCATGGTTGTTCATAATTTCACACATAGCATATCATACTCCCTCTCCCCACGCCGAAATCCAAGCAGAGTTCATTCGAGGTTGCGAGGATACGACGGAAGAGAGTATCGAACAATCTCTCACTCACATCAAGTTTTTGCGCTCTCCACTGGTTAGACGAAAACTGTTTTCAAGCTTTGTAGAAAAACTGATTTTTGGTTAAAAATACCGATTAAAATTGTGTAAAAATGAATCGGTATATATACCTATTGTACGACCTAACCTTGCGTGTTCTTTTTGATTTAGTAAAACAAAATTTGACCTTGTGATTTTCTATAATATTCTATTCTTAATTTTATCATTTTGTAATTTAATTTGACAATTTTTCTTTTGAATTTTTTAATTGAATTATTTCTAATTCAAATTTTTTCATTTTCATGAAATATCGCATTTTTTTTAAATTGTCGAATTTCGGTCAAATTGCTAGGTTGTCATGTTATGTTTATTTTGTGCGGATCTTGTTGCACTTTGTTATTATTTTTAATTTATTTTTGTGTTTTATAATTTTATATTTAATTGTTCTCTTTCTAGTGTTGGCGAATGGGGTTGGTTTTTTATTTATTTTTTCTAGGGTTTTTGTGTATCTACCCCCTAAACGCCAGCAAGATTATTATTCTATCCCTCCTATGTACCCATGGTGATTTCCATGTTGGTACTGTACATAGAGGTTGAAAATTCATGAGCAGGTGAGCTCCATTACTAGAACTACTCCTCATGATATTTTCACATTCGGGTTCTGGACTGCCGATGGAGTGTCTTACGTCTTCTTCTTTCTATATCCTGGTCCTTACTCGTCTATTCCTACAATTTCCATACTTATTTATCATAATTACCCACTATTTATAAAAATATCCTTCAAAAATTTGGGCAGCGTTCCTCCCTTATTTTTCGGCAAATTTCCTATTTCATTTATTCAATCACGGAATCGACTACATTTTCCTAACTTACCTTTATCTTTCTCTATATTAAAATTTGATTAATAATTCTTTAACTCCCGGTACATTTCCCATGATTTTAAGTAGTTACAACCCTCTGCGGTCACTTTAATAAATGCTACTCTCTTCTGTCAGATTATATCGTTCAACTTTTAGAAAACTACTTTCAAATTTGCATTCCTATACTATCCTATCCTCTCCTACTTGATTTTTCAATTAATTTCCTGACGAAGTTTTAAATTTTCCTTACAAAACTTTATTCCCCTTAACTAAAGTCGCACTTCCCGAATTTTATTCCGACTCGTTCCGGCCACATATTTCAGTAGCCGCCCCGAGTATACAACGGCGCCCTGCGTAGCGGTCCTGTGCATTATCACCAGAACCGACTGCGGACTGCCGAGGGGTCCACGAGGCATGACCCACGAGCTCAACTAAGGGTTTTCACCCACTAGCCGGCCCGAGATCCGTCCCATGGACCATCTATTGAAATACTTATTATAAATAAGGTTTTAGGGGGACTTGTCAGTGGCACCAAAAGATTCCACGACCATCCAGAATAAAATCAAAGTAACAAGACTTCGAAATATATATTTATACAAAAAATAACAGTACTTACAATCCACAGTCATGCAACCAGATTTGAAAAATTGGCATAAATTGGCATACAAAATTTGGTCTAAGAATGATTCACTGCTAGTCTAAAAATTTTTCTAGTAGTCACCTGACTGAAAAAATGTCTAAGACAGTCTAAATTTTTGTCTAAATTTGGTTAGAAATTATGAAAATGACTGCCGTATATATAGTATTTTTGTGCCTGTGTGCGACCAATGGGCGATCTTTCGCCATTTTTAGGGTTTTTTAATTATTTTATTAATTTCAAAATATTTTTGTAATTTTTTTATATATTTTTCTTTATTTTTTGATATATTAATATTTTATTGTTGGATTTTATTTTTATTATTATTTTCTTAAAATATTATTTTTAAACCCTAATATTTTGTTTT
Source organism: Schmidtea mediterranea (assembly GCA_022537955.1). NCBI lineage: Eukaryota > Metazoa > Platyhelminthes > Tricladida > Dugesiidae > Schmidtea > Schmidtea mediterranea. The sequence goes on from CM039680.1 coordinate 168,081,521, forward strand.
CTGGTCGCCTCTTCTGCCTGTGTTTTTTTCTAAACCTTATTTTGCAAGGTTTTGGCAGTTTATTTTATTTTTCGTATTGTTGGGCCAGAACGTAAACGGCCTTGAAAAATGTTTAAATGGATCAGAAACACACACGCAAATACAACATGCAATTTAAATAAACCTATTGAAACACCAATTAAACCATATAAAATCTGAGAAATAAAAGAATTAAATATAAAATAATAAACATAAAAATAAAATAAAATAATAACAAAATGCACCAAGATCCGCACGATACCTACACAAATACAACAAGAAAACACGACAAATTCGACGAAATTGAAAAAATCAATTAAAGTTCATTAAAGTGAAATTTAAATCGAAAAATTTGAATTAGCAATAATTCAATAAAGATTCTAAATAAAAAATTATAAAAATAAATCGAAAAATAATAAAAATAAATAATAGAATTTGCTAGAAAATAACAAGGTCGAATTTTGTTTTACTGCATCAAATTTTACACGTCATAAAATTAGGTATATATACTGATCCATTTTCACATTTAACTTAACCATTTTTGAAAACGAACCATTTTCAAACTGTTTTAAACTATATTTTGAAAATTGTTAGAATCATTTTGAATCAAAACTTGATTTTAAATCTATTGTCGGATTCAATTTTTAGGTGAGAATTATTTATGGTGGAACCCTCTTTCCACGTCACGTCCTTGCATCTCAATGGAGCTCTGCTCGGCGTTGGCGTGGGAAGAGAGGTATTTATGTCATTTTGTATTATGATTTGATGTTTTTATGGTATGGTTAAAATGGGTAAATTTATTTGTTTTATAATTAATAAATATTATTAATATATCTAAATTGTTCTACATATATCTAACTTATTTTATATGCTTTTATAAATTTTAATGTCGAAATTTTTCCGGCCCACAGCCGACACATCACGCAAGATAGTAAAATCAACATAGTGCAGATGCATGTAAGAGCGTGGAAGATCGCCAATGATATGCACCCGTGAAGACTCAGCGTGCGCAACGCAGCGGTCGTAACGTCAATATTTATTCCTATAGCTGAAAAGAGAAATAAGGAAGAAGTCTCTGGCTGCTTCCTCGTTTCTCAACTCTGTAAAATCGACCTAAATTTATACTACACACGGCTTAAAATCACCACACCGAGTAGTCCAGTGGGCACTCAGTAAATATAATATGAACACAAAATGCGCCTAAGGCTTATTAAAGGGAAAGGACACGGGGATAAAACAAATTAAATCGTTGATATAGCTAAAACTATTGATAGTCGAAATAAAATGGATTAAATACGTATTATTTAGAAACAAAGAAATCATTTGATTAAAGTAGAAAAAAATCATTGATTAATAATCCAAATTTTCATTGATTAAATAAAAAGAAAAACTTATGAATTAAAAACAAAGTAATCATTTGAGTAAAGGCTGAAAACTATTGATTAGAATAAAATAATCTGTTGATTAATAATCCAAAATTTCATCGATTAAATAAAGGAAAAATTAGGGATCAAAGATTTATTATGAAGTAATCATTTAGTTAAATGCTGGAAACTGTTTCATTGATTAAATAGAGAAAAAATTTATGTCATAAAAATAATGTAATCATTTAATTAACTGCTAAAAATTATTCCTTGATTATGAATTAAAAATAAAGTACTCATTTGGTTAAATGTCGAAAACGATCGATAAAAATAAAATAATCCGTTGATCAATAGTTCAAACTCATTGCTTAATAAACGAAACTTTTACTTTGATTTAATTAGCTAATATTAGATGGATTAAAATCAATTAATTCCTTGCTTAAAAAATTTTAATAATTCAGAATAAAATTGAGTATAAAATATTATTCATTAACCAAAATAAAATAAAGTCTGATTAAAATAAAGAAATCGTGATTAAAAGAACTAAAATAAATGGACCAATAAATAAATACCAATCCGTTACTGAATAAAAATTGACAGTCTATTATCGTTACAAAAATCCAAATTAATATCATTGTCGAAATATAGGGATAAAATCGAAACTGATCCGAATTAGAAACGCGAACAGATTAATTTATTAGGAAACGAAATAGCATTAGATTTAACTTGACGGTAATCATTTAGCTTAGAAAGATTTTCTCGACATCTGATGAATATCCCGACACCCGTTTTAGACCCGAGAACAATCCAATAATTTTCCCGTAGAAACCAAACGAACGACTATAAATTTAGTAAATGAACCAACAAAATCATGAGAAATTAACTTACGACGTGCTTAAAATCCGATATAGTCCAACTTAGACGAATAAATATATCAAATGATAAATGTCGAAGTGATGTTTGATAAGGAGTTCCATTATTAGAAAGTCTACGCGCATTTCACCACCGAAAATTGCACTAAGTCGATAATAGAAGTAGCCGATCGATAACTAAATTAATCTGAGAGAATCAACCGGAAGCCGAAAACCTACATTGAATAAATTTAACATCCGCTTGATCGAAGAGATTGACGTTTCCGCCAACATCGTCCTGACAGGATGTAACTAAATTAAATATCATCAAATTAAATACAACCTGTAAATTTTAACTCTGTTTCGAATAAATATCAGCATCATAGAATAGCGAATTTTAGAATTAGTTTAATCAATATCTATATTACATATTAGAAAATTGTAACTTCATGTCAATTAATATAACTTTTAGATATTTAACAAGTTTCGGAATTAATCTTAAACAGCAGTAGGTACTTGATAAACCTTAAATCAACCTCAATATCTGATAACATCGCGGTTCCTTTGAGTTTTGAAATCGATTTTTAACAGATAGTATCACTAAGTACTTAGTAAATTTTAGATGAATCTTAATTAGTAGTAATTCCATCCACTAGACAAATCCTAACTTAACAAACGTTAATGCCTGATAGATCGTGGAGTTTCGACTTACCCAATTTGCCTAGCACTAGAATATCACTTAACGTGTTCTAATTATTACCATCAGTAAAAAGAGACATATGGGAGTACCGTGAGAAAAGCTAGCCGACTGAATATATCACACCAGGAACTTACAGATAAATAGCCCTAGTCGTTCGCGAAAAGTTGCAATAATAACCAAGCTAGTAGAGTTTAATCAGTCTAAGAGCAATAATATAATCATCGTTTAGTCGAGTATTATTATAAGCAGACGACTTAATCGAACTTGATAACGATAATAATTTAGATATGCCCATCGACCGAATTACTGTTCAAACAGCAGGTGAACAACACCCAAGAGAGGTACCAAAAGTTGTCGCGACTATCGAACAACTTCCACCCCGGTGGTCATACCCGACTACTTGGCGATTGTTGGGTCTCGAATCCGATCCCTGTGGACTCGCCGGACAACAATACCCGGCCGAAGAAATATATGATCACGCCAGAAATCTCCTCACCTTCTGGGAAAGAGTACAAGAGCAAGTGGACCTCAATGTGGTCAAAGCCCGGATGTACCTCACGAACGTGGAGGAGGACATCCACGCCGGGCTCATCGCGGAGGCATACCCACCTCACCCAGTCCGCGATACCCGACGGCCCTACACGGTGGCGGCTCTGAAGAGGAGTTTAAAGAGAGAATTCCCTGAAGAAGAACTATAGTAACGACGAAGTGTTGTAGAAATTGATCTAAATATTAAGTGTTTTTTCGTTTGTTATTTAATCTCATAGAAACTTGTTCCATACAATTTGTTTAACTAAATAAAATTTGATTTGATAGAGGCAATAAGAAATTTAAACGCTCTCTTCTATTATAGTAATGTCATCCCTACAACTTCTACAAGCGGAACTGGAACGGGCAAGACAATCGAACGCAGAGTTACTCGCCCAAATCCTTCAATTAACTCGAGAGACTCAACAAATAAAAGCAACATGGGTTGATCCAACAAAAATGAGAGCTGTATACCACCGACTCACGGCGGCACAGAAAGGCTGGACAGAGGAGCGGCAGCTCAATCAGAGCCTGCGCACTCAAATTCGGGGACTCGAAGTCGCCCTAGCAGTATGCCGGGAGGTGAAGCGGTCACTTATCCGCTCATCTTCGCCCCATCCCAGATGCCGCAGAAGAGCACCCAAGTAACGGAACAATCCATCACTCCAGCAAACAATCGTCGACCGGGTCGCAAGGAGCGTGCCCGACGTCGAGCAACCCAACTCCAAAACATCAAACAGTAGATATTCCACATGTGATTTGATTCAAATAGAGTAGTTTTAGCCTTAGTTGAGTCGTTTCTTTTGAAATTGCATGTCAGTATTGTCACAAGTAACCTTATTACGTCTCAGTTTTCCACAGTCAATTAAGAACTAACCCTGAATAGTCATGAGGGACCGAGCAAAGCGAGCATAGGTCTTCTATCGACAGCTCGTGAACCCGAGGATTGTCCGAGCAACTATAGTACTAGCACATGGTACTCAATTTTTGCGGGCAATCCACCACTTGAACACATTACCAACGTTGCTTAGCAACGGCTGCCAAGTGGCGGTTAGCATCATTTTGTATGGCGTTACTAGGGTAGCCATAAAGTTAAGCAAGATGCGAAACCCTGTAACCCACCATACAAATTTGGGGGCTCAGCCGGGATTGAATGATTTTCGTGTGCAAACAAACGACAGTGGACAGGTTACAGAACTAGCTTTTCAAATAGAAATGTCGGGACGACATTTTGCCGAACCCTGGAGAGATGAAATATGTGGAACTGAAAAGTTAAAAGTGTAAAGATCGATTGTAAAGATTGATGAGAAATTGTAAAGATCGATGAAAAACGAACGACCTGACTACAAATCAAGAGAGTAAACAATAGACGACTAGCCCACCACGTACAAATTTGGGGGCTCAGCCGGGATTGAATGATCTTCTTGTACAAAAACCCAAGCAAACAAACTGAGATGAAATTATGTTAAAGTTACATAGATATCAACGTCAAAGCATTCAACATCCATCAATACTTGACGACACAACACCCTTGTAAGATACCAACAACATGACAAGACGCATAAGCAAACAACACATAATTAAAAAGGGCAAAATTCGGGATAAAATGAAACGGGGTAAGTAAGGGGAGAAATGATAAACAAGAGAAAGCAACGGAACCAAATAGAGAAAACCAACGGTAATAGAAATAAAACACAACAGGTAATGAGTAAAATAATAGTTGAAAAAATGAATCAAAAATATTAAAGAGGTGAATGAATTTAGTTAATTAGTATGTAGATAAATTTAAAGGGTAATTTAATAATTTTAGATGGAACCAACAAAAATTATAGAAAAACTAAAGGGGATTCTAAACATCGAAAATGACAATCTTGAGGAACTAATTAATAAACAAAAGTTAATTAAACGAGCTAAAGAGGATATATCAACGATTTCCAACTTGTACTCCGACGAACATTGCATATTAATAAAATTGCTCGATATTGATAAAGATGTAACAACCGAAAAGATATATGAAATCCTATCCATGAGATTGGAGATAACCAAATTTGGGAAGAGATGGAACAAGTTAATGAAAAAGGTCGAAAACATCGAAGACGAGATTGTAACCACAATGAAAGAACAAACTAAGGCTTATGTGGAATGTTATGCGTGCAAAACAGAGGAAGCACGAGTAATGGTGATACCTTGCGGACACCTGAGTTACTGTCATGGATGCGCACAAGAGTCGCACTGTATGTTATGTCAGCGAAAGATAAAGGAAAGACTAACTGTTTACTTTCCGTGAATTATTATGATGAAATAAAATAAATGTGTATTAGGTATTACTTGAATTATTATATAAAAGAAATATGCAATGTTTGTAAATAATAAAAACCACCTGACAACGATAAATAAAGGTAATAGACCGAACACATGAAAGCCGAATTAAGGAAATAAAACACATGCACAGAGACACAAAATATTGGACGGAAAAATTTCGACAACCGAGTTTCCTAGTGTATAATTCTTTTTGTTTTATTGATATTATTGTTTTATTGATATTATATTGAGATAGGACGAGGAAAAATGGTTAACCTGAGCTATCTAATGATAGTACGCTCACCCAAGGGAAACCCTGATCAACCCTACTGAGAAAGGAACTGGTAGGCCAAGTCACGTATGTCAGCAAGTAACCGGCGAGAGATTGATCACCTCTTTTGGGGAGCTTGTTGATGCGATTACCACAAATTTTGAAGGGGGGAAGTGAAGAGATAGACCGAGAGGTGAGAGAAAGAGTGTACACGGAACAGAATTAATAGTTTTGATTAAAGGTACCTGAGATGACTTCTTTTTTCCCTAGCTGGTGGTGAGGCACCAGAGGACAGCTACGGACTGTCGTGCTCAGGTTGTTATCAGCCAAGGGACTGATGGCGCTGAGCCGTTCGATACAAAAACCCGGATCACACACCGAGTATCGAACGATTCTTTTTTTCGCTGGGAGGAACTCGATACAACAACCCGGATCCCACACCGAGTATCGGGGCCAAACGGTAGGTGAGATGTGAACTAACCGGTAAATGGTTCATACTCAAAATGTCCTACTAAAGCCAGATGAGAGCGGCTGAATGGAGCCGAGAAATCTGATGGAAGGAGCGGGCAGAGATTTGATAGTTTATTTTCCGCTCCCACTTTTAATCGCTTCCTTTTCTTTTCACTATTCGGGAAATCAAGTAAACCGCTTATGGAACTTGATTGAACGTCTAGGCATTTCCATACTTTTATATTCTTCGAGGTACACAACCCGGATCCCATACCGAGTACCGAGGGAATGTTTTTTTATTGCCCAGCGAGGAGTTTGGTACAATAACCCGGATCCCACACCGAGTACCAAATATCCGAATGGCGGTGAGTAAAGCGTAACCGGAAGAATGCGCGGCCAAAAGACGCCATGGCTTGAGAGTCAGTGTGAGGCCTCAAACATACCCAAAAGTCACTGATGAGCTCAAGTCCGGTGAAACAATGAGAGATAATAAGATGAATTAGATTAAAACGAATATGAGTAAAGATGAAATTGACAGAATATGATTATGATCAGATACTAGAGGCCATAGGGTGCCGGATGATTATGATCAGATACTAGAGGCCATAGAGTGCCGGATGATTATGATCAGATACTAGAGGCCATAGAGTGCCGGATGATTATGATTAGATATTAGAGGCCATAGAGTGCCGGATGATTATGATCAGATACTAGAGGCCATAGAGTGCCGGATGATCATGATTAGATATTAGAGGCCATAGAGTGCCGGATGAGATATGATTACGATTAGATATTAGAGGCCATAGAGTGCCAGATAAGATATGATATGAGTAGAGATGAAATATGATTATGAATAGATATTAAGGTCACAGATGACCAGTAAAAGAGTTAAAAGCCGAAGGCCGAAGAGCCAACGGAAATTATAGAGGGCATAGAGCGCCAGCGACTGAGGATTAAGTAACGAATTTTTTTTGGGAGACCTAGGAAAAATAATTAATGGATTGAATGAGAGTATGAATATGATGATTTTATATTATTGATATTATGATATAGATAATTGATACGACTATATAGATAACTGATAAGACTATATAGATAATTGATACGAGATTAATAGATAATTATTACGAGGTATAGATAATTAAAAATAGACTTAAAATGAGGGGGGTGAGTCGGATAAAGAAGACCACCACGATAAATGCGAACAAGGGATGCTAACGTATATAGTATGGTAAATGGAGGAGAAATTAGTATAGAGTATAGAATATTGGAGTGTCATTTATTTTTAGGAATCAATAGTCAAACAAAGCAATCCAAGTCAAGTGCAAAGCAAAGCAAAGGAGAAAATATTTCAGAGCAAACGACAAAGCACAGTGATAACAAAGAAACTTGAATAAACAATTAGAAAAGAATTTGGAATAAAAGTCAGAGTAGTTACAAGCAGATAAGCAACCAGAATCTCAAAGCAACCAAAGCAAGAAAAGAGAAACGATAAAATCAGTCAAGCAAACGAATAACCGTAAACATTGATAGCATCAGCAACCACACGAGAAGCAAAAGCCAAGAGAATAGAGAAAAAAGTTTATTAAAAGCGGAAGAAAAGAAAAAAGTTCGCAACGGTAGAAATGCCAAAACCGGAATATCAATTACAGCAGCAACAGGAACCGGCACAGATAGTGGTTTAACCGACGTTGAATTCAACAGTAGCGAAGAAAACGAAATAAACGATATAGAAAACCGGTTGCCAATAACAGAATTGGAAAACGAAGAAGAGAGATTAAAAAACTTAAACATTAACCCAAACATGGCAAATTCCACAAATTCCAACATGACTTCAATTCCGGATGCAAATACAATGTTAAATAACAACAATGTGATGGTAGGAGAATTCAGAGAAAAGTTTAGAGGAGAACCATTCGACGGCAGCCTCAATAAATTAGATACATTTATAAAAGAATTTGAAGTTTATAAAACTATCTGTCACTGGACAGATCAAAAAGTAAAAGAGCGACTACCCTTGTATTTGAAAGGGAGCGCACAAGATGTATTCGTGGAAGAAGCAAGAGACGCAACAAAATTGACAACATGGACAGAGATTAAAGAGTTCTTAATAAAGATATTCGGGATAAAGAAAAAGGGAAATAGGAAGATATTAGACTTCCTACATCGAAAACAAAGACGAGATGAATCAAATGCAGTGTACGCATGTGAATTAAAGAAATTGTGTAAAGAAGCCTTCGGAGAAGCAGATTTGCCCGAAGATAAAATGGTAGACGTCTTCATAAGAGGAATCAAGAGGGAAGACATACGAGCCAACCTTGGATGCTTGGCACCAGAAACGTTAGATAAAGCAGTAGCAATCGCAAATAGATGTGAAGCCCATCTGGGACTGGGATATCAAGTGGCAGTCTTGGCCACAGAACCAACAACATCAACAGTCAATGCCAACAATCAAAACAACAATATCAATCCAGCTATGAATCAATTTATTCCAAGAGCGCAGCAGATGTTCAAGCCACCAACAACGAGAAATCCGGAGGATAGAGGTAATAACCAAGTAAGTTATAATAATAATTTCAGGAACAATCCAAATGCAAACGAAAAATGCTCCACATGTCAAAGAATAGGACATCGGTCAGAGAATTGTTTCCGAAACTACAACTGCCAGATATGTGGTAAACGAGGGCATACTGAGAAAATATGTAGACAACTTAATAGCAAAGCATGTTACAATTGTGGTCAACAAGGACACCTCGCAAGACAATGTAACATGAGAGGAGAGTCAAATCAACCAAGACCAAACAATAATTCTATGAGAAATCCACAAATTAACGTGATGCAGGAAATAGACATGCTACGAGAAACACTACAACGAATGCCCATGGAATTAAAAGAGATGATGCAACAAATGCCCACCAATATACAACAACAACGAATCAACGTAATGAGAAGCAATGAGGAGATTCAAGAGCTGCGAACTAGAGAATATCAAGAGCAACAACAAGCTGAATGGCAGAGACTACAAACAGAGGAAGCTCAGGAAATCCAGCAAAGATGGGAGAATCGAAAACAAACCCCGAAAAGAATTAATATGATGAGAATGGAAATTCCAGATGAAACTCACACTGCCGGAGCAGTGTGTTGAGAACGAAGGGGGAGGAAAGATGATAACTGATAACGAGAAAACAGTTAAATTAAATACGATGGAGAAAATAGAGGCTATCAAAGAATTTGCAGAGGAGGAAAAACAAAGACGTCGACAGTTAAAAGAAACGATAATGGAGAAACCGAATGAACCGGAAACTCAAGAGATTAAACATTTGATAACGGAGGATCAAAACAAGGAAACATTAGTGTACGAGATAGATGAACTCGAAAAAGAAATTATGACACAAAAGACAGAGAGTACACTCGAGAAAATAAAACAAGAGGAAGCTCTAGAACAAGAGGAAGATCAATTAAAAGAAAAAGAAGCAATCCTGAAACAAGAGAAAGCGGAACTACGAAAGAAGGCACTAATATTAAAAATAGACGGAGCGCTGAAACATTTAGAACAAGAACAAGCACTAGATCAAAAAATAGAAGTGATGGCAGAGAAAGTGCTATCGCAAGAAATGAAAGAGCCAGAATTGAGAGATGAACAGGAAGCATCAACGTCACAAGGAAAAGAAAAGTTATCAGAGCCAATAATAGCAAAAAACCGAATCCAGAGGATACTGCTACAAAAAATAGAAACAAGAATCAGAAAAGAAAAGCCCACGTGGAGTGAAACTCAAATCGAGAACAGAATAAAGGAGATATGGTTCCAAACAAAAGGACCAACAAAGATAATGAAAGAGGAGGAACAACCACATATCAATATGCTGAGACGAATACCAGACGATCAAACGGATGAAGATGAAAGTGAAATAAGCAGTCTGGGCGGAGAAATATTTCAATCATGCGAGGAAAATAAACCACACAAAGATGAATCAAAATCCGAATTAGAGGAAATGGAAACGAGTGTACCAAGAGAAGATGAAACCGAGATATTAAAAGAAATCAACGAGATTGTAGAAGAAGTAGATCGAAACCAAATGTTCTTAAACCTCAGAGATACAACCGCATACAGCAGAATAATGAAATTAATTGCGAAAGGATATCAACAAGATAATGGTACATTCACGGGCATCATGGAAAGATATGATAAGAAAGTACCAAGAGAATCTGAAAGAATATGATAGAGAAGAATATCAGGTAATTATTGATTTTCCAGAGATACCGAGACAGATAATAGCAACAAGAGGCGAAAGCACAAACGAGTTGTATGATTGGGTAGTGAAAAAGCTAGGACCCAGTTATAAAAATAAACCTTTATATTATCAAGGAAGGAAAATAAAGCGAGATATACACCTAGCGGATGCTCTAATATGGCCAAAAGGAATAAATGTGGTAACGTTGAACAAAAATGAAAGCGAAGAAACGACAGCGGAAATATGGCAGAAAATTCAAATATTGTATAACAAAGAAATAAAACCTGGATTAGAAAAAGAGAGACAAAAGATAATGAGGCAAAACCAGATAAAAATGACAGAACAAGCAATAGACCAAGCTAGAAAATATATTAACCGATTATCATTAACGAGACCGATTTCAATGAAAATATTGGTAGAAGCTGTACGAGATACAGATATTATGAGATTTGATAACGAGAGAACAGATGAGTTGATAGCCAAATATGGAGAGCACCAAAGAGATATGAGAGGAGATGAACCAATAAAAGATAAGAATAAAGCTACCAAATGATGAAATAAAAGAAATACTAGTAGATCCCGATTGTCAAATGCACGAATTATACCGACGGATAAATCGAGAAATTATACAACCGATAATCGAAAGTAGTGACGATGGCATGGTAGAAGACGTAGCAATAATGTACCACAAACGGCAAATAAGTCCACGAGAACGAACCCCGATATACGAATTAGGTATATGGGAAGACGGACAAACCATTAATATCATAGCTATGGATGAACCAGAGAGAAAAAATACAACGAAAAAGGAACAACAGATCCAAGAATTTCAAGAGGAAATGAAAAGAAAGATGGACCAAATACTAATCTTCATCTTCTCATGTTATGGATGATCATAGATGCGAAGTTTTGTTAGTTACTAAATTGCCAAACCTATAGATGTTTTCGCGAGCTCATTCAACTATCTATGGATAATAAAGTGTATGACGAAAGACTATAACGGAGTGGAAATGGAAAATGTGTATAGAACCTGAACTCTTGAAATTTGGATGAAATATATTATATCCAGGAGAAGCGCCAGATAGATGCAATTAACGAGACAACTAGAATTATTATGAATGATGAACCATATGAAAATTTTACGGCAGATGAAATGCTAAACGAAATGGATATGGCAACCAGAAGAAAGATCGAGGAAAAATAACGACAGAGCTCGACTAGCCCCATTACAGTTGATATAATTAGGAGATGGGCTGAAATATTTGTAAATCTAGCTTGAAGAATAAAATTCATTCGGTATCAATCATAGCTTCAAATTCTTATATCATGATAATTCCGGAGGATACGAATGAAATTGAGAGTATGATTATCCCAAACGTGAGTATTGGGGTTATGGAAAAGGAAAATATTTATCAGTATTTATCTGTTATGCAAGTTAGCATGAATGTACGGTCAGTTAGAATGGCCATTAATTCGATTATATAGTCACAATTTCAATCGCTAAACCCGGAATGTAATGGAATATCTGTGTACACTAGCTGATAAAATTGGTGATAGTACCTCAAGATCTAATGATAATGTCAGTAATGCCAAAATCTCACGGAAAATGTCCAGGAGGATGTCTATCATATTTTCTATTGTAATAAAATAACGTAACACTCTCCATTCGGTAATAATGAGTATACGATTATACATCACGATCGATAGTTATAAAACGAACTGAGTATAATGTATAATTTACGAATTCAACAAGAACAAAGCGAGACCGCGAATTCAGTGTACTCGAAAAACGAATACCAGGAACAAAATAACTTCCCACAGATATAGACGACCCTGTGGAGGAAGGATTAACAAGATTAACGAAACACAAAAAATGTTAGAGAGTTAGCAGCTTGATATTTGAGAACTAGCGGAGTCAAAGATCAAAGACGAAACTTAACAGATTAGAAAAATGGGATAATCGATTCTTGTAACAAGAGTAGAGAATCACGAAATATGTTAAAGGAAATAGAGGAATATCGGAGAATGTATGCGTGGTACCCAGAGCATTCCGAGAAATTATCCGAATATGGAAACACACCGAATGGGCGCCGAAGCAATAGAAAAGTATAGTCTAAAAATTATGACACAGATTTCGAAGCTCAATTGAATAGAGAATTTTATAATTCAACTGCCAAAGTAAGTGAAGTAAAAACAGAGAATACCGTACGAAACCGCCATTTCATTTTACAAATACGAAGGACGATCATTAGACGAAACGACAATGAAATCGGAGTTACGCAAATCAATTGGTTAATAAATATATTAACGGTAGCAAAAATTGCGGGTGGAGAACTCCAAACAAAAAGAGAAAATGCAAAACCGAAAACGCCAATAGGCGACAAGAAAGTTTAAATACGCAGAAGTTCCACCGCAACAGATGAAGTAAATCGTCATTACAACAGGGAGATGAAGAGAATTACTGAATGACTAAATGAATTGTGATGAGGAACAACCAAGGAGAATACTGCGGAATGCAAAGATTTGTTTATGACAGAAAATGAAAGCGATCTGAATAACAGGACGAACCAGACGAGCATGGTATGTGGTCGGAAAAAGACAACAGTCGAAATTATAGGCCTTGAATACCGAAGAGGAAAATAAAAAGAAAGAGAGAAGACGCCCGAAACTAACAGGAACGAATGGGACAATTGGATAAATGAACGAGGAGCTACAACATCCGGGTGAGAAACGGCAGACGAACAACCCAAAACGAAAAGAAACGGGTACAGCAATGGAAAAGAATCTAAGAGGACGACCAAAGATTGATAAACCAGCTCCAGAAAGGAAAACTAAAGACAATGCAGATGGATCAATTGACAACGAAATTAAACAAGCTTAGCCAAGTAAACGAAACAGTTACATGGGAAAACTGAAAGGCCAAGAACAAGGAGCAAAGGTGATCAACAGACTAATAACTGATATGTTCGGGATTAGAAACCCAGAAATTAAAGAGAAATTTGAACTTAATAATATCGGAACAGAAGCGAATACTAGCTGTGGGCAGCAATAAAGCCACAATAATAAATAAATAATGGATAACAAAGTTACGAACCACCAACCAAAGATCCAGAGGGAATTGCTGTTGATAATAAATCACTTAACGAACGAATCAGACGACCCAATAGATTATTGTAAGGAATGGCCTAACCTGATGTACAATGACGAATATGTGATATACGGAAAGCGAAACTCCAAGATTACAACCCAAACGGAATATGAATTTTGCGATAAAACCAGCATCATCAGGAAAGGTAATCGAACCATTCATCTGACTCAAGGAGGAGGCAAGCTTTATAAATCTGGTAAGTAAAGATGATCAAAACTGAAAACAATCACGACAAAGTTTAAAGAGTTATTAACGGAATTCGAAACAACGATTAATGTCAAGTGACCCAAAAGACAGCCAGAAAAGGAATGAATACGATAATTACTACAATAACTCATATGGATGATGTGCGTAAGGGAGTAGAACCGTTTGTAGTATACTGATTGTGATTAATATAAAGATTGTGATAAATACTCATAAAAGAAACGGAAGAAGTGGTAAAGATGCAATCCCGGTAGATTACAGAACAACACAACCGCAAGTATCGTAAATAACGTATATCAGAAGTAGACTTCATTAAAACGGAAATCAAAGAATGTTCAGTAACAAGGAAAATTGTAGCATTTCATTGCGACATCACTCACATTCAACAATTAAGATGCGGGGTACGGAAACACAGTAGTTATCAAGTAACGCGGAGCGAATGTGAAGAAGGATTCACGACAGACGCACTCAATAGCTGAAGAGTAAATGTAGGCAGTCCGAAGAGGAAAGATAAAACTACCCGAGTATACGCTGCGGAAGAATAACGGCTGGAGACGGAACGTGTCAAGGAGGAGAGTACACCCTATTGAATCAACTGTCAAAGGAGTAGTAGTGATATGAAAGTTATCAAGTAGTTGGAGAAATAATAAAGGATATTTTGATCCAGATACACAAGCAATGAAAATAGTACCCTCAATGTCTAAGCACAGATAAGATCATGTAATAACGGGAATGTCCAACGATCGTAATTCACGCCGATACCAGAAACTTGTAACTGCACCTTATATGAAGAGCGCAATATTCGATGAGTGCAAGGACAAGTGCAAACAGAGAAACCGAAACTAACACGCAAAAAAAGTGCCATTAGATGAATTACGGAGAACCGGAAGAATCGGAAAAACCATACATAACCACAACTATCGGAATCAGAAGTCACGCCACGGTAGTAATATCACTGATACCACAATAGAATGAGATCATAAAAGAGGGCGAATGTGGAGTGAAATGTGACGAATGGTAGCTAGTACCATTATATAAGGAATTATTTCTTATCGCACAGCAATACTGAACGCAAAGCGCAAATAGACCCAAAGATGTGAAACTATATCTCTATAAAATAACAAGATGGATTTTCTATATCATAAAGGCATTGGGCATCAACAGAGAAAATATAACTACGATTTAGGTTATCTTCTAAAATTGATTGTATCTGAATAGGGAAATATTAAAAACAAGTTAGCAATGGCAATCACGAATCCAGAATAACCGCAATTCCATTACTACACTCCCAAGAAGATATTTTGGGAGAATCGGGTTGGAGAAGTTATGTACACATACAATGTGAAATACAATCGCAAAATTGCCAGAAAATTCGACAATTCAGGAGATAAATGCATAAACGAATAGAATAATGCATAAAGGAAAAAATCAGATTTCGCTCACCAGTAACAAGGAGATAACCCAGAGAAATTTGTACCGCAATTGTTCAGTTGTAGTGAATGTATATGGACCTATTATTCGAAATACGAGATGGAATGTTACAATTCCAACCCGAGTAATTGTAGACCACCAAAAATATTTGGACTTACAGAATTGGCCCAGCGGAAGCAGAATCAAACCAGTGGATTATATCACAGGTGGAATATACAAACGAAAGTCTGGAAACGAGCCAGAGAACATTATTATTTCCAGACAGCAAGCAATATTATCCAACATTGTAACTATAACGGGAGGTACAAACTATGGAGAAGAAACCAACTACGAATTGTTACTATCACCAGATTCATTTTCACAATGCCAACAGGCAATATGATGAAAGCCATGTGGGGAAGATCTTAATCGTTCGGAAAATGATGGCAGGATCTTAGGAATAATTCTATTATTCAAAATCGTAAGAGTGATCTTAACACAAATGTTAGCATGTTTCGATATATATAAAAGAGAAAGGAAAATTAAAACTGGCAAATGGCAATTGGATTTTACCGTTTTTAGCCCAACAATGGTGTTACTATGACAACTCAAAGATATTCACAAGAAAAGGTTAGTAGGGAATCTTCACGAAAATGAATGGTAGCGATGAGAAGTCGGACGAAAATTAAAGCAATAATAGAATTAGAAGCCGAGAAAAACCAAGATGAAAGCGACAAAACGAGTAACTGGAAACGATGTATTAAATTTCAGATGATGAATAGCAGTAATAAAGGACAATGATGAAAACCAAGGAGGAACGCAGATGCCTAACTGTCAAGAGCAACTCAAACATGGGAAAAATCGAAAGACAAGACAAGTGGACAATTATAATCATCCCACCACAGTAATAGGAATGTCTAAAGAAAGCAACAACATCAGTAGAGAGAAAACATGCCAGTAGAAAGACAAGTACCGACCCACAGTCAACAACACTACGAAAATATTTATCCAAGTACCATACGAACCAAAATTGGGCAAAGCTTAGTGGCCAAGAACGCAACCCAAAAGATAAGAAGCGTAGATCAAGAATTCCAGAACTCGAACCATAGCTAGTTACAAACGTTAGCTGGACCAAACATTAACGGTACATAGAAATAAAATGAGTAGAAATAAAAGCAATGAATCGATACCGGAGCAAACATTTCAGATAAAATGGATAAAAATACCCGGAAGATTGTGACCAATGTATAGAAGAAGCTAACATGGATGTAAAACTTGTCAGTAAAGGAATCGTAGCGGTCATCGGAAAAATCTGGTCGATAATTGGAATATAAAAATGTAAAAAAATCAAACACGTATTTAGGCCGTCATCAGGAATTGAGCGCAAGACTGTAGTATTGAACAGATCCATGCCAGAATTACTAAAAAAGAGAATAATAATAGACTCTAGGATCAATGGAGCTGAGAGATAAAACCGTGACGAATATGTATGCCTGAAATCAGAAACTGAGATGCTCGAGAAAATAGTAGTGCCAGGGCCGCACACAAATGATTTGTTACGTAAAAGTGAACGAGGAAACTAGAGGTGGAAAATGATTTTCGACAACCTAATCAGCAAATTTGAGAAAAAAGAGGAACTGCCAATTATAGCCAGAGAAATTAGTGTATGTATAACAATAACAGTGAAATTCCACAATATTACAAAATTTTTTGATGAGGAAGACAAAGTCATCTATGAAAACGAAAGAATTGGGAAAAATTAACACAATGATGGATATCGAACTTCCAACAGCAAAAAACTGAAGGAACTGAGGAAGAATTATGGACTATCGACAGTCAGCTACTAACGAAGTTGAAAGGAAAATATTACAAAAAACTGCTAAAAACGGATTTAAAGATATATTTGCAGCATTTCTGAAACTTAGATTCTCGGTACAAAGCGATTAACGTCAAACATAAACGATACCATTAACAGATGATACCCCAATAACACTAGCGGGCCATATCGACTGGCAGAAGCTCAGAAATCAGTATGCAGAAAAGAGAAGTTCAAAAGATGTTTAGACGCAGGAGTAATCGAACCAAAGTTGCTCGTCCATGAATTCCCAGTGGTCATGGTAAAGAAAAAAGAACGAACACAACGGTTTCTGTATAGACTATCGACGACTCAACGGCGGTACAAAACGGTGAATACATTACCCGTTACCAGAATTTAAACGGATTGTTACAAATGTACACGGAGCAGCTTATTTTAAATCGCTAGATTTTAAAAAGTGGTTACTTGGCAAATAAAAGTTCAAAGAGGAAGACAGAGAGAAAACTGCTTTACAAATTGGAAAAGATTTATACGCATATCAAAGAAAATGCTTTCGGATTAACCATATGGCGCACCCAGCAATCATTTCAGAGATGCATGAACTTTTGTAATCTCACGGCATCAAACAATGTATGGTATATATTGATGATTTATTAATTTATTCTAGCACCTTCGAGCACACTTAAAAGACATCGTAACTGTATTCGTTCGACTAAAGACAATGGAAGTTAAATTGAAACCATCAAATGCGATTGGGCTACAAAGGAGAAAGTCACCTTTTTAGGACATATTGTGTCAGCAAAGGCAAAAGAAACCAGATCCAAGAAACATTGAAAAGATAAAGAATTGCCCTGCACCAAAGACAGTTCAGCGCAAGTGCTCAAGAATTCTTAGGCCTTATGTGGATAATTATCGAAAGTTCATCAAAGAATTAGCAACCATCGCAAAACCATACAAGAATTAACTTCAAAAATAGATTACCCCATTTATATGGAAAAGGAACAAAAACAGCCTTCGAAACACCTCAGAGATAAACTAATAACAGCACCAATACTAGTACACCCGGATTTTCAAGAAACCGTTTTGTTAGCAACTAGCGCAGCGGATATGCATCTGGAGCATCTAGGACAATGGGATGACGAGAAAAGAGAACGAAGTTATTGGATATTATAGATTCGAACATTCAATGAAACATGAAAGAATGTACTTTGTGAACGGGAAGAGAGGCATTAGCCATAATTTCAGATAATTAAACATTCAAATCATTTGTTATGGGGTCACGAAAGAATATATATACTACAGATCACCAACCATTGGTATGGCTAGGCCAACACAAAGAAGCCTCGAGTAAGATTTAATGAAGATGGGTCAATGCAGGTTGGCAAAGAATACTCGCCGTATATAAAATTCAAATCAGGAAAGCGAACGCTAACGCAGACTGTATGTCAAGATTTGTCCTTCGAAGAACTAATGGATCATGATGTAGAACGGAATAATGCATGATCATCAGCAGAAAGTATTAATTTCACAAAACTGAGAAAATGAAGCCAGAAGGAAGACAGGAGTTAAAAACCATAATCGAATTTTATGGTAAATTAACGAATATGAAAATCTTTTGACAACAACAGTAACTGGAGAGCATATGGAGAAACACAGACATCGATATACCATGGAGAAGGGATGGTTATTATTAAAATGGAATGGCGAAGAAAAAGACTTATGTGCTTACCAGAGAGTAGACGAAAAGAAAGTATTGATGCCAAACACATGGAAAACTATGGGAGGACACATGTCAGCAAAAAAGACGGAAGCAAGATGCGTCAAAAAATATTATTGCCAAATGAATCGGAGAGGACGTAAAAGGGTGGATAAAGAATTTGCCTGATATGTGCAACGCAGATAAAGCGACAGGAAGTAAACTGAAAGGACACGCGCTAAAACAATGCTCAATTCCACCAGAATCCAATGACAATGATCGCAATGGACGTAGTGAGGACGCACTACCAGAAACTAACGATGGAAATAGTCTATATATTAGTAGTGACAGATTATTTATCAAAAAGTTTCCGGAAGCATTCGAAATTATCCAGATCAAAAAGCTAGAACAATAGCGAGAATCCTAGTGGAGGAAATATGCTGTAGATACGGAACACCCAAACAGATCCCTAACTGATCAAGGAAACCAATTTAGTGAGCGATAATAGAGAGAAGTAACGAATTACTTCAGAATTGGCGAAGCTGAGAACATCACCGTACCATCCGCAACAAATGGTCAAACCGAACGATTTAACCGGCAATATTAATAGAAATGATGTCAAATTAATGTGAAGCAGACACCAAAAGGATTGGGATAGATATATAAATCTATGCCTATGGCCTAATAGAATGTCAATACATTCAGCAACAAAAATGAGTCCATTTAAATTTAATGTAGCGGCAGAGAATGCAACATGGCCGATAGACTTAGAATATCACCCGTCCCAATATCTCACAGGTATATTGGAATTGATTGATTAATGTAACAGGATTCAAAAGAGCGGATGCAAGAGATCTGAAAACAGCAGGTATGAATATTAGATTTAATCAAAAGCTACCAAAGAATTTAACATGATAAAAAGCGAGAACGTACGTTGAGCATAATTTTCAAGTTGGAGACTGGGTAATAATTGCGCGCAGAAAATTATCCCAGGAGTAAGCCAGAAATTACAAAGATGTGGTAAAGGAACCCTTATGAGATACTGTATGTAAACGAGAACATCTCGGTTAAACTAGTCAATACCCACTCAACCAGACCTATTTACGTAAACGTAAGTAGATGTAAAGCAATACCTAGAACAATAACCAAAGGAACCAGAGAATAGAGGATGCAAAATAAGATCACACTCAAGCAGCTGAGTATAAACGGATTAACGATGAGTCGAAAAGAAGAAGCGACATCAAGTAATACCGGTAGTAGGAACCAAAACCGGATGAAACAAAAATAAACTCTAAACGCCGACCCAGGAATATATGTGACAAGATGGATATAAATAGTAAAAAAGTATCAGAAGAGATTATGCCGAATGGGTCGAAGAAAAGGATGATGAGAATAGTAAAAGTAGCAGCGGGAAAAATCGCTATGGATTACGCCAAAGGAGCGTAGAAGTCCACCAGAAAATGGAATCGTATCAAAGGAAAAGCATACCCATGATCTTTACAAGGCAGATGTAAGAAGGAAAAGTACCTTTACATGTTGCGGTAACAGCATAAGAAACACCCAGGATAAGGATATAATCCAACTTATGCAAAAATGCGGACACACCCTCAAATAACAACGATTATAAGGGACAAACACATTAATGTTTCGGAGTTGCAGCCAAGATGCTTCTACACAGTTCTGAGAGAATACTAAAACAGGATCATCGTTCAAAAAACAAAAGACAAATGGGAGAAATAATGTACTTACCTATGCACTGAATGCCGAGAAACAGAGACAACAGGCAAGTGCAATAAAATTTAATAACCAGTAACGCGACAATAAGAGAAAGAGAAATGATGGGTAATACAATTCAAACATTATGGAAGCTATCGACGCCAAAACAAGATGAAGCTAACAGCCAAGCTGGATGAAAATGGACCTACAAGGTTCACACTTAAAGTATTCAATGTAAACTATATGGTAAGGAACAAGAAACGTTCTATTGAAAGAAACATATATGCTCAACTTATCCGTTTCCCAAAACAATAAAAAGCAATGTTGAAAATGGAAAGGACTAAAATTCACCAACGCATTCCCAAAAGAAGCAATACGAATCGAGATTAGAAAGAACAACTATTAATTGATAATAATAGATGGCATCGAAAAGCAAGATAAGATTTCAAGCGAGCAAACAAGAAATAAAAGAGATGGAGATATAAAAGCGAGATAATAAAAGTATACGAGAAATAATTGAAATAATAAATGTCGAGGACACATTTCAAAGGAAACCCCGGATGGAGGTAATAATGGAAGAAGGAGGAAGTGACAACAGCAAAGTTCGTAAAAGATGATTACGATATACATACGATCGAGTAGAAACAGAACGAGAAATGAAAATACGAAATTCAACAAGAACAAGCGAGACCGCGAATCAGTGTACTCGAAAAACGAATACCAGGAACAAAATACTGCCACAGATATAGACGACCCTGTGGAGGAAGGATTAACAAGATTAAACGGAAACACAAAAATGTAGAGAGTTAGCAGCGATATTGAGAACCGAGCCAAGAATCAAAGACGAACTGTAACAGATTTAGCAAAATGGATAATCGATTCTTGTAACAGAGTAGAGAATCTACGAAATATTGTAAAGGAAATAGAGGAAAATCGGAGAATGTATGCGTGGAACCCAGAGCAAATTCCGAGAAATTATCCGAAAATGGAAACACACCGAATGGGCAGCCGAAGCAATAGAAAAGTATAGTCTAAAAATTATGACACCAGATTTCGAACCAATTGAAAAGAGAATTTTATATCACTGCCAAAAGTAGTGAAGTAAAAAAGAGAATACCTACGAACCGCCATTTCATTTACATACGAAGGACGATCATTTAGACGACGACCTCGAAATCGGAGTTACGCAAATGAATTGGGGTTATAAATATATTAACGGTAGCAAAAATTGCGGTGGAGAACTCAACAAAAGAGAAATCAAAAACGAAAAAACGCCAATAGGGCGACAAGAAGTTTAAATACGCCAGAAGTTTCACCAGCCACAGATGAAGTAATCGTCATACAAACAGGAGATGAAGAGATACTGAAAGATCTAAATGATATTGTGGATGAGGAAACAACCAGGAGAATACCGGAATCAAGAGATTTGTTTATGACAGAAAATGAAAGCGATCTGATAACAGACGAACCAGACGAGCTGGATGTGGTCAAAGAACAACCAGTCGAATTATAGAGCCTGATACCGAAGAGGAAAATAAAAAGAAAGAGAGAAGACGCCGAAACTCAAACAGGAGACGAATGGGACAATTGGATAAATGAACGAGGAGCTACACACCAGAGAAACGGCAGACGACAACCCAAACGAAAAGAAACGGGTACAGCAATGGAAAAGAAATCTAGAGGACGACCAAAGATTGATAAACCAGCTCCAGAAAGGAAAACTAAAGAACAATGCAGATGGATCAATTGACCAACGAAATTAAACAAGCTTAGCCAAGTAACGAAACAGTTACAGGGAAAACTGAAAGGCCAAGAACAAGGAGCAAAGTGGATCAACAGACTAATAACTGATATGTTGGGATTAGCAACCCAGAAATAAAGAGAAATTTGAAACTTAATAATATCGGAACAGAAGCGAAACAGCTGTGGGCAGCAATAAAGCCAATAATAAATAAAATAATGGATAACAAAGTACGAAACCACAACCAAAGATCCAGAGGAATTGCTGTTGATAATAAATCACACTTAACGAAACGATCAGACGACCCAAAATAGATATTGTAGGAATGGCCTACCTGATGTACAATACGATAGTGATATACGGAAAGCGAACTCCAAGATACAACCCAAACGATATGAATTTGCGATAACAGACATCATCAGGAAAGTAATCGAACCATTCATCCTGACTCAAGGAGGATGGCAAGCTTTTATAAATCTGGTAAGTAAAGATGATCAAACTGAAACAATGCAGACAAAGTTAAAAGAGTTATTAACGGAATTCGAAACAACGATTAATGCAAAGTGACCCAAAAACAGCCAGAAAGGAATGAATACGATATTACTACAAACTCATATGGATGATGTGCGTAAAAGGGATAGAACCGTTGTAGTATAATGATTGTGATAATAATAAAGATTGGTGATAAATACTCACTAAAAGAAACGGAAGAGTGTAAAGCTGCAAATCCCGGTAGAATACAGACACCAGCAACCGCAGTATCGTAATAACGTATATCAAGAAGTAGACTTCATTAAAACGGATCAAAGAATGTTCAGTACAAGGAAAATTGTAGCATTTCATGGCGACATCAACTCACATTCAACAATATAGATGCGGGTACGGAAACAACAGTAGTATCAGTAACGCGGAGCGAATGTGAAGAAGGATTCACGACCAGGACGCATCTCAATAGCTGGAAGAGTAAATGTAGCAGCCGAAGAAGAAAGATAAAAACTACCCGAGTATACGCTGCGGGAAGAATAACGCTGGAGACGGAACGTTGTCAAGGAGGAGAAGTACACCTATTGAATCAACTAGTCAAAGGAGTAGTAGTGATTGAAAGTTATCAAGTAAAGTTTGGAGAAATATAAAGGATATTTTGATCCAGATACGCAAGCAATGAAAAGTAACCCTCAATGTCTAGCAACAGATAGAATCATGTAATACGGGAATGTCACGATCGTAATATCACGCCGATACCAGAACTTGTAGAACTCACCTATTGAAGAGGCGCAATATCGATGAAGTGCAAAGGACAAGTGCACAGAGAAACCGAAACTAACACGCAAAAAAGTGCATTAGATGAATTACGGAGAACCGGAAGAATCGGAAACCAACGATAACCAACAACTATCGGATCAAGAAGTCACGCCAACGGTAGTAATATCAACTGATACCACAATAGGAATGAGATTCATAAAGGGCGAATGGTGATAAATGTGACGAAAATGGTAGCTAGTACCAATTATAAAGGAATATTCTTATCGCGAACAGCATACCGAACGGCAAAAGCGCAAATAGACCCCAAAGATGTGAAACTATATCTCTAATAATAATAACAAAGATGGATTTATATCATAAAGGATTGGCATCAACAGAGAAAATATACTACGATTTAGTTAAAATGATTGTATCTTGAATAGGAAATATAAAACAAAGTAGCAATGGCAATCACGAATCCAGATAACGCAATTCCATTACTAACCACTCCAAGAAGGATATTTTGGGAGAATCGTTGGAGAAGTTATGTACACATACATGTGAAAAGACAATCGCAAAATTGCCAAAAAATTCGACAATTCCAAGAGATAAATGCAATAAACGAATTAGAGATAATGCATAAAGGAAAAATCAGATTCGTCAACCAGTAACAAGGATGATAACCCCAGAGAAATTTGTACCCAATATGTTCAGTTGTAGTAATGTATATGGACCATAATCGAAATAAGAGATGGAAGTTGGTTACAATTTCCAACCCGAGTATTGTAGCACCACAAAAATATTTGGACTTACAGAATTGGCCAGCGAAGCAGAATTCAAACAGTGGATATATCACAGAGTGGAATATACCAAACCGAAAGATCTGAACGAGCCCAGAGAACATTTATTATTTCCAGCACAAAGGCAAGCAATATATCAACATTGTAACTATAACGGGAGGTAACAACTATGAGAGAACCCAACTACGAATTGTTACTATCACCAGATCATTTTCAACATGCAACAGCAAATATGATGAAAGCCATGTGGGAAGAATTCTTAATCTTCGGACAAAATGATGGCAGGATCTTAGGAATAATTCTTATTATATCAAATCGTAAGAGTGATCTTAACACAAATGTTAGCATGTTTTCGATATATATAAAAGAGAAAGGAAATTAACTGGAAAATGGCAATTGGATTTTTTACCGTTTTAGCAAAACAATGGTACATGGACACTCCAAAAGATATTCACAAGATAAAAAGGTTAGTAGGAATCTTAACGAAAATGAATGGTAACCGATGAGGAAGTCGGACGAAAATTTAAGCAATAATGAGATTAGAAAGCCGAGAAAACCAGAATGAAGCGACAAAAACGAGTAACTGGAAACGATGGATAAATTTCAGAGATGATAGCAGTAATAACAGCGACAATGATGAAAACCAAGGAGGAACGCAGATGCTAACTCAAGAGCAACTCAAATGGAAATCGAAAGACAAGACATAGTGGACATTATAATCATCCACCACCAGTATATGAATGTCTAAAGAAAGCAACAACATCAGTAGAGAGAAACATGCCAGTAGAAAGACACGTACCGACACCAAGATCAACAACACTACGAAATATTTATCCAGTACCATACGAACCAAATGGGCAAACTAGTGCCAAGAACCACCAAAGATCAAGAAGCGTAGATCAAGATCCAGAAACTCG
Source organism: Schmidtea mediterranea (assembly GCA_022537955.1). Classification (NCBI taxonomy): domain Eukaryota; kingdom Metazoa; phylum Platyhelminthes; order Tricladida; family Dugesiidae; genus Schmidtea; species Schmidtea mediterranea. Next base: position 168,106,926 of record CM039680.1, read on the forward strand.
AACCATAGCTATGTTACAAACGTTAGCTGACGCAACATTAACGGTACCATAGAAATAAATGGAGTAGAAATAAAAGCAATGACGATACCGGAGCAAACATTCAGCAATAAAAATGGATAAAATACCCGGAAGATTGTGACCATGTATAGAAGAAGCTAACATGGATGTAATAACTTGTAGTAAAGAATCGGTAGCGGTCATCGAAAAATCTGGTCGATAATTAATATAAAAATGTAAAATCAAACACGTATTTAGCCGTCATCAGGAGATTGAGCGCAGACTGTATAATTGGAACAGATCTCATGCCAGAATTACTAAAAGAGATAATAATAGATCTAGGATCAATGGAGCTGAGAGATAAAACCGGGACGAATATGTATGCTGAAATCAGAAGTGAGATGCTCAGAGAAATAGTAGTGCCAGGGCGCACACAAATGATTGTTTACGTAAAAGTGAACGAGGAACTAGAGGTGAAATGATTTTCGAAACCTAATACAAAATTTGAGAAAAAGAAAGGAACTGCCATTAGCCAGAAGAAATAGTGTATGTTAAACAATAACAGTGAAATTCCCATCAATATTACAAATTTTGATGAGGAAGAAAAGTCATCTATGAAAACGAAAAGATTGGGAAAATTAACACCAATGATGATATCGAACTTCAACACCAGCAAAACTGAAGGAACTGAGGAAGAATTATGGACTATCGACAGTCAGCTACTAAACGAAGTTGAAAAGGAAATATTACAAAAACTGCTAACGGAATTTAAGAATATATTTGCAGCATCTGACTTAGATCTCGGTACAAGCGATGTAACGCAACATACGAATACCATTAACAGATGAATACCCCAATAACACTACGGCATATCGACTGGCAGAAGCTCAGAAATCTGTAGCAGAAAAAAGAAAGTTCAAAAGATGTTAGACGCAGGAGTAATCGAACCAAGTTGCTCGCCATGGCAATTCCCAGTGGTCATGGTAAGAAAAAAGACGAACACAACGGTTCTGTATAGACTATCGACGACTCAACGCGGTAACAAAAACGGGATACATACCCGTTTACCAGATTAAACGAGATGTTACAAATGTTACACGGAGCAGCTTATTTACATCGCTAGATTTAAAAAGTGTTATGGCAAATAAAAGTCAAAGAGGAAGACAGAGAGAAAACTGCCTTTACAATTGGAAAAGATTTATACCAATTCAAGAAAATGCTTTCGGATAAACCAACGCACCAGCCTCATTTCAGAGATGCATGAACTTTGTACTCACGGCATCAAACAATGTATGGTATAATATTGATGATTTATTAATTTATTCTAGCACCTTCGAGCAACACTTTAAAAGACATCCGTAACGTATTCGTTCGACTAAGACAAGGAAGTTAAAATTGAAACCATCAAATTGCGATTGGGCAAAGGAGAAAGTCACCTTTTTAGGACAATATTGTGTCAGCAAAAAGGCAAAGAACCAGATCCAGAAACATTGAAAAGATAAAGAATTGCCGCACCAAAGACAGTCACGCAAGTGCAAGAATTCTTAGCTTATGTTGGATATTATCGAAAGTTCATCAAGATTATGCAACCATCGCAAAACCAATACAAGATTAACCAAAAAGATAACCCCATTTATATGGGAAGGAACAACAAACAGCTTTCGAAACACTCAGAGATAAACTAATAACAGCACCAATACTAGTACACACCGGATTCAAGAAACCGTTTTTGTTAGCAACAGACGCAAGCGGATATGCATCTGGAGCAAGTTCTAGGACAATGGGATGACGAGAAAGAGAACGAGTTATTGGATATTATAGTCAACATCAAGAAACATGAAAAGAATTACTCTGTGACGGAAAGAGAGGCATTAGCAAATAATCAAGCTATTAAACATTCAAATATTTGTTATGGGGTCACGAGATATATATCACTACAGATCACCAACCATTGGTATGGCTAGGCCAACACAAGAAAGCCTCGAGTAGATAATGAGATGGGCAATGCAGTTGCAAGAATACTCGCCGTATATAAATTCAAAATCAGGAAAAGCGAACGCTAACGCAGACTGTATGTCAGATTTGTCTTCGAGAACTAATGGATCATGATGTAAGACGAATATGCATGATCATCGCAGAAGGATAATTGATTTTCACTGAAATGGAACAGAGCGAGGAAGAACGAGTTAAAAACATAATCGAATATTTAGATACAAACGACCGGAGGATCAAAACAAGGAAACATTAGTGTACGAGATAGATGAACTCGAAAGAATTATGACACAAAGACAGAGAGTACATCGAAAAATACAACAAGAGGAAGCTCTAGAACAAGAGGAAGATCAATTCAAGAAAAGAAGCAATCTGAAACAGAGAAAGCGGAACTACGAAAGAAGGCACTAATATTAAAAATAGCCGGAGCGCTGAAACATTTAGAAACAAGAACAAGCACTAGATCAAAAAATAGAAGTGATGCAGAGAAAGTGTATCGCAAGAAATGAAAGAGCAGAATTGAGAGATGAAAAGGAAGCATCAACGTCACAAGGAAAAGAAAAGTTATCAGAGCCAATAATAGCAAAAAACCGAATCCAGAGGATACTGCTACAAAAAATAGAAACAAGAATCAGAAAAGAAAAGCCCGCGTGGAGTGAAACTCAAATCGAGAACAGAATAAGGAGATATGGTTTCAAACAAAAGGACCAACAAAGATAATGAAAGAGGAGGAACAACCACATATCAATATTGCTGAGACGATACCAGAATGATCAACGGATGAAGATGAACAAAAAGTGAAATAAGCAGTCTGGGCCGAGAAATATTTCAATATGCGAGGAAAATAGAAACCTACACAAAGTGAAATAAAATCCGAAATTCAAGAGGAAAATGGAAAACGAGTTGTACAAGAAGATGAAAACCGAGATATTAAAAGAAATCACGAGATTTTGTAAAGAAGTAGATGGAAACCAATGTTTCTTAAACCTCAGAGATACAACGCATACAGCAGAATAATGAAATTAATTGCGAAAGGATATTCAACAAGATAATGGTAAATTCACGGCATATGGAAAGATATGATAAGAAAGTACCATAGAGAATCTGAAAGAATATGATAGAGAAGAATATCAGGTAATATTGATTTCCAAGAGATACCGAGACAGATAATAGCAACAAGAGGCGAAAAAGCACAAACGAGTTGTTATGATTGGGTAGTGAAAAACCTAGGACCCAGTTCGTAAAAATAACTTTATATTATCAAGGAAGGAAAATAAGCGAGATATACATCCTAGCGGATGCTCTAATATGGCCAAAAGGAATAAATGTGGGTAAGTTGAACAAAAATGAAGCGAAGAACGACGAGCGGGAAATTATGGCAGAAAATTCAAATATTTTTACAAGAAATAAAACCTGATTAGAAAAAGAGAGACAAAAGATAATGAGGCAAAACCAGATAAAAATGACAGAACAAGCAATAGACAAGCCTAGAAATATATTAACGATTATCATTAACGAGACCGATTTCAATGAAAATATTGGTAGAAGCTGTACGAGATACAGATATTATGAGATTTGATAACGAGAGAACAGATGAGTTTTGATAGCCAAATATGGGAGAGCCAAAAGAGATATGAGAGGAGATGAACCACTAAAGATAACAGAATAAGCTACCAATGATGAAATAAAAGAAATACTAGTTAGATCGATTGTCAATATGCACGAAATTATAAGCGACGGATAAATCGAGAAATTAATACAACGGATAATCGAATAGTAGTGACGATGATGGTAGAAGACGTAGCAATAATGTACACAAACGGCAAATAAGTCGCACGAGAACGAACCCCGATATACGGAATTAAAGGTATTGGGAAGACCGGAACAAACCATTAATATCATAGCTATGGATGACAGAGAGAAAAAATACAACGAAAAGGAACACAGATCCAAGAATTTCACGAGGAAAATGAAAAGAAGATGGATCCAAATATAACCATCTTAGCCAGTTATGGAGACAAGATGCGAAGTTGATGTACAAAAATTGCAACCTATAGATGATTTCGCGATGCACCGATCAACACCAATGGAAAAAAGTGTATGAACGAAAAGACAAAGGAGGGAAATGGAAAATGGAGAGAACGAACCGAAATGGAGAAATATATACGCAGGAGAAGCGCCAGAAGATTGCAGTTAACGAGACAACCTTGAATTATATGAAGATGAACATATGAAAATTTACCAGAGAAATGCTTAAACGAAATGGGAATGGCAACGCAGAAGAAGACGAGGAATAAACGACAGAGCTCGGACTAGCCCATATAATGGAAAATGGTAGATGGCTGAAAAAGTAAAATCAGCCTGAAGAAGAGAAAAACATTGGTATCACAAGCTTCAATTCTTACAGAAATCGAGGATACGAATGAAATTGAGAGTATACCCAAGGAGATGGGGTAGGAAAGGAAAAATATCCTATTCAGTAATTTTCTGTTAGCAAGAGGCAGATATGAACGGCAAGTTGAATGGCCATTTAATCGAAGTCCAATTTTCAATCGCTACACCTCGTGAAAATGGGAAAGTAGCGACCCACAGCGAAAATTGGGCGTAGACGCCAAGATCAATGATAATCAGACAGCCAAAATCCACGGAAAATGTCGCAGGAGGAGTTACCCACAATTTCTATTGCAAAAATACGTAACAACCCCAATTCGTAAAAGACTATACGATAATACATCACGATCGAAGTAGAAAACAGAAACGAGATGAAATACGAATTCACTCAACAAGAACAAGCGAGACGCGCGATCAGTGTACTCGACAAAGAATACCAGGAACAAAATACTTGCCCACGATATAGACGACCGCTGTGGTAGGAAGGATTAACAAGATAACGAAACACAAAAATGTAGAGAGTTAGAGCGATATTGAAGAACCGGAGCCAAGAATCAAGACGAACTGTAACAGATTTAGCAAAATGGATAATCGATTTCTTGTAAGCAGAGTAGAGAATCTACGAAATATTGTAAAAAGGAAATACAGAGGAATATCGGAGAATGTATGCGTGGTACTCAGAAGCATTCCGAGAACTTATCCGAAAATGGAAACACACCGAATGGGCAGAGCCGGAAGCAATAGAAAAGTATAGTCTAAAAATTATGACACAGATTTCGAACAAATTGAAAGAGAATTTTATATCACTTTGCCAGTAAGTGAGTAAAAAAGAGAATACCCGTACGACCGCATTTCAGTTTACAGATAACAAGGACCGATCATTAGCGACGAACCTCGAAATCGAGTTACGCAAATGCAATTGGGGTTAAATAATATATTAACGGTAAGCAAAAATTGCGGGTGGGAGAACTCAACAAAAGAGAAATCAAAACGAAAACGCCCAATAGGGCGACAAAGAAAGTTTTAAATACGCCAAAGAAGTTCACAGCCACAGATGAAGTAATCGTCATTACAACAGCGAGATGAAGAGATACTGAATGATCTAAATGATATTGTGTGAGGAAACACCAGGAGAACTACCGGAATCATGAGATTTGTTTTATGACAGAAAATGAAAGCGATTGATAACAGAGAACCAGACGGCTGGTATGTGGTCAAAGACAACCAGTTCGAAATTATAGAGCCTGATACCGAAGAGGAAATTAAAAGAAGAGAGAAGACGCGAAACTCAACAAGGAGACGATGGGACAATTGGATAAATGAACGAGAGCTACAACATCCAGGAAAAGGCAGACGAAACAACCGCAAACGAAAAGAACGGGTACAGCAATGGAAGAAATCTAGAAGGACGACCAAGATTGAATAAAACCAGCTCCAAGAAGGAATAAAGAACAAATGCAGATGGAATCAATTGACACGAAATTAAACAAGCTTAGCGCATAGTAACGAAATCAGTTACAGGGAAACTGAAAGGCCAAGAACAGGAGCAATAGTGGATCACAGACTAATAACTGAATATGTTGGGATTAGCAAACACCAGAAATAAGAGAAATTTGAAACTTAATAATATCGGCAACAGAAAGCGACAGCTGTGGGCAGCATAAAGCCAATAATAAATAAAATAATTGGGATAACAAAGTAGCGAACCACAACCAAGATCGCGAAGGAATTGCTGTTGATAATAATCACTTTAACGATACGATCAGACGACCCAATAGATATTTGGTAGGAATGGACCTGGAAATGTACAAATACGAGTAGTGGATATACGGAAAGCGAACTCCAAGATACACAAACGGATATGAATTTGCGATTAACAGACATCATCAGGAAAGTAATCGACCATTCCATCTGACTCAAGGAGGATGCAAGCTTTTATAAATCGGGTAGTAAAGAATGATCAACTGAAAACTAATGCAGACAAAGTTAAAGAAGTTTTAACGGAATTCGAAACAACGATTATGCAAGTGACCAAAAGCGCAGAAAAGGAATGAAATACGATATTTACTAACATACTCATATGGATGATGTGGCGTAAAAGGGAGTTAAGAAGAACCGTTGTAGTATATGATTGTGATAATATAAAGATTGGTGTAAATACTCACTAAAGAAACGGAAGAGTGTAAGCTGCAAATCCGGTAGATTACAGACAACAGCAACCGCAGTATGTATAACGTATATCAAGAATAGACTTTCATTAACGGACATTCAAGAATGTTCAGTAACAAGGAAAACTTGTAGCATTTCACATTGCGGACATCACTCACATCTCAACAATTATAGATGCGGGTACGGAAACAACAGTAATATCAGTAAGCGGAGCGAATGTGAAGAAGGATTCACGACAGGACGTCTCAATAGCTGGAAGAGTAAAATGTAACAGCCGAAGAAGGAAAGATAAAAACTAACCCGAGTATACGTCTGCGGGAAGAATACGGCTGGGAGACGGAACGTGTCAAGGAGGAGAGATCACCTATTGAATCAACTAGTCAAAGAGTAGTAGTGATTGGAAAGTTTATCAAGTAAAGTTGGAGAAATATAAAGGATATTTGATCCAGATACGCCAAGCAAATGAAAAGTACCCTCAAGTCTAGCAAGACTGTTCAGATAGATTCATGTAATGACGGGAATGTTCAACGCCTCGTATATTCACGCCGATACAAACCTTTGTAGACTCTCACCTTATGAAGAGCCGCATATTCGATGAAGTGCAAGGACAAGTGCACAGAGACCTTGAACTAACCGCAAAAAAGTGCATTAGATGAATTTAGAGAACCGGAAGATATCGAAACCAACGATTACCCAACTATCGGATCAGAAGTCACGCCAAACGGTAGTAATATCACTGATACCACAATAGGAATGAGATTCATAAAGGGCGAATGGTGAGTAAATGTGACGAAATGGTAGCTAGTAACAATTTATAAAGGAATATTCTTATCGCGAACATCAGCAATACCGAACGCAAAGCGGCAATAGACCAAAGATGTGAAACATATCTCTATATAAATAACAAGATGGATTTTTTATATCATAAGGATTTGGCATCAACAGAGAAAATATAACTACGATTTAGTTATAAATGATTGTATCTTGAATATGGGAATATTAAAAATCAAAGTTAGCAATGGCTCACGAAATCGCAGATAACGCAATTCCATTACTACCACTCCAAGAAGGATATTTTCGGGAGAATCGTTGGAGAAGTTATGTACACAATACAATGTGAGACAATCGCAAAATTGGCCAGAAAATTCGACAATCTTCCAAGAGATAAATGCATAACATTAGAGATAATGCATAAAGGAAAATCAGATTCGCTCACCAGTAACAAGGATGATAAACCCAGGATTTGTACCCAATATGTTCAGTTGTATAATGTATATGGACGCATTATTCGAAATAAGAGATGGAAGTTGGTTAAATTTTCCAACCCGAGTAATTGTAGACCACCACAAAAAATATTTGGACTTACAGAATTGGCCAGCGAAGCAGAATTCATAACCAGTGGGAATATTCACAGAGTGGAATATACCAAACGAAAGATTGGAACGGAGGCCAGAGACATTTATTATTTCAGCACAAAAGCACGCCATATTTCCAACATTGTAACTATACGGGAGGTAAACAACTATGGAGAGAACCAACTTAACGAATTGTTACTATCCAGATCATTTTCAACATGCAACAGCAATATGATGAAAGCCATGTGGGGGAAAGAATTCTTAATCTTCAGGACAAATGATGGCAGGAATCTTTAGGATAATTCTTTTATTCAAAAATCGTAAGAGTGAATTTAACACCAATGTTGCATGTTTCGATATATATAAAAGAGAAAGGAAAATTAACTGGAAAAATGGCAAATTGATTTTAACCGTTTTTAGCAAAGGACAATGGTGTTACAATGGACACTCAAAGATATTCACAAGATAAAAAGGTTAGTAGGAATCTTTTAAACGAAAATGGAATGGTAGATGAGGAAGTCGGACGCAAAATTTAAAGCAATAAATGAGATTAGAAGCGAGAAAACCAGAATGAAGCGACCAAAAAACGAGTAACTGGAAACGATGGATAAATTTCAGTTAGATGATAGCAGTAATAACAGGCGCACAATGTGAAAACCAAGAGGAACGCAGATGCTAACGTCAAGAGCAACTGCACATGGGAAATCGAAAGACAGACATAGTGGACTTATAATCATCCACCACCAGTATTAAATGTCTAAGAAAGGCAACAACATCAGTTAGAGAGAAACATGCCAGTAGAAAGACACGTACCGACACCAAAGATTCACACACTACGAAATATTTATCCAGTACCATAACCAAATTGGGCAAACTAGTGCCAAGAACCCCAACAAAGAATCAAGAAGCGTAGATCAAGATTCCAGAAACTCGAACCATAGCTATGTTACAAACGTTAGCTGGACCACATTAAACGGTACCCATGAAATAACATGGAGTAGAAATAAAGCAATGATTCGATACCGGAGCAAACATTTCAGCAATTAAAAATGGATAAAATATCCCGGAAGATTGTGGACCATGTATATGAAGAAGCTAACATGGAATGTATAACTTGTAGTAAAGAATCGGTAGCGGTCATCGGATAAAATCTTGGTTTGATAATTGAATATAAACATGTAAAATCAACACGTAATTTAGCCGTGCATCAGGAGATTGAGCGCAGACTGTATAATTGGAACAGATCTCATGCCAGAATTACTAAAAGAGATAATAATAGATCTAGGATCAATGGAGCTGAGAGATAAAACCGGACGAATATGTATGCTGAAATCAGAAGTGAGATGCTCAGAGAAAATAGTAGTGCCAGGGCGCACACAAATGATTTGTTACGTAAAAGTGAACGAGGAAACTAGAGGTGAAATGATTTTCGAACCTAATCACAAATTTGAGAAAAAGAAGGAACTGCCATTAGCCAGAGAAATAGTGTATGTAAACAATAACAGTGAAATTCCCATCAATATTACAAATTTTGATGAGGAAGACAAAGTCATCTATGAAAACGAAAGATTGGGAAAATTAACACCAATGATGGATATCGAACTTCCAACAGCAAAAACTGAAGGAACTGAGGAAGAATTATGGACTATCGACAGTCAGCTACTAAACGAAGTTGAAAAGGAAATATTACAAAAACTGCTAACGGAATTTAAAGATATATTTGCAGCATCTGACTTAGATCTCGGTACAAGCGATGTAACGCAACATACGATACCATTAACAGATGATACCCCAATAACACTACGGCCATATCGACTGGCAGAAGCTCAGAAATCTGTAGCAGAAAAAGAAGTTCAAAAGATGTTAGACGCAGGAGTAATCGAACCAAGTTGCTCGCCATGGCAATTCCCAGTGGTCATGGTAAAGAAAAAAGACGGAACACAACGGTTCTGTATAGACTATCGACGACTCAACGCGGTAACAAAACGGGATACATACCCGTTACCAGATTTAAACGAGATGTTACAAATGTTACACGGAGCAGCTTATTTTACATCGCTAGATTTAAAAAGTGGTTACTGGCAAATAAAAGTCAAAGAGGAAGACAGAGAGAAAACTGCCTTTACAATTGGAAAAGATTTATACCAATTCAAGAAAATGCCTTTCGGATTAACCAACGCACCAGCCTCATTTCAGAGATGCATGAACTTTGTAACTCACGGCATCAAACAATGTATGGTATATATTGATGATTTATTAATTTATTCTAGCACCTTCGAGCAACACTTAAAAGACATCCGTAACGTATTCGTTCGACTAAGACAATGGAAGTTAAAATTGAAACCATCAAAATGCGATTGGGCAAAGGAGAAAGTCACCTTTTTAGGACATATTGTGTCAGCAAAAGGCAAAGAACCAGATCCAAGAAACATTGAAAAGATAAAGAATTGCCCTGCACCAAAGACAGTCACGCAAGTGCAAGAATTCTTAGGCTTATGTGGATATTATCGAAAGTTCATCAAGAATTATGCAACCATCGCAAAACCAATACAAGAATTAACCAAAAAAGATACCCCATTTATATGGGAAAAGGAACAACAAACAGCCTTCGAAACACTCAGAGATAAACTAATAACAGCACCAATACTAGTACACCCGGATTTCAAGAAACCGTTTTTGTTAGCAACAGACGCAAGCGGATATGCATCTGGAGCAGTTCTAGGACAATGGGATGACGAGAAAAGAGAACGAGTTATTGGATATTATAGTCGAACATTCAAGAAACATGAAAAGAATTACTCTGTGACGGAAAGAGAGGCATTAGCAATAATTCAAGCTATTAAACATTTCAAATATTTGTTATGGGGTCACGAGATATATATCACTACAGATCACCAACCATTGGTATGGCTAGGCCAACACAAAGAAGCCTCGAGTAGATTAATGAGATGGGCAATGCAGTTGCAAGAATACTCGCCGTATATAAAATTCAAATCAGGAAAAGCGAACGCTAACGCAGACTGTATGTCAAGATTTGTCTTCGAAGAACTAATGGATCATGATGTAAGACGAATATGCATGATCATCGCAGAAGATATTGATTTCACAAAACTGAGAAATGAGCAGAAGGAAGACGAGGAGTTAAAAACCATAATCGAATTTATGGAAATTAACGATATGAAAATCTTTGACAACAACAGTAAACTGAGAGAGCATATGGAGAAACACAGACATCGATATACCATGGAGAAGGGATGGTTATTATTAATGGATGGCGAGAAAAGACTTATGTGCTTACCAGAGAGTAGACGAAAAGAAGTATTGATGCAATACCACGATGGAAAACTTGGAGGACACATGTCAGCAAAAAAGACGGAAGCAAGACTGCGTCAAAAATATTATTGGCCAAATATCGGAGAGGACGTAAAAGGGTGGATAAAGAATTGCCTGATATGTGCAACCAGAAAAAGCACAGGAAGTAAACTGAAGGCACCGCTAAAACCAATGCCAATTCCACCAGAACCAATGACAATGATCGCAATGGACGTAGTAGGACCACTACCAGAAACTAACGATGGAAATATCTATATATTAGTAGTGACAGATTATTTATCAAAGTTTCCGGAAGCATTCGAAATACCAGATCAAAAAGCTAGAACAATAGCGAGAATCCTAGTGGAGGAAATATGCTGTAGATACGGAACACCCAAACAGATCCTAACTGATCAAGGAACCAACTTTATGAGCGAAATAATAGAGGAAGTAACGAATTACTTCAGAATTGCGAAGCTGAGAACATCACCGTACCATCCGCAAACAAATGGTCAAACCGAACGATTTAACGGCATATTAATAGAAATGATGTCAAATTATGTAAGCAGACACCAAAAGGATTGGGATAGATATATAAATCTATGCCTTATGGCCTATAGAATGTCAATACATTCAGCAACAAAAATGAGTCCATTTAAATTAATGTACGGCAGAGAATGCAACATGCCCGATAGACTTAGAATATCAACCGCCAATATCACAGTATATGGAAATTGATGATTATGTAACAGGATTCAAAGAGCGGATGCAAGAGATCTGGAAAACAGCAGGTATGAATATTAGATTTAATCAAGAGAGCTACAAAGAATTACATGATAAAAAGCGAGACGTACGTGAGCATAATTTTCAAGTTGGAGACTGGGTAATAATTGCGACGCCAGAAATTATCCCAGGAGTAGCCAGAAAATTACAAAGATGTGGTAAAGGACCTTATGAGATAATGTATGTAAACGAGAACAATGCTCGGGTTAAACTAGTCAATAACCCACTCACCAGACCTATTTACGTAAACGTAAGTAGATGTAAAGCAATACCTAGAACAATAACAAAGGAACCAGAGAATCGAGGTATGCAAACTAGATCACAAACTCAACAGCTGAGTATAAACGGATTAACGATGAGTCGAAAAATAGAAGCGACATCAAGTAATACCGTAGAGGAACCAAAACCGGATGAACCAAAAATAACTCTAAACGCGACCCAGGATAATGTGGACAAGATGGATATAATAGTAAAAGCTATCAGAGAGATTATGCCAGAATGGGTCGAAGGAAAAGGATGGATGAGAATAGTAAATAAAGCGGGAAAAATCGCTATGGATTACGCCAAAGGAGCTAGAAGTCCACCAGAAATGGATCGTATCAAGGAAAGCATACCCATGATCTTTACAATGGCAGATGTAGAAGGAAACGTACCTTTACATGTTGCAGTACAGCATAGAAACACCCAAAGGATAATGGATATAATCCAACTTATGCAAAAATGCGGACACACCTCAAATATACCAAACGAAGAGGGACAAACACCATTAATGTTCGCAGTTGCAGCAGATGCTTCTACAACAGTTCTGAGAGAACTACTAAAAACAGGATCATCGTTCAAAAAAAAAGACAATGGAGAAAATAATGTACTACACTATGCACTGAAATCGAGACAGGCAAGTGCAATAAAATTTATAACCAGTAACGCGACAATAAGAGAAAGAGAAATGATGGGTAAGACAATTCAAACATTATGGGAAGCTATCGACGCCAAACAAGATGAAGCAACAGCCAAGCTGATGAAATGGACCTACGAAGGTTCACCACTTAAAGTATTCAATGTAAACTATATGGTAAGGAACAGAAACGTTCTATTGAAAGAAACAATATATGCTCACTATCCGTTCCCAAAAACAATAAAAGCAATGTTGAAATGGGAAGGACTAAAATTCACCAACCATCCAAAAGAAGCAATACGAATCGGAGATAGAAAGGAACAACTATTAATGATAATACATAGATGGCATCGAAAACAAATAAGATTTCAAGCGAGCAAACAAGAAATAAAAGAGATGGACGATATAAAAGCGAGAATAATAAAAGTATACGAGGAAATAATTGAAATAATAAATGTCGAGGACGACATTTCAAAGGAAACCCCGGATGGAGGTAATAATGGAGAAGGAGGAAGTGACAACAGCAAAGATCAAGGCGATCAAAATGCTAGAGACGAAAACAAATCCGCACAACAAGAGAAAAAGGAATCATCTAACGAGGAACGTCAAGAAACGAGCAACAGCAATAACGAGGGAAAGCGAAACAAAGGGATGATGTTACTACAACAAAGGAAAAATCAAAACCGACCGACCCTGCTACAAAAAATAATGATATTAATCACGTCCATCAAGTTAACGGAAGCCGACGAAAACATCGCAAAGGAAATAAAATCGTTCAGAATACGAACAATAAATGAGAAAGGAATCTCAAGTGAAGGAATATGCTTACAACTGACAATGAATACAAGCATAAGTTGCCAATTCGATTCAATAGGAAAACCAGGAAAGATGGAAATACGATCCGAAAACTCATCATCATGTCAGACCACCAAAGATGTATGTAGAGATGCTACAGAGGATAAAACGTAAAAATCCAAGTAAAGCCAGGGATAGGCAAATTACGAATAATAAATAGAGGAATAGAAACAATTGAACAAGTGTGTATACAAAACAAAATTATCGATTGTTGGAAAATGAATATGAAAGCAGGAAAGAAATGTGAATGGGATAGCCTAGAAGGAAATGCGGAATACATAATATGTGCCAACAACGACATTATAATAACGTGCACATTAACCAAAACCCTGGGAGAAAAATTCACAACACCAAAGGAAGAGGCATACAAACGTCGAGCACGAGAAAATAAAGAAATAATAATAAAAGTAGAATCAGACCCAAAGAGCGGAGAGGAAATAATAGTTGAAAATATGGGCAAAGAACCCATTACAAAAGGGTGTATATTCGAAACCAAAAAGAACGGAACGATAAATGAAAGAATCAAATGTCAATCAAATGAAGATATCAAAAATCAAAAATACCGTATTCCAACTAAAAGAAAACGTGGAAAGTATATAGTACACGTCCAGAGAGGAAGAGATGATTACTGGAAATCAATAACAAGAAAGTCACTAGAAGCAATTACGACAAAACATCCAGAAAAAGGAACAAAAGAGGAACCGTACCAACGACAGATCAGAGAAAGTAAAGCAGTAATAATAAACATAGAGTTAAATGCAGCAAACGAAGAAGAAATAGTAATTGAGAATACAGGTGAAAAACCTATCACAAAAATCTGCGTATACGAACCTAAAAGAAACGAACCAGTAAATAAGATATTCCAATGTGAAACAAGCAAAGCTATAAAGAACCAAAAGTATCGTATCCCTACAAAAAGAAAACTTGGAAAATATGTAGTAAACATTCAAAAAGGAACTCACGAACATTGGAGAACGATAACAAAGAAACCACCAAAGTCAAATGCGACAGATCAACCTATAATAAAACAATCTGAGAGAAAACTAAGAAACGAAACATGGAAAAAAGGAATGATCATGGACGACAGCCACCTTTCAATCCACGAAGCATTACAACTCCAGAAAGCACTTAAAAATGTACAACCAAAAGAAGGAATAATGGAGACAACCAGTATAAGAGAAAACACAACCATGCAGCCTAAGGAAACAAGTAATATAATAAAGATGATCTGGATAACAACAGCAGTAATAAGCAGCGTAGTAATGCTGATAATAATTCAACTAGCAAGAACTACCAAATGCAAAAAGAAGCCAGCGAAGAAAAGATTATGGCCAGCAGTAGAAAAATTCAATTACGACATCGAATTAGGACAATACGATGCAGAAAGAGCTGAGGAATACGAAATTATAGGAAATTCCAGTACAAGCGGACTCTGGCTAAAAGAACCGCCCATTATCGAAACACAACAATGGTCCAATGAATTTGATGTATATCAGATAACGAATGAGAAATATGGGGATATACGGACATTACGTATAGAGTCCCCGGAGACGATGGTGTAAAACGAAAAAGAGACATTGTATATAGTGTAAAATATTATGTAGTATAATAGTAGCAATGGTATGTATATTTATAAATATTGTACAAAATGCGTTAGAAACAATAATGAAATAGAGAGAATGCCGATGAATTAATGATGTGTTATAACCAATAGATGGATCCGAATAACGTAAATCAACCAAATCAAGTGAGAATACCACCGTTCACAGAAGCAATACAACAACCAGCAGCTGCCAATGTACCTATAGAGATTGTAGAATTAAATCAAGGAATATACCAAGATTCAGGAATTGAGGCAACGTGGAGACGACAATGCGAATTAATGACATTAATAACGAACAATGCGCAAACTCAGTGGACAAATACTCATCTAGTATTAACGGAAAGCGTGAACAGAGGCCTACAACAAGCTATAAGACTGGAAGAGCAACAGAGAACTATACTACAACTGCAGAGAATAAATGAACAATTAACTGACCAAGTTAGATGGCAAGCTGACGAAATTAGAAGACTACGTAGTAATCAACAGCACGTAGATCCAGCAAGTTGGGTGGAATGGATAGCATCGATGCCAGAATTCACCCCAGAACCGGATTCAACAGTAGAGTAAAAATAAAGCGTACCGTGTAAATATGTAAAAATAAAACGACAGAAACGAAGCAACGTCAAATAATTGAAAATTTTTGTAGATATGCAGACGATCATCGAGAAAATTAGAGGAAGCGAGAATCCATCCGAAACTACGAGACGAATAATGAAGGAAAAAATCAAAGTGGTGAACGATATAAAAGAAAGACTAAAGTGTTGTAAATGTAAAGAATTACTGATTGGAGCAAGACAGACGAAATGTGGATGCAGAATATGTACAGATTGTACGATAGAAGTGATAGAAACAGAAACAATAAAATGCCCTGGATGTGACGAAACATTGGAAAGAGACGAAGATCCTACCACAATGGATAAAGCCACCAACAAAGAAATAAATAATCTACTAGTCCAATGCCAAGTAAAAGAATGCGAATGGAAAGGACTTATGAAGGAAGCCGAAAGTCACTCAAACGATTGCGAATATAACGGGATATTATGCGAAAAATGTCAAACCATCATAACAAAAAAGACGATGAAAGAACATCACCAAGTGTGTACCAAGAGAGAGGAAAAATGCGAATTCTGTGGAGTCATCGACGAATGGATAAAAATAGAAATGGAACATCGGAATCCAAAAGAGGAACAAATATGTGATCTATATGAAGGAATATGCGCAAACAACTGCGACAGAAGAGATAAAGTTAAATTAAAAGAACATTGGAACGAATGTATCGGCAAACCAGTCAAATGCCCGTTGGAGTTATTCAATTGTCAAGCGCAACTACCAATTATGGAGATGCAAAAGCATATGATGGAAAATAGTATCAAGCATGCCGAAATCATGATGAAAACGATAGGAATGTTGGCATGGGAAGTAAAAAGCCTACGAACAGAAAATGATGTACAAAAGGCACTAATAGGAGAAATATTAGAATCCAGAAAGAATTTCGAGAGAAGCCAAGGAAATACCCTCAAGAAAATGGCCGAAATAGAAAAGAAAATGCAACAGATGACCAACAGCATAAAGGAACTAGAAACCAACAGTTCTATAGCCAGAAAACATCCTACAGCACCATTCATATGGAAAATAACCGAATTCGCAGAAAAACTCCAAAGAGCAAAAGATGGAACACAGAGAATCCTAGATAGTCCACCGATATACAGTTGGGAGAATGGATACAAATTGGGCATTAGATTATATCCGAATGGAGATGGGAATGCAACGGGCACCCACATAAGTGTCTTCGTCAGAGTAGGAAAAGGAGATTACGATGAATTATTAACATGGCCTTTTAAACAAAATATGATATTAACGATGAAAGGACAAGAGGATTATCGCAATCCAATCAGAACAGGAAATGAACCACAGATGGGAAGACCAACAACCGACTGGAATACAGCAATTGGTACACCACGTTTCTATCCACAACAACGATTGAGAGGAGAAGGATTCTTGCGAGAAGATAATTTATATATAAAATTAGAAGTAGAAAAGCCAGACAAGACGTTGTAAAGAGAAAAAGAAAGTGTAAATAAAATGTAAATAAAACAATAAAAATCAAATAAAAATAAAAAAAAAATTGCAAATAATTAGAAAAATGAGAAAAAAAAAAAAAAAAAAAAAATTCAAAAATAATAACGATATTTAGATGGCAAGCGGAATCAGCGAAGAGATAACAGTACAGATGAGAGAAGGACCAGATTCGAGATGGACGAGATTATGGAAAAAACCAGAGGAAGAGGAAAGAATAAAGACCTTAGTAATCGCAATTCAACATTATACCAGTTTCGACACAACCGGACGACCATGGAAAATGAGGAAAGTAATTTACTCACAGAGAAGAGTAAGACACGAACAGTTGAGAAAAGAGGAACAAAGATATCTAACATTCAAAGATAATAAAGTATTCACTGACCGACAAAGTAAAGAGATGGCAGCACAAGGATTCTTTTTCTCAGGAACCCCTGAACTACCAGACGAAGTTACTTGTATTTATTGTCAAGGAAGACTGTCACATTGGGAAAAGGGAGAGACAGCAAAACGAGAACACCTGAGGAAATTTTCAACCTGCCCATTTAGAATTAACATTGACGTCGGAAACCAAGCGATGAACAGATTAGAAGGACTTCGACAATCAGAATTAGACCAAGATGAAAAGGGAGGCGAGAAAAAGATAACGATAAAAAAGAGTTTCGAAGATCCAACAGAACTAATCTGGGAAAAAGAGACTATAAATAGAACATTCGAAGAGAGAATTAAAACTTTCAAAGGAAATCCAAGAGCAGCAGAATTTGCGAGTCAAGGATATTGTCAAACAGCCAGAGGAATAATGTGCGAAGGATGCAAAATTCAACAGCCAATACCAGATCAGAATGTTAAAAAGCTAAAGCATAAAGGAAAATGCATGTATAAACAAGAAAAAGAGTCAAAGAATATCGAGATAATAATTACAAATCAGCAAATAGAAGATATATTAGATCGACCAAAAACGAGAACCATAATGCTATTATCAGGAGTAGATACTCAAAAGATGAGGAAAATAATCAAAGAAAGATTAGCTAACAATTTAGAGTGGTATGACTCAACACAAGCAGTAATCCGAGCAATTAAGCGATATCAAGAGAAACCAAAAGAGAATCGAGACAAATCAATAATAAAAGAAGCTATTTTGGAGCAGTATCAATGTGTGACATGTTGGCAGAAACATGTAGAAATAATTTATACTCCTTGTGGACATATGGTCACATGTGAAGCGTGCGGGATAAAAGTCAATATATGTCCAGTATGTAGAAAGCCGATCAACGGGCGGATCAAAGGATTCCGTTTCGCTGATCAGTAATTAAAAATGGAAGCAACGTGTAAAAAGTGTAAATAAAGATAAACGTAAAAACAAAAAATTATAAAAATCCAAAAATTCACAAAAATACGAGATGATGTAAATTATGAAAAAATTTTGATATGATTGAAAAGAGGGAATAATCGATTATTAATATTTAGAAAACAATTATGAATCCAAACGAGACAAAAGAAGTTGTAAAAGAGGCTGAAGAATCAAAACCAGCAGTCAAAGATCAACCAGAATCAATAAAAGTAATAAATGAGGAAGTAGAATTATGGAGACAAAGGGCGTTACAATTAAAAGAAATGCTACTAATCGCAGAAGAGGAATTAGTGCAAGAGACTCTAAAAACGAAAATGATAAAAGAAAAGTGGGAAAAACAACTAGAACAAAAAATAACCTACCCAGAAGGAAAAGAGAAAACGTACCAAGAACGAGAAGAGGTAATGATGAAGGAATTTATGCAGAACCAAACTAGAATCAAAAACCAAAGGAAAGAGATACAAACCCTAGAGCAAGAGAAGCAGGATCAACAAAGTGAAATCGAAAGATTGCGAGAAGTGATAAAAGACAAAGAAGTAGAGATACGAGAAGAAGGAGAGGAGACGATAAAGATTATACAACAAATGCAGGAGGAAATTGGGCAAATTAGCACCCAATACCGAATAGAGAAGACAAAGAGAACCCATTTGGAACAAGCCAAAGAATGGGCAAAACGACAAGCACTCCATTGGAAAGCCAAATGGACGGAGGATAGAGAACACTCAAGGAGTAATTTGGAAGCACGAATAAGACACTACATTCAGCAAATAGCCGAAGAGGAAGATAGAGCAAGAGCTTACAAAGCTAAATGGGAGAATGCGAAAAAGGAAGTCAACAAGCTGAGAAATCAAGGGCCAAAACCATCAAAGAAAATTAGAGAGCCCAGAGACGATAGACAAGAAAGAATGCTGACTCAGATAACTGATCAAGCAAGAAAATGGCGAATAGAATGCAGATTATGGGAGGACGCCAACGCAAAACAATCTAACTATATAGTGAAATTAGAGCAGGAAGTTGAGTACCAACAAACCAGAGTGAAAGAAATACAAATCGAGCAGGACGAAGCTCACCGAAAAGAACAAAAACAACAATGGAAAACGGAGATCAAAGAAAAAGCAATAAAAAGAGAGGCGAAAAAATGGAAAGAACATTTTCAAGAAGCCAAGAAAGAGATAAGATTGTTACCCAAAAGGATATTAAATATGGAAGATTGGGAGCTATGGGAACAAGTTGAAGTGCAGAAAGAAACAATCGAAGAACTAAACGAGCAGGTCCAAAACTTAGAATTTCGGGAAAAAATCAGACAAGGCACAATAAGAAGGCTCAGGAGACACGAAAAGGAATACGAACAACAATTCAACGAAATGTACAAGAGAGCAGCAGAAACGAGAAATCAACTTACAGACGAAAAACGACAAAACCAACAATTAAACGAGAGGATAACAGAACTCCAGCAGGAGGTGAACGGACACCGAGGAGTTGCAGTATTCAAGGAGATCCAGTTGAGACATCAATATGAAGTCAACGAACAGTTGAAAGGACAAGTTAAAGCAGAAATAGAAACGATAAAGCAAGGATATGAGGAAAATGAACAGAATCTGAGAAAAGAAATTGAAAAGTTAAAAGCGTTGGAAAATACGCATCGATTAGAAATGCAAGTGGAAGAATTAACCGAAAATACCGAATACCTTGCCTATCTCTTAGACGAAGAGATACAAATATCAAATACCTTGCGAGAAGAGGTAAATATGTTACAAAACCGACCACCAATCCTGCTTATGCCATTATACCCAACTGAAATTCCAACTCAAGTACCCGCCGAACCCGATGAAGGATTCGGGGAGACGGACGAAGCGACAATGTAAACCTAAAAGAGAAAATTGTAAAAAGTGTAAAAAGACAAAAATAATAAAAATGATAAAAAACAAAAATTGTAATCGATGTATATTTAGCATGAATTCGAATGAAGTAGAAATCAGAATGAATCTAGAAGACGGAGAATACGTACCAAGCCCAATTCAATTAGTAGAACCAATCGAGCAAGACCCACTGAGATATTACAGTAAAAGATGGAGAGCCGAAAGAAAAGAATGGCAAGAATTAGTGGAGGAGCAAGAATCAGAAATCGCCCGGATAAACCAACAGCTAATACAGGCAAAACAACTAGTAAATATGATAAAACGAAAACTAACATCCAGCATGGGAGAAAACAGAAATCAAGAGAGAGAAAATGAACGATTAAGACGAGAATTAGCCGAAATAAAGACTCGTGTAATCCTGGAAGATTATTGGAAAACCGAAGCAGAGAGAATGAGAGACAGCAGAAAAAGCGAACAGAGATACGTAATACAACTAGAAGACAGTTGTAAAGAAGCCAGAGAGATAAAAGAAAGTCACCAACAAGCTCAGGACGAAATTAAAACATTAACAGAACAACTTCAAGAAACAAAACGAAAGCTGGAAAAACAGACAACCAAACGAGTCAATTATAAACGGCAACTCAAGAGAAAACAGACAAAAGAAAGAAATCTTCAGATGAAAATCTATAACCAACAAAGAGTAATCAAAGAAAACAAAGAACGACTAAAAGAACTCCCAAAAATAACCGAGCGATTAATAAAAGCCCAAGTCCTAATAATGAAGTTTTCAGAAAACAAAACTAAAGAGGAGTGCGAGAAACACTCAACCCCAGAAAAAGAGAAAGAGTAAAAAGGGCTAAACTCCACTGTAAATAAACGAAATAAATCTTGTAGATAAATATAAAAATTGATTACGTATAAAAATAGGAAGCATGAACCCAAGCCTGTGGATAATAATGATGATAATAATTAGAGAGTGTGACACTGAAAACCCGTTGGAAAAATGCGAGAAATCCCAACCCTTCAGAAGAGAAGACAGCACCTGTGCCGATTACAAAGAAATTTGTAGAAACCCTGATAATGAAGAATGCCAACAAATAAACCTCCAATGTATACAATGTCCCACAAAAGAAAACAAGGACGAATTGAAACAGAACATCGAGAGAACCCAAATAATGGTAAAAACCCTACTGAAAAATAATGAAGAGATAACCAATATAAAAAATGAGAATCGAGAGACGAAGAAAACCCTAGAAACCCTCATCAAACAAATTCAAAGAAAAGCCAAAGCAAATCCCAATAACAAACCAATCCAAGAAATTCAAAAGATCGCCCTGTCAATCAAAAAGCAACCAGGAAAACAAGTAGGACAGGAAAATGAACCCAGTACAACAACTCTATCAATCGAACTTATACTACCGATTAGTATAACCTCTAATATGATTCTTCTAATATGCTGTCTCATCCTCGGCCTAACAAAAAACAAGCAAAGGCAAAATACCCAAATTCAAAAAGTCAGAAGAATGTTCACCCAAACTCGAAAAATTAACAAAACTAACGAAACGACAAGACTCTCGCAGATTTCTATCAATTACCCTTCAAGATCAACCCAGCCCGAAAGCGAAACCCAAGCCGTCAGTGATTCATTCGAAGCCAAATATAACTGATTTACATTGATTTGAACTGATTTTATCAACTCATACTGATCTACAGTGATTCGAACTGATATTATAAAGCTTGCACTGACATTAAAACTGAACTATCTGATTTTATTTGATTATATACAGTAGCCGGACCTTAAGTCCATCTTTGCCTTGATGATTTAACCTCACCGTAGAAACTTTTTATGAATGTGAATATTGAAAACGGAAATGTATGTACCATTTTGAAATCAATTGAAATTGCGGGTCGCAATTTTACGGACCCCCGAGTGTTTTATGTTGGGCCAGAACGTAAACGGCCTTGAAAAATGTTTAAATGGATCAGAAACACACACGCAAATACAACATGCAATTTAAATAAACCTATTGAAACACCAATTAAACCATATAAAATCTGAGAAATAAAAGAATTAAATATAAAATAATAAACATAAAAATAAAATAAAATAATAACAAAATGCACCAAGATCCGCACGATACCTACACAAATACAACAAGAAAACACGACAAATTCGACGAAATTGAAAAAATCAATTAAAGTTCATTAAAGTGAAATTTAAATCGAAAAATTTGAATTAGCAATAATTCAATAAAGATTCTAAATAAAAAATTATAAAAATAAATCGAAAAATAATAAAAATAAATAATAGAATTTGCTAGAAAATAACAAGGTCGAATTTTGTTTTACTGCATCAAATTTTACACGTCATAAAATTAGGTATATATACTGATCCATTTTCACATTTAACTTAACCATTTTTGAAAACGAACCATTTTCAAACTGTTTTAAACTATATTTTGAAAATTGTTAGAATCATTTTGAATCAAAACTTGATTTTAAATCTATTGTCGGATTCAATTTTTAGGTGAGAATTATTTATGGTGGAACCCTCTTTCCACGTCACGTCCTTGCATCTCAATGGAGCTCTGCTCGGCGTTGGCGTGGGAAGAGAGGTATTTATGTCATTTTGTATTATGATTTGATGTTTTTATGGTATGGTTAAAATGGGTAAATTTATTTGTTTTATAATTAATAAATATTATTAATATATCTAAATTGTTCTACATATATCTAACTTATTTTATATGCTTTTATAAATTTTAATGTCGAAATTTTTCCGGCCCACAGCCGACACATCACGCAAGATAGTAAAATCAACATAGTGCAGATGCATGTAAGAGCGTGGAAGATCGCCAATGATATGCACTCGTGAAGACTCAGCGTGCGCAACGCAGCGGTCGTAACGTCAATATTTATTCCTATAGCTGAAAAGAGAAATAAGGAAGAAGTCTCCGGCTGCTTCCTCGTTTCTCAACTCTGTAAAATCGACCTAAATTTATACTACACACGGCTTAAAATCACCACACCGAGTAGTCCAGTGGGCACTCAGTAAATATAATATGAACACAAAATGCGCCTAAGGCTTATTAAAGGGAAAGGACACGGGGATAAAACAAATTAAATCGTTGATATAGCTAAAACTATTGATAGTCGAAATAAAATGGATTAAATACGTATTATTTAGAAACAAAGAAATCATTTGATTAAAGTAGAAAAAAATCATTGATTAATAATCCAAATTTTCATTGATTAAATAAAAAGAAAAACTTATGAATTAAAAAACAAAGTAATCATTTGAGTAAAGGCTGAAAACTATTGATTAGAATAAAATAATCTGTTGATTAATAATCCAAAATTTCATCGATTAAATAAAGGAAAAATTAGGGATCAAAGATTTATTATGAAGTAATCATTTAGTTAAATGCTGGAAACTGTTTCATTGATTAAATAAAGAAAAAATTTATGTCATAAAAATAATGTAATCATTTAATTAACTGCTAGAAATTATTCCTTGATTATGAATTAAAAATAAAGTACTCATTTGGTTAAATGTCGAAAACGATCGATAAAAATAAAATAATCCGTTGATCAATAGTTCAAACTCATTGCTTAATAAACGAAACTTTTACTTTGATTTAATTAGCTAATATTAGATGGATTAAAATCAATTAATTCCTTGCTTAAAAAATTTTAATAATTCAGAATAAAATTGAGTATAAAATATTATTCATTAACCAAAATAAAAATAAAGTCTGATTAAAATAAAGAAATCGTGATTAAAAGAACTAAAATAAATGGACCAATAAATAAATACCAATCCGTTACTGAATAAAAATTGACAGTCTATTATCGTTACAAAAATCCAAATTAATATCATTGTCGAAATATAGGGATAAAATCGAAACTGATCCGAATTAGAAACGCGAACAGATTAATTTATTAGGAAACGAAATAGCATTAGATTTAACTTGACGGTAATCATTTAGCTTAGAAAGATTTTCTCGACATCTGATGAATATCCCGACACCCGTTTTAGACCCGAGAACAATCCAATAATTTTCCCGTAGAAACCAAACGAACGACTATAAATTTAGTAAATGAACCAACAAAATCATGAGAAATTAACTTACGACGTGCTTAAAATCCGATATAGTCCAACTTAGACGAATAAATATATCAAATGATAAATGTCGAAGTGATGTTTGATAAGGAGTTCCATTATTAGAAAGTCTACGCGCATTTCACCACCGAAAATTGCACTAAGTCGATAATAGAAGTAGCCGATCGATAACTAAATTAATCTGAGAGAATCAACCGGAAGCCGAAAACCTACATTAAATAAATTTAACATCCGCTTGATCGAAGAGATTGACGTTTCCGCCAACATCGTCCTGACAGGATGTAACTAAATTAAATATCATCAAATTAAATACAACCTGTAAATTTTAACTCTGTTTTGAATAAATATCAGCATCATAGAATAGCGAATTTTAGAATTAGTTTAATCAATATCTATATTACATATTAGAAAATTGTAACTTCATGTCAATTAATATAACTTTTAGATATTTAACAAGTTTCGGGATTAATCTTAAACAGCAGTAGGTACTT
This sequence comes from Schmidtea mediterranea, assembly GCA_022537955.1. Classification (NCBI taxonomy): domain Eukaryota; kingdom Metazoa; phylum Platyhelminthes; order Tricladida; family Dugesiidae; genus Schmidtea; species Schmidtea mediterranea. The sequence goes on from CM039680.1 coordinate 168,132,178, forward strand.
GATAAACCTTAAATCAACCTCAATATCTGATAACATCGCGGTTCCTTTGAGTTTTGAAATCGATTTTTAACAGATAGTATCACTAAGTACTTAGTAAATTTTAGATGAATCTTAATTAGTAGTAATTCCATCCACTAGACAAATCCTAACTTAACAAACGTTAATGCCTGATAGATCGTGGAGTTTCGACTTACCCAATTTGCCTAGCACTAGAATATCACTTAACGTGTTCTAATTATTACCATCAGTAAAAAGAGACATATGGGAGTACCGTGAGAAAAGCTAGCCGACTGAATATATCACACCAGGAACTTACAGATAAATAGCCCTAGTCGTTCGCGAAAAGTTGCAATAATAACCAAGCTAGTAGAGTTTAATCAGTCTAAGAGCAATAATATAATCATCGTTTAGTCGAGTATTATTATAAGCAGACAACTTAATCGAACTTGATAACGATAATAATTTAGATATGCCCATCGACCGAATTACTGTTCAAACAGCAGGTGAACCACACCCAAGAGAGGTACCAAAAGTTGTCGCGACTATCGAACAACTTCCACCCCGGTGGTCATACCCGACTACTTGGCGATTGTTGGGTCTCGAATCCGATCCCTGTGGACTCGCCGGACAACAATACCCGGCCGAAGAAATATATGATCACGCCAGAAATCTCCTCACCTTCTGGGAAAGAGTACAAGAGCAAGTGGACCTCAATGTGGTCAAAGCCCGGATGTACCTCACGAACGTGGAGGAGGACATCCGCGCCGGGCTCATCGCGGAGGCATACCCACCTCACCCAGTCCGCGATACCCGACGGCCCTACACGGTGGCGGCTCTGAAGAGGAGTTTAAAGAGAGAATTCCCTGAAGAAGAACTATAGTAACGACGAAGTGTTGTAGAAATTGATCTAAATATTAAGTGTTTTTTCGTTTGTTATTTAATCTCATAGAAACTTGTTCCATACAATTTGTTTAACTAAATAAAATTTGATTTGATAGAGGCAATAAGAAATTTAAACGCTCTCTTCTATTATAGTAATGTCATCCCTACAACTTCTACAAGCGGAACTGGAACGGGCAAGACAATCGAACGCAGAGTTACTCGCCCAAATCCTTCAATTAACTCGAGAGACTCAACAAATAAAAGCAACATGGGTTGATCCAACAAAAATGAGAGCTGTATACCACCGACTCACGGCGGCACAGAAAGGCTGGACAGAGGAGCGGCAGCTCAATCAGAGCCTGCGCACTCAAATTCGGGGACTCGAAGTCGCCCTAGCAGTATGCCGGGAGGGTGAAGCGGTCACTTATCCGCTCATCTTCGCCCCATCCCAGATGCCGCAGAAGAGCACCCAAGTAACGGAACAATCCATCACTCCAGCAAACAATCGTCGACCGGGTCGCAAGGAGCGTGCCCGACGTCGAGCAACCCAACTCCAAAACATCAAACAGTAGATATTCCACATGTGATTTGATTCAAATAGAGTAGTTTTAGCCTTAGTTGAGTCGTTTCTTTTGAAATTGCATGTCAGTATTGTCACAAGTAACCTTATTACGTCTCAGTTTTCCACAGTCAATTAAGAACTAACCCTGAATAGTCATGAGGGACCGAGCAAAGCGAGCATAGGTCTTCTATCGACAGCTCGTGAACCCGAGGATTGTCCGAGCAACTATAGTACTAGCACATGGTACTCAATTTTTGCGGGCAATCCACCACTTGAACACATTACCAACGTTGCTTAGCAACGGGTGCCAAGTGGCGGTTAGCATCATTTTGTATGGCGTTACTAGGGTAGCCATAAAGTTAAGCAAGATGCGAAACCCTGTAACCCACCAGTATGTTTCTTTTTGCATCTGTAGGCATTTTTCCGAATTTTAATTAATTATTTGTTTTATTTAATTTTTGTTACATTTTTAATTTGTTTTAATTAATATGTTTTATTTTATTTTTGGTTTCTTCTTGCGGTGAGTGCTTATGTTACGGCAGCCATATTGACAATTTCAAAACTACATTAATCATTTTGTTCTAACTTATACAATTTTCACTTTTTTGTTTAAATTGGTTTTGTAATTTTTGTTTTAATTTTGGCTCTAAGCCCAACACTAGTATTTTGGTAGGGTTAATTGGTGTTTTAATAGGTTCGAGTTTAAATCTGCATGTTATATTTGCGTGTGTATTACCGATTCATTTAAACATTTACAAGGCCGTTTGTGTTCTGGCCCAATATTTTTATTATATTTTTTTGAAAGTAAAAATAAATTACGAAAATAAAAAATTACCTCAATTGTTGAAGAAATTGGAAAATCGGAATTCAAAAAACAATGACAGATTACTATTAATTATTAAAGGAACAAGAATAGGTTATGATAGTATGATTATTCAAGTGTTAATAAGTTTAGAATTTATATATTTGTATTTAAGTTTTTAATTTAGTAGGTTGAGTTTTAATTTAATACGTGGTTGGAGGATTATTAAATAAATGTTATTTGAATATTAATTAATTATTAATTAGCTATTTTAAATAGTGTGGTGGGTTACAGGGTTTCAAATCTTGCTTATCTTCCTGGTGACCCTAGTAACGCCATACAAAAAGATGCTGATCCACTTGGCACCCGTTGCTAGGCAACGTTGGAACTGTGTTCAAGTGGTGGATTGTCCGCAAAAATTGAATACCATTGGCTAGTACTGTAGTTGCTCGGACAACCCTCGGGTTCACGAGCTGTCGATAGAAGACCTATGCTCGCTTTGCTCTGTCCCTCATAAATAATTATTCATGATGAGTGCTTAATTGACGGTGGAAAACTGAGACGTAATAGGGTTACTTGTGACCGTACTGGTATGTAATTTCGAAGAAAAACGACTCAACTAAGGCTAAAGCTATTCTATTTAAAAACGATCACATAGGGAATGTCTACTGTTTGGCATTTTGAAGTTGGGTTGCTCGACGTCGGGCACGCTCCTTACGTCCCGGTCGACGATTGTTGGTGGCGACGGGTTGCTCTGCTGCCTTGATTGCTGTCTGTGGCACTTGAGTTGGGGCGAAGATGAGCGGGTAAGTTACCGCTTCACCTTCTCGGCATACAGCTAGTGCGACTTCGAGTCCCCGAACCTGCGTTCGCAGACTCCGATTGAGCTGGCGTTCTTCGGCCCAGCCTTTTTGAGCTGCGGTAAGCCGTTGATACAGGACCTTTGTTCGCTTAGGGTCTAAACAAGTGGCTTTGACCTGCTGTATCTCTCGGGTAGTTGTAGGACCTGACCAAGTAATTCGGTATTCGCCTGCCTCGCACGGTCTAGTTCTGTCTGTAGAATCCGTAGAGAGGACATTGCTGAAATTAAATGGAATTTACTCGTCAATTTATGGTCGGCCTAAATGTTTTAAATCTTTCAAACAACTCAACATTCATTTTCAGTTATATAAGAAAAAGAAATACACGCAGTTCTAATTATAATTATTATCTAGTCACTATGATTTGTCTGTCAGTTCATTCATCCGGGCAGTATCGTTCTAGACTTCTTTTTAGAGCGTCTACCGTGTAAGGACGCCTAGTGTCCCGAACCGGACGAGGTGGATGGGCGACGGCGATCCGCCCGGCAAGGATGTCATCCAGCACATTTGCAAGGTACATCCTTGCCTTAACTACTTGCAAGTCCACCTGCTCCTGCACCCGCTCCCACTGGGTGAGGAGGTCCTGCGCGTTTGCAAAGATTTCAGCGGCTGGGTATTGTTGCCTCACTGGTTCGAGAGGGTCGCTACTCGGATCCCGTGCTCTCCGAGGGATAGAATAAGGCCACTGTGACCGGGGTCCTCCTATTGCGTCGGTGGTTCGTAATACCATTCTCGAGCGTTTTTCCTGAGTGGTGATCTGATTGTTGGACATGTTCTGTAACGATTGAAATTTAAATCATGAAAATAATAGTGTGGGGAATAGGGCCTTTGCTATATTAGTTAAAGAGGGTGTAGGTAGGCCCAAGATTTGGTATATCTAGCGACTAACATTGGGGTTTTTCTAGGCTCGATTCGTCTGCAATACGTAAATTCACCTATAAAATAGTTTAGTGTACAGACGAGTCAAATGTTTCGTGAAATTCATGAGATTATCGTTTTAGTGATGGCTGTCAAATAAGGTATTTAAAAAACATTAATTTTAAAGCTTGAAATTTATACACTATTTTCAATTACAATTTATTTCTAATTAAAGTTTTAAGAATTTACAATTTTTAGATTTAATTCAAGTTAATTCGTAACTGACAAAATCGACTTAATTTTTAAAAAATCAAAGCAGATTGGTATTTAAATTAGTCTCGTCGATGAAGATCAAAATATTTATTGTTGTGCTTGTTAATTAGTTCGACAAATTCAATTGAACCGATCGTCTCGGAATTTTTAATTATCATATTTCAAAATTGGTTTGATTATGGACATGTTTGTCATTCGTTTGAGGAGCTCGTCGCAATACTAGGCTACCCATATCCTTGGAATTTATCAACTTCCTCGAATGGAGGTTTTTCTCCTAATTGGGTCAGGACATTTTACAATATTATCGAACTTTGGTGCGTGTTTCAGTGTGTTGTTATCAATAAACTTTTCTTAAAGTCGATTTTTCGTGAGGTGAAAATGGATTTTAGCTGTTCTTCAAATTTTTAGATCTTATGACGGTTCAGTCTACAAGTCGTGTTACATCTAATTAACTTGGATTTTTGTTCGGTTTAACGTTTCTATTAAGTTGTCGAGTTTAAACTTGCCATATCCATGTCGTCTCATTTTCTACAGTAGTCGGTGTCCACTAACGTGATATCATTTTATCCTCATCGGAACGCAGCATGAAAAAGTGGATGGAGGAAACTATTAATATTATTTCAAATACAATTACTCGGGTCGAGACTTACCCTCATCTACTCACTATCTATTCATTCTCAGTCATCTATGGGCTATTATATTCTTTAAATTAGCGTCTTGCTACTCAATTCAATCGTAATTTAGTTCAATCCCCCCTTTATTCATTTGATTTAAATTCACAGCTTATTATAAATTTCAATTGATTCATCTAATTCATTAGTAAAATTTTTTAAGTTTTGCTCAATTACAACATAGCTCTAACTTGTCAAAGTTATCTAAATAATGTTTCAATTTTATTGTTGATCCTAAATTTTTCGAGTTGATTTTTCATTTATTCCGCTGTACTATTGGATTTTAATTTATTATCGATCGTAACCTTTGTTTGTCTCACCGACATGATTTTGGTTTGTGGTTAACCCTATATCTTATCAGGTACGATTTTAATTCCCTATGACTTGTCAACTGTATCAGAGTTACTTCACAAATGAGATTTTATTTTGTATTAATCATTAACTTTGCCTACTTTATCGATAAGATTTTATATTATTAAATTTCTTTTTCTTACAAACAAGATTTTATTCTTTATTAAACTTTACTAGTTTTTCGTTACAAATAAGGATTTCTTTTATATCTCGTATATTATATCAAATCATTCTTCAACTGAGATTTTATTTCCTATTAATCATAATTTTATTAAATTCATTTTAGCATTGATACGAAAGTGGTTATATCAGCAATTTAACTTTACGCTGTCCCCGTACCCGTTTCCTTTAATTGACCTTAAGGCATAGTATGTTCATATTATATTTATTGAGTGCCCACTGGACTACTCGGTGTGGTGATTTTAAGCCGTTTGTAAGATAATTTTAGGTCGATTTTATAGAATTGAGAAACGAGGAAGCAGCCAGAGACTTCTTCCTTGTTTCTCGCTTCAGCTATAGGGATAAATATTTACGTTCCGACCGCTGCGTTGCGCACGCTGAGTCTTCACGGGTGCATATCATTGGCGGTTTTCCACGCTCTTACATGCATCTGCACTATGTTGATTTTACTAACTTGCGTGATGTGTCGGCTGTGGGCCGGAAAAATTTCGACATTTTAAGCTATAAAACAAATAGGTTTGTAGAATAATTTAGATATGATAATAATATTTATTAATTATACAACAATTCAACAAAATTACCCTTCATTGACATCAAAACATAAAATAAGGCATAAAATAGCATAAACAGCATAAATACCTCTCCCCCCACATCCACGCCGAGCAGAGCTCCATTGAGATGCAAGGACGCGATGTGGAAAGAGGGTTCCGACATAAATGATTCTCACCTAAAATTTAAAATGATTGACGATAGTTTTAACAATGGTTCTCTTTGAAAAATGGTTTTTAATCAAATGAAGCTAGGCTTAGTTTTCAAAAATGGTTTCTTGATTTGAAAATAATGGTTTTAAGGTTTTTACTAAAATGGTTGTTTAATGTGAAAATGGATCAGTATTTATACCTACTTGTGTGACGTGTAAAATTTGATGTAGTAAAACAAAATTCGACCTTGTTCTTTTCTAGCAAATTCTATTTTTTAGTTTTTATATTTCTTGATTTATTTTTATAATTTTTTATTTAAAATTTTTATTGAATTATTGCTAATTCAATTTAAATTCCACTTTAATGAACTTTAATTGATTTTTCTAATTTCGTCGAATTTGTCGTGTTTTCTTGTTATATTTGTGTAGGTATCGTGCGGATCTTGGTGCATTTTGTTAATATTTTATTTTATTTTTATGTTTCTTAATTTTATATTTAATTCTTTTATTTCTCAGATTTTATCGGGTTTACTTGGTGTTTTTCAGGTTTATTTTAAATTGCGTGTTGTATCTGCGTGTGTGTTTCTGATCCATTTAAACATTTTCCAAGGCCGTTTACGTTCTGGCCCAACAAGTGTTTTATTGCAAAAATACTTTTGAAAAATGTTTTAAAGATGGTTTTGCCAGTCTATGTTTTTGTCAATTTAAGTAGATGTCTTTGATAATAGATGTTAATGCTAGTCGATGTTTAAACTTTCGATTTTTTAGCAATCTATGTTTTAGCCACTTACTTACCATATATAGATATAATAAAAATAATAGAAAAATTTAAAAAAATCATTAATCCATTATGTATAATATTTAAACGTCCGATGCTGATGGGGATGTCCAAAGCACTTCACCCCCTCCCTAATATCCCCATTTGTTCCTTTTGCTAAGACCTCCTACTTCCACCTTCTTAGGGAACTTCCTCAATGTATTCTCCTTTAAATTATTTTTATTAATTTGTATTTATTTGAATATTTTTTCTGGGAATCTCATTGATTTTATATTATTGTATTCTTGTTTGTTTCATTATTTGCTATCCATAAATTTGCCCCTCATATCGATTTGTGCACTACAAACTCATTTGCATTATTATACACAAACCCCAACATTATTATTATTTCAGCACCAATAAAAAAGAATTTTATCAATACAAATTTATACAAATTAATAATTAAATGTCTCGTAAGCAATTAAAGAGGCCAAAAGTAATGGGATACATTGAAGTATATCAATAGAACCGAATAAGATGCATCCGGACGCTAGAATAACCGAAAGACTTGATTGAATCATTGAATTTGTATTCGATAGTTTTGCAGTTGTTCTATCGTTTTTTATAGTAACGAAAATGATAATAACCAAATAAATGAATAAAATTGGGTTGAAATAGATACCCAAATTATTTACACCCGTAACCTGGTGACGAAAGTAACGTAGAATATTTCGAGAATTCCTGTGTGATATGAACTATATATTAAATGTCATAAAAATATTATTAAAATTTAACATAAAGCACCAGCAGTAATTGCATAATGATAGTTACTGTTGCATGACAATGAAGCGTTTATTAATGATAAAACTTTCAGTTCAAGTTTGAAAATCAGACAATATCAAATCAGTAATAATTATTGTGAGGATAACAGTAAATAATTATTGATGAATCAAGCATTATTTAATTTGAGAAATTCGTCTTGTTGTTTCATTAAATAAGAAAATAATAGATTTTTGGATTTGAATAAATATTATATCAGAAAAATTGGTGTTATACATAACAATTATTGAAACCACATAATTTGTGAACGAAATTATTAATCACTAATTTGATTTAATCATATATAGTTATTGATGGTAAAGAAAAATATTAGAAAAAAGTTTAAAGATGGTTTCAATGACAAATAAGAACAGCATGTTTATTATTTTTATTATCTTATTATTTATTATTATTATTTTATAATTTATACATCAATACTAGAATAGTTAGTTTTTTCAAATTGGAAAGAATCATAAATGAGTTATCTGATAGATTTAATAGACCGAGAGGTTGATCGAATAATCAGTATTTAATCAAGAGTAATTATGATTATAATCAAGATAGAAGGTGTCGAGGAAATTAGAATAGAAATAGTAGTTTTTTTCTTTACTGTTTCATAGTCAAATATTTTATAATAAATGCCATTTGAAAATGAAAAGAAATCAGTGGTGAAAATAAAAATTAAAAAAAGCTCTTATATTGATAATAATCTATATAATAAAAATATTTGTTTTAATAAATAATCGAAATAATATGGATAACTTTAAAAAAGTTAATAGTTTTGATCGAAAAAGAAAGAACAATTACAGATATAATTTTAAGTCTAATAGAAGTAATTTTAAAGGTAAACGATTGAGTCAAAATAAACAAAGTTATGATAGAAATTTAATAATTATGGAATGGATAGTTAATTTTAGAGGTGAAATCAAATGTTTTAATTGACGAAATTATTACCACGTGGCAAAAGCCTATAGGAATATGCCAGTGGAATCACCGAAAAGAGTTTAATTTAAGAAGAAGTCTGAAGTAAAACTACCGTATATACTCGTGTATAAGTCGAACTGAAAATTTAAAGCGTGTTTTTAGTCTAAAATTGGAAGTCCGTTTATAAGTCGAAGTAAAAAATTTTTAATTGAAAGTAATTAATTTGATTAAAAGCAATACGATTAAAAACCTAATTTTCCAAATAGGATTTTTTTGGAAAAAATAAATATGATTTTTGTATGACCCGTGTATAAGTCAAAATGAAAAAAAGTCCTCAAATTTAGTACAAAATTTCTCGACTTATACATGAGTATTTACGGTAATAAATAATATATAAATTAAAAAATTGAATGATGAAATTTAGATTTTAAGAGATGAGTTAACCATTTCTATGGCAAAGGAAACTAAAAGTGATGTAAAGTTTATTGATAATAATTATATAGTTACAAATGATCATAAAAAAATAAAAACAGAAAATATAAATTTGTTCTCTTGTGGCTCAATATATGTCAGTAGTTGTACGAAAAGTAAAAATGATTACCGACAGAGTTACACTTAGATATTTTTATTAGTTTAAAATGGTGTACAGAATATTGCCACCACCTTAGAAAGAGTTAAAAGAATTTAAAATCAAATATGAGAGATTAATCGATAGGAATAAAATTGATGTATCCAATAAACGAATTGAAAACTTATACGAATTAAGTTTGATTTGACAATGAAGAATTGAGACGAGAGAGAGAGAGATGATTTTGGAGATATAGTTTGACACAAGAATTGGAGGAATTTTGAAAAATGATTTAGTAGATGATAAAGAAATATCAAGAATATTAAGCAAAATTCAAGTAGAAGGGATAAATCTTGAAAATCTGGGAAACTTAATACCACTTTTAGCAAGGAAGCAACAGGAAACTCATTTATTTCAACTCAGAATCAATATAAAATAGATGCTAAAATGATATAGCGAATATATTCAAAAAATGAGAGACTACACAAACCATTAGAAATTACTTAGAAAACGAATGACGAAGATGAATCTAGGATAATTATTCACGAAAAAGGAATACATGTTTGTAGAAAAGTGAAAAAAATTAAAACAAATAACCAGGGCAAAGTGGAATAACGAATTATGGATAAATTATGAGGTAATATTATATTTTTATGGGATGAAGATGCAACATAAGAACGGATTTAGAGGTAACTTTAGATGAATGGATAACTAACGAAAGAATTTCAAAATCGATTTTAGATGAAGAAAAAACGAAGAAGTTCGAAGAGTAATTTATGGTATGGTGCGACCAGAGTTTCAAAAAAGAAGAAACTTTCAAAATCAATACTAACATTGCTGAGAAACTCAAAGAAATAGCGAATAAAACGTCAAGGAAAGATAAGATTTGTGAGCATTACAAGTTATTTTGTTATTAGCAAAGAAACCTAGAAAATATTACAAATAAAAATAATTTAAATTATTTTCATAGAAAAAGCCAATACCTGATTGAATGCAATTCAGCTATGAAAGGAGGAAGCTGCATAATAAATATAGACATTAGAATGGCTCCTACTGTACTTTGATGGGCAAAGCACTTTTTATTTCCACTCTTAATGGAATCATTTATCAATTAATGTCAAACTATAACAGCAAAAAGATATTATCAAAATATTCATTAATTTTTAGATTTGAACTTTGCAAAAATATAAATCAATAAAAAATTAATCATTTACTAAATCTGATAATAATCAATTTAATAAATAATTATTCAACATGGATCAATACGGATAATGCAATTCTGCATTCAAAAAGGTGATCCTGTAAAAAACTAATTGCTCCAATTGTTCCTCTTATTCATGGAAAGATAGAATGTGATAAATTTCTTGAAATATCCTCAAATTGAATATTTTATAATTAAAAATATCCCTAATGATTGTTCCGATAACTTTTGTCTTTATTTCAAGTAGCTCTGTATATTGTTAGTTAATAGTTATATTTTTCATTTCGTAATATTTATTAAGAATCGTATTTATTATGATTTTCTTGTGATTTATACTTTATTTTTAAAAAGTAAGATTTATTAGATTTTTATTTAAATATATATTTTTAAAGCTTTGCCGCTCTCGTCCTCATGGAAAGGGTGATGTGGTACATTGCTTGATTCTATACTCATGTTTTATATTTTGATAATTAAAAATGCCCGTAATAAATGATTTTGTCTCTGATTTTTTTCCCATTTTTGAATTTTTCATTGTAGAGTTGCTATGTGTAATGTATTTTCTCACCCAAATTCTTTTTATCCTCTTCTTGAGTAAATGCCTTTAATTTTTACCGGCTCCCTTAATATTTATCTTAAAATCAAATATGTATATAGTTAATTCTTTTTTACGCGTTTTTGAAGTTATGCAGTTCCCCCCCCCCCTCGATCCAGAAAAGGACTAATCTTTGTCAAACATAAACCAACCAAATATCTTTAAATAGAAAATCATTCTAATCACAATGTTCCGTTTAAAAATTTTTCAAAAATTTAAAGAAAAACCAGTTATTAAACTTTATATTTTTTATAACGTAATTTTATGATTTTTCAATTTCTCCACCAACTCTTAATTTATTTGTATTTTACGTGCTTTTCGAAAGTTATGGAACGTATCCGTATTTATACAACGTAACTAATGTCTCTTTTTATGCGATTTCCTGAGGAACGTATCTATCGCAACAAAACAAAAAAGAAATGAGTATAGTTTTTTTTAATCTTTATTATAGGATTCTAACTTGGTCAAATAAATAAATTTTCCTTCATCACAAATCAAATTACCAAATCAGTGATAAAGCTGTCAATGAATTTTGAAATCGTTATTTGTAATTATAAAAAATAATTGTTTTCATATAATTCCATGTCTAAAAAGCATGTCTAAATAATTAACCAATCGATGATAAGTGCAGTAAATCTTACCATTAATATATAAAATGTCATGATGGAGCTGAAGGCAGCAAAAACTGGTAAATGAGGCATCCAAAGAATCATGGCAAATGTTGGAATGAAAAGAAGAATACACCTGACGATTGGTTGATGATGTGCTGATGGCAATAACGATGGAAGGATTGCATTGGGCCAGAGATAAGAACGCATGAAATGAAACGTGTGTAACAATAGCAATGATAATGATGATATCAATCGGCTTAGTGGAGCACAGATACAAAATAAAAGAATCAGGTCAAATATGTCGATGATTTCAAGATGATAATAAAGACGAGAGATATCAGAAGGAAAATAAAAGTATCCAATATTGATGAGGATGATAAACAGAGATAGGATGGAAATCGGACGAGATCGGAATAGTTGTAGAATAAGAAGTGAGGAAATTACAGAAGGAAATCGCCCGAAATGTATTCTAATCAACTGAGCGATCCAATCGATGAGAGAAGCGTAAATTGTGATTGAATGCTGACAATTCGATGAGATATTGAAGAATTTGACAATCATGCTCATGGGGTTCGATTGATTGATGATTGGAACTGATAGGAGTAGAGAATTGCCATTACTAATATACTGATATGCGGTGCATACATACAGATAGATATTTTACCCGAATCGATGGAATTTATAAGTGTATCCCATATGAGACATTTCAGCACTTGATTCACTATTTCCTTGGTTGCAATTGCTAGAAGTTACCTAAAAATAATAAATATCGGTAGTGTCCAAATAATCAAATCAATTAGGCTTTTAATTAGCAAACTTTTAATAATTTTATTTATTTGTAAAATCTTTTATCCAGTCTACCGTTGATAAATTATTTTCTATTCAATATTTGTATTAAATAATAATTATTGATTTTTAGTTTGAAATAAAAATATTGATCCAATGTAATTGAAATTTAATTTATTATTATAATTATTTTATTATTTATTATAATTATTATTTTGTTATATATTATTATTATTTTATAATTTATTATTTTTTTATTAATTATTATTTTGTTGTATTATTATTTTATAAATTGTTATAATTATTTTATTAATTATTATTATTATAATTTTATAATTACAATCAATATTTTTATTAAACTAAAAATCAATAATTATTATTTAATACAAATAAATAAAATTATTAATAATTTAAAAATAATTACAAATAAAAAAATAATAATTATAATAAATAATAAAATAATTATAATAATAATAAATTAAATTTCAATAAAATTGGATCAATATTTTTATAACAAAATAATAATTAAATAATTACAATAAATTATAAAAATTTATAAAATAATAATATATAACAAAATAATAATTATAATAAAATAATTATAATTAATAAAAAAATTACAAATAAAAAAAATAGTAATACATTATATAATAATAATAAAATAATAAATTAAATAATAATAAAAATATTGATCCAATGTAATTGAAATTTAATTTATTATTGTTATAATTATTTTATTATAATTATTATTTTGTTATATATTATTATTTTATAAATTGTTATAATTATTTTATTTATTATTATTATTAATAATATTTACTGTCACCTTCAGGCACCAAAAACGCACTCAATAATGTGGATTATTTATCTTTATTTAACATTAATCCAATATCTGTTAGTTTTTTATCAATTGAAGTTCTCCTCATCTTCTCTGATTCCAATATTCGTCTTAACGTTCTTCTATGTATTAATTGAACATCTTTACTTGAAAGACAATCACTTAATATTGCGTTGGTTTTTCGTGCCTGAAGATGGCAGTTAAACTGTCGAATATATCTTACGAATAGTGTTTTATTGGCGTTTTCTTTTAATTAAATCGTTGCCAAATTTATTTAATTATTTATTATTATTTTGTAATTATTATAAGTTTTTTATTTACCTTTTTTAATTATTATAAAATATATTTATTAGCATTCAACAATGATTCATGGCGATTAAATGATTTCCAGGAACATTAAAGTCAGATATTGTATGGTGACGGCAAAGCTAAGCGGTTCAATTTAAAATAAATCAAATTGACAAGCAGATAAGATTCCCTAGAGCCCTACAATGTGCCACATAGGAACCCCTTTCATACGTGGACCGTTCTTAACTGATGATTTCTATAGCACGATGTTCTTAATCTTTTGCTTTCTCAATGTTTATCGGCACATTAATGATCGGTATGAGCGATACAGAGGGGATGATATCAAATATTGTGATAATAACGAGATATGTTTCACTCACCTGTAACCGTAGTGGCCTAGTGACAGAATGGCGGCCACTGATTTCCAGGCACCGGCTATCATTCCAATCGATAATTCTATGCGGTCGTAACCATAGGCGAGCAAATGAATAACTATTGACATTGCCATCGCATCTAACTGGATCTGCCAGTAATTCATCCCGGAAAACTGAAATAATCTCCTTGCGTGATCGAATGCTGGATTTGTGGGACCGATTATTTGTCATCGATCGATAAAGCATTTTCACTAACACCAATACAAGCTGCCTACACCAGACTACACATAGATGATCTGTACTCGTCATTACCCCTTTGACTGATGTTACCGGAGCCCATATTGATTGGTTGTGGTTGATAATTCTCCCATATCCATCCCACACTAACCAGTCGCGATTTCCTCCTGTTATCGATATCGTGGTGATTTCGCTGACGGAATCTTGATTATTTCTCCAAAATTCATCTACCCGTTCATAAAACTTTGTCAATTCCGAATTCACACCGAAAACAGGAGCTGCCAGAGGAGATGCAAGGCAAACAATCAATCGAATGTCAACATTTTGTTCAATTCTCATTAACACGGCACGAGCAATGACTCCACCCATTGAATGTCCAACTAGAACTATTTCTATTTTTTTATTTCCATATAATTCAACTAAATGCCGAATTACGATCGCAACAAATTCAATTTGTCGTTCAATTATCACGTGACTTAATGCACTCAATTCTTCATTTAGATCCACTGAAAAATAATCAAACATTTGATGTTTGTATTCCTTTAATGAAATTTGTCTTGAGATTGATGCCATAGACCTGACTTGTTTATAACTACCACTATTACCGGGAATAAACAATATCGGAATTCCTCTGAGTCTGTCATCGTCATTTCCACCTTCACTATATCGATACAATCCATAACTTTTATAAATAATATTCCTTTTTGCAATCGGTATATTATATCGCTTAAATTTTAATGGATAAGCTAATAATTAATAAATAATTACCTTGAATTCGGGATATTCATACATATAAGTCATTTTACAGCGTTGCATTTCAATATCAAATACAAAACTAAAAACTCCACATAAAAATAAAAGAAAAAAAAGAAATAATAAAATTTTCCATTTTATAAAATATAAAAAACTAATTTTTTTTTTAAAACATCTTTCGGTCATTTTTTAAATTTGAATTGCACACAATGAAGTTTTATAATTTATATATTATTGAACTATTAAAAGAAATTACTATTAAATGTAAATCAAAAATTCATAAAATGTAAAATTCTAAATGTGTTTTTTGATAATAAGTATGTCAAAATCAAAATTAAGGTTGAATAAAATGTGAAATAAGATATAAACTAATTGGAATTTAGTTGATTTGATATGTCGGAATTAGTATCTAAATAGAAAATAGGTTTCACTTTGTTATGCTATAACCAAACAGACAGGGATTGTTCAAATTGCGCGGTAATACAACAATAAAAACTGGCGCATCAAGAATATTGAAAATAATCAACACAAACATCAAGTAACCAAATTAAAGTCTAAGAAGGCAAACAAATAAAAAATATATATATAAAAGTAAATTTTAAAATAAAACAGATGCAAGAAAATCAACTAGAAATAAAAGTAACAAAGAAAAACATAACAGTTAGATTAATAAAAAGTGCAGGTATCTGATAGTAAAAAGGAAATAAGATTGGCGGCCATTTTTAAGAAGATTTTCATTATTTTGTGGGGTTTTGTAGGTTGATGTCATTAACCTTGACCCCATATGAAAAATATTGTCTCTTCCCCAATGGTTACCCGTTGCCAAGCAATGTTGGTAATGCAACCACTGGTTATGGAATCGCCAAAGGTGAGCGCCATATAAGAACTGCTAAGGCCCGATCTCATAGCGGGTTCAACGCACTACCGATAGAAGGTATGTGTGCGATTTCTATTTCCGGTCCCTTTCACTTGCACGTATAAATCGTCGCTCTTTCTCTGGCTTAGCCTTTATTGTTTCGCGTGGAACATTAATAAATCTTAACAAATGCACAAACATTTCAACTAAAAAAACATTTATTATGATAACAATTTTTCATTTTTTCTGCTCTGTCATCCTCATCGCTTGTCGTCTCGCCCGCTCGATCTTTCCTGGACGACGTTGAAGTTGTTTTATCGCCGGTTTAGATGTGCTGGTGGCGTCACGATACGCCAACTGGGCCGGTGCGAAGACTAGGGGGTACGTGACGGCTTGGCTTTCTTGGCAGGCCGCTAGCGCTACTTTTAGTCCGCGAATCTGCGTCTTCATGGCCTGCGTCAACCGCTTCTCTTCAGCCCATCCACGCTTGGCGACGGTTATTCGTTGGTATAGAACTTTCGCCTTGGATGGTTCTGTATTAGTTGACTTTATGCGGTGTATTTCTCGAGTTAATTCCAACATCTGTCGGTGGAGATCTGTATTCTCCTTTCGGGCACTTTTGAAAGCCGTATTTAATATTTCATCAGAATTCATTTCTACAAAAAATAGTTCATTAATAGATTTCTCTGGTTATTTTACAATTAATTTATCATTAGTTTAGTATTTCTAATGCGTTAAAAATTATTTGCGGGTAGTATGATATATGGAAACAGTTTTACGGTAGACAAATGTAAAGATGAAAACAATAACTCCAAAATAATTTATTTTATCAAACTCAATGGTAACGAGATTGTGAATAACGGCGTTTCAAGTTTGGTCTGTCCGTTCTTATCGCGTAGGAGTGATCCCACTCCGGTTCTCGCTCTCTTAATTCTGATCTCATCTCCCTCGGAAAAACATTCTTCGGCATGGACACGGTCATTGGCCTGATTGGTTGGTTTACTCGCGGATCATCGAGCTCAAATGAGATGCCGTAAGAGGGGGCATACCCATCTGTGCTCGGAATTAGTCCAGCTGCAATGTCTTCGTTTATCTGGTTTAGATGCTGACGGGCTCGGGCTACTTCCTTGTTAGTTTTCCTTTGATGAGCCTCAAGCCGAGCGAGTATGTCTTCCGCTTGTCCTCGGAGTTCACGAGCTGGGTTTCGACTAGGTTCTCGTTTAATGGCCACATAAGGCAGTTCTACATCCTCCGCTTTTCTTTGCTTTCCGGCCCTTGACTCTCTGACAGGAGAGATTGAGTATCCCGCATCCCACATCGCCTGTCTGCATTTTGCGGGTGCGTGAGATTGGAATCTCATGGTTATTCGGGACTCGTCTATTCATGAGTCTGTCAAAATGAATATTATTAATACAAAATATGGAAAAAATTGTAACACTATATAAATGAATTTGTGCGTACGTGTAGAATGCTATTTTCGGCGATAACGAAAACGTCGGAGTAGTCCTTAACTTCACGTAGTGGATATTCTCGAGTGGTGTGGGGGTTTGTGGGGGTTATCGTGTGGAGTGACGAATGGACAGTGTAGATGAATGGAGTATTGAAGTTATCTTAGTGTAAAAATGAGGTCGACCTGGTGTTCATCGTCCGTAAGGTTCTTCATGCGTATATTGCATAGACATTTTTATTCAGTTCTAGTACTTCTTGGAGACGGTTTTTGTGTCGATGAGAATAAAATTTAGGCTCTGGTTGTTCATTCTGGCAGAGGATACAACTGGTGGTTGTTAGAAGGAGGTACTATGGAGGTATCGCATTTTGTTTATTTGGGTTTTAAGATTCAGTGATTGTCTCAATTAATGTTTCTACTACCATTCATAATTCAAACTTTTACAATTTTATTCTTTGAATTAATGCTCTACGATATATGCGCTTGCCTTTGAGGTGCTCATTTAACGTTGTGCGAAAAATGTAATTCAATTAAATTCAACAATTCCAAAGATTTTTATTTGGATCATTATCGATATGATTAAAATCCTCTGGATTGACACAATCTTCCCCTACTTTAGAGATAGTTTGGCTCTGGCTGAATTGGTATCTTTGCACGGAATATGTCGGACGATTGTTGTGGTAGGTCAGCATTTATGAATATTTATGATGGTTAAAAATGTAATTACGTAAATAATAATTTTACTTTCTTGGGCGCCCGTTCGACGTTCCATTGTGATCTCCTCGTCGTCACGGTGATTGGAAGCATGGCCTTAAACTCTGGCGTTACCTTGTCTATTAAAATTATTCTTACTATTCATAGTGGCTGACTGAAAAGGTCTACATTAGTCTGCATATTTATATCACCTCGTTTACCGTGCATGTATGTTGGTGTTGGAGATCGGTAGAGTGTGCACATTATACTTATTTTGATCGGTAATTTCCTATTGACGTGGAATTTTCTTGGTTAGGAATTAAATGATTTAGTTTCTAGCCACGTGTCTCGTTCAGTTATTACATGTCGTTGTTTCAACCGATGATTAATTTCAATTGTTAGTTCGCCACGTCACTTAGGCGATTTCCCATATTTCTCCTTATTGATCCGCAATTTATTTCATTATTGGTTAAACACGTTTCATGTGGGGATTTTGGTGGATTGTTGCATTGGTCTAATCACTGGAATTATTTCTATAACATTCAATTGACCATATTCAGTAATTTCTGATCTCATCATTGGCGGCAATTCAAGTGACTGATTTTATTGACTTCCCTTAAATGATTATTTCAGATTTCAGCTCCTCACCGTTTAACTACCAACTCCTACAAGGGTTCTTTACATCGCATGATTTTGTAGATTTTGCTATATATTTGTCGTGGCGTCGGCCAAGAATAATTCGTGGCCTATTCGTGATGCTTTGGGAAGTTAATATATGTGATTCATGTTTCGTGTTATTTATTCTCGATTTATTGTTGTATCCATGTGGGTGAAAACGGATGTTGACTATGCAAATCCTGGATGTATCATGATTCTTATTTTGTTAAAGTAATTTAGGTCTCATTTAAATATCCTGATTATTTGGTTGATAAACAATCTGACTCTATTTACAACAACCTAAGTTCATGGGTTTTTCCATTCTCTGGTGGAGGGTTATAATTGATTTAATAAACTCAAAGTGGGTGAATTGTTTAGGGGTAAATTTGTTTTACGTTCAGCTAAGTTAAATTTTCTTTATTACTAAATTATAATCAAGTACAATATTTTTTTGGTGGTGGATTATTATTTGGAGACAAAATGTTTAGGGTTTGAAAAGAGTCTTAATTTACAGAGGGTAGCTATCAAGTGGTCATAAAGATGTTGTCTAGAGTATTATTACTAATTACGCCGTGATTTTTGCAATGTTTAGTTGGTAGTGATTTTTTAATACAAAACAGACATGCTATAACCTTATCATTTTTCGTTCATATTTATCTCCTCGTTATTTCTCTACAGTTGCGGTTTGAATTTTTTTTTCAGTAAAATGTTTGGTAGTTAGTTCGATTTACACTTTATTCTGATTCGAGACATTAAAAAGATATTATAGCGATTTCAGATTTCTTTTCCCCACTCCTTCCCCTTTAATTTGATCTTAGGATGATTATGTTTATATTAGGATTTTAAGAGTGCTCACCGAGCTACTCAATGTTTATGATTTTGGCCGATATGTGAAATCAAAATTTAGGTCGAAATTATAGGAAACTAGGTGGTGGAGTAGTAGCCAAAAGACTACTTCCCCTCCTCCCAATTTCCCCTATAACGGTTATGATTTGACGTTTGGGCCCTGCGTTATTCACGCCGGAACCTTCACGAGCACAGGCTATTGGCAGATAAACTGCTCTTACACAGCCTGAATTGTGTGTATATTTTATTGACTTGCGGTGCGTGAGTGGCTGTGGGCCGGAAAAATTTCGACAAAAAGGATTTGTTATATTAATCATTTATTTTATATAATCGTCATAATACATATTCGTAACTGCATTCATCGCATAAAACCTTTCCCCACGCCGACACCTCAAACAGAGCTCTCACGAGGTTATCTGGGTGCGACGTGTAGAAAGTCATTTGAACATTTCTTCACTCACATCGATTTATAAAAACTGCTTCAGGTTAAAACTGATTAGACGATTTGAAAACTGCTTTAACGATTAAAGTTCAGATTGAAAAACTGATTTCAACGATGATTCGCTTAACGATTAAAATAATGTGAAAATGAATCGGTATATATACCTATTGTACGACCCTAACCTTGCGTGTTATTTTTTATTTAGTAAAACAAAATTTGACCTTGTGATTTTCCAGAATATTCTAATCTTAATTTTATTATTTTGTAATTTAATTTGACAATTTTCTTTTTAATTTTTTAATTGAATTGTTTCCAATTCAAAATATTTGATTTTTATTCCATTTTCATGGATTTTCGTATTTTTTGGTAAATTGTCGAATTTCGGTCAAATTTTTCTGTTCTCATGTTATGTTTATGTTTATTTCGTGCGGATCTTGTTGCACTTTGTTATTATTTTAATTTACTTTTATGTTTATAATTTTATGTTTAATTGTTCTCTTTCTTGTGTTTTAGCAGAGTTAGTTGGTGTTTTATAGGTCCGATTTTAAATTTGCATGTTGTGTTTATTACTGATTCATTTAAACATTTCCAAGGCCGTTCGTGTTCTGTCCCAACAATTTTATGATTACATTGGATTACCCAAAAAATAAACACCCAACCAATCAAGAAACAACAATCGCACACAGAGGCGCGAGAAACGAAATTAACGATCCTCCTCCTCTGACATCCCGTTAACTACCATCAATTCTCCAAATATTTCATCTTCTTAACCTTTTCACAGATCTCCATTTCTTGATCTGTAATAAATACTTGCCCATAATAAATTTCCTTTTTACCTTTGGGTTTCGTGGTTATTGTTTTTGAGTCATAAAGAGCATATTCCACTAACAAATCCAAATAATCCTTTTTCTATTTTTTATCCATCTTCACGAATTATGTCACAGCTGAGTAAGCCATCATTTTCAGTTTTTCCAGTATTTCATTTGAATCATTTCTCTTCTTTTCTCTTTTTGGTACAAACACTATTATATTTTTCTGGTAAACCATCAACAGCAGTTTCTCTTTTAAACTCGTTTGGCACTTCAGCATCATTTTCTTCTATATCCTTTACCCCCGCCACTTTCTTGAAAATAATTTTGTGCATGAAGTCCAATATCACTCATCAAAATCATTATAGCCAGTAAATACATTTTTATCACATGTACCAAGTTTTCCTTATGGTTCGGTTTCTCTTTTGAAACCCACGGATCTTGACTTGTCTTTGTCTTCTTGATCACAAAAATTTTTGTGTGATTAAAATTCCTCTTTTAAGTGTTTACCACCTTTTCCTCGTTCAAACATTGCATAATTTTCGAAAGACTCTACTGCATTTAATTCGATTTAATTTATTTCACCTAACCTTTTCATTTAATTTCCTAATAGATTTTCATATCATATTTAATCGGAATAACTGAGACAATCAATAAATTGGGGATGTTCGTAACATAATATTATTGTATTCCTTCCGTATTATGCTTTATAATTTTAACTTTATCATCATATCTAATTTATTGTTTTATTATGATTTTTCCATATTAATCTTCATAAAGATAATCATAGTTTTTTAATTGTAATAATATTTAGTCAGGGATTTTGTTTGCCTAATATCAATATAGTTATGATAAAGTCATTACTATTTTGTATTCATAGTTTACCTATTAATTCTAACAGCAACCTCATCATTGCACTTGGTGGGTTATTACTATTTTGTATTCATAGTTTACCTATTAATTCTAACAGCAACCTCATCATTGCACTTGGTGGGTTACTGGGGTTTGATGTTTGTTTAAATGTTCTTATGATTTCCCCGGTAACGCCACACAACGTTGGAAATGTGTTCGAGTGGGTGGATTGCCCGCAAAAAGTGAGCGCTATTACTAATGCTGTAATTGCTCGGACAATCCCTGGGTTCAACGAGCTATCGTTAGAAGATCTGTGCCCGCTTTAAGTCATTAGGTCCCCTTCTCTTTATGGTGAGTTTTGTAAATTATATTGACCCATACCCCTGATTGAAGCAAATTAATAAACATATGAATTAAACTAATTAACGATCAAAAACGACAAAGATTTAATACAGATGTACATCATTTCTATACAGGGTAAGATTGAGATTTATTTCGTAGACTGAGTTGTATTCCGCAATCGCGCGGCTCGCCTTTTAGCCCGCTCTTTGCGTCCTGGGCGATAGCTGTTTGTAATGGTTGTCGGGGTCGAAGGTACGGTTGTTGTTGGGGTGGCCGTTGCCTCCAGGTAAGCCAGTTGGCGGGAGCGAACACAAGAGGGTACGTTACCGCAGCTCCTTCCTGACAAGCAGATAAGGCCACTTCTAACCCCTTCACATGGGTCTTTAGGTTTTGATTGAGTTGTCGTTCGTCTGCCCATCCTTTTTGGGCGGCAGTGAGTCGTTGGTAAAGTGCCTTGGCCTTTTGGGGCGCCATCCAGATGGCCTTTGTTTTTCGTATTTCTGCGGTCAGCTGGGTGATCTGGTTGTGAAGGTCCTTGTTAACCTTCCGGGCATGGGCGAGTTCGGTTTGCAATATCCGCAGGGGTTCATTTCTGTAATATCCAATATCTATATATAAAATATTTAATTGACTCATTATTTTTACATATATAGTTAACTCAAACATGGGTGCAAATGTCTAGGAAAACAAAACAAGCAAAATGAAAACTCCGGCAATTATTGTTTTGGGGGCTCAGCTGGGATTGTGATTAAAAGCTCTCGCAATTGGAAAGATGAAAACCCAGAGAAATTTAAACTCAACAGAGAATGTACAAATAAACCTCTAGTCGAGATTGGAGTAAAATTATACTAACGAAAAGAATAAGAGTGACGTGAATCGGAGAGAGAATCGTGGGATTATCTGAAATAACCCAGCTAAACTACGCGAAATAAAACGCGAATACGACATTCTGAAGTAACAAAAACCGAATAAATAAAAACGTATCATAAAAGTAATCTAATCAATTAAAAAATGAATATAATAAAATAAAATTAGTAAAACAAGAAAAGTATTAATGGTCAAAAAGGGAGAAATAATAAAAATTGGAAATAAAATAAATAGAATAGAAGTAGTAATCCAATTATTAAATAAAATTAAATAATAAAATAATGAGGAAATAAAATAAACAAATTTAATATTAATACTAGAATAATAAAACCATTAATTAAAAATAAATTTTTGTAGAATGAACCAATACAACAAGAAACTAGATCAATTGCAAACCTTTTTGAATATTGAAACTGACCCAGTAGAAAAGTTAGCTGAGAAGTTGAAACGAATAAATCTAGCAAGACAAAGCAACCCACAAATAATAAGCTACGGAAATACTCGAACAACACTAAGATTAATACAGACAACAGAAATGGAGAACCAATACGACTGGTACCGAGAAAGAGTAAAGAACCCAGAATTGAACCTGAAATACCACATAATAGAAAAACAAGTCGAAACAATACCTGACGTTATAAAAAATATAATACGCCGAGAAGTAGCACCACTACACCAATGTTACATCTGCCAAACAGAACGAATAAAAGTGTAGACACTTCCTTGCGGACATTTTTGCTACTGTCAAAAATGTGCCAAGCCAATGACAATTTGTATGAAATGCAAAATTGATATTGACGAAAAAGTGAAGGTTTATTATGAATAAACCTGTTATAAAATAAATAGTTAGTTAGTCATTTTCCTCCTGCCCATATATCTATATATAATATATATGAATAATTATATATATTAAAGTAAAAAGTTAAAAAGTAAAAAAGGAATAAAAGACGGGACATTATGAGCATCGAAAGTAAAAGCATAAGAGGAAAAATACCTTGAGCTACCCTCGGGTAGTTCGACTAAAAGCCAAATCAGGAGGGGATAACCGATCACCCAGAAGAGAGATATAGGACGAACTGTCGACAAGTTTTGCCCAGTTGAAAAGCTACTGTGGTAAGGCTGATCACCTTACCGTTGCAGGGGTGGATCAACAAAGCCGTTTTGTATTTTAAATCTGGGGGGTAAGTGAAGAACTCTTAAAGAGACAGAATGAGAAGCGCGCGGATATGAAATAAACAAAAGAATAAATAGGATAAATGGAAAACAATAATAAAACGAAGATAATTAACAAGCTCAAATAAGGGATAAATAAAATATGAGAACCGAAACAATCAAGAAGCCGGCAAGAAAACGTAATATCAATCTGTACTAATAAGACGAATCCTAGTCGTAATAATGGTCAAGTTAAATATGAAGGGCAGGTACTAACGAAACCTGACCCCAGCTCGGATTAACGAGACGTAACGAATTAACAGAACATTTGATTCATTCGCATTACTTCGGCTGAGACTGACTTCGTATTACAGAACATTAGTTCATTCGCATTACTTCAGCTCAGACCGACTTCGTATTACAAAACTCGGTCCATTCGCATTACTTCAGCTCAGACTGACTTCGTACTACAGAACATTGGTTCATTCGCATTGCTTCAGCTGAGACTGATTTCGCATTACAGGACACTGATTCATTCGCATTACTTCAGCATAGACTGACTTCGCAGTAATAGAACCTAGGTCATTCGTATTACGTGAGCATAGCTTCACTTCGTATTATCAGGACACAGTTCCGTTATAGCAAATTAACACAACCTCGATTCGTAATAATAGGACATAGTCCAATCGTGTAAATGAGCAGAATCTCAAACCATATTAAAGGAGCATAGGCCCCAACGAAATAACGGAACGAAAATAAAAAAATAAAAGATAAAGAAGGAAAGGGGGAAATAAAATAATATAAGGAAAAATGAAGGGAAACGCGAAACGCATGATGAATAACAATAAAACATGGGGGGTAATAGGATCTGGGAAACGGCACAGCCGAACGATTTATTATAAATAGATAATTTCTACGACCATATAGATAATTGTTACTACCCCACATAGATAATTAAAAATCGACGTAAAATTGAGTCAAAAGACGAAACAAACGTATGGGAATTATACTAAATGGGATAAACCGGGTGAAAATAAATTATTATCATTATGGGTATTATAACCAAATTGATATGGCGGACCAGTCAGGAGAAAGAAAGGATAAATAAAGTAGTAGCATAATGATAAAATAATAATAATGAGGAAAAGTAAGCAAATAGAAACAAAGGAGATAACAAAATAAAATAATAAATAAACTCCGTGTGTTCATTTGAGGCGGTTCGAAAGATTGAAAGCGTGTAAGCGGATTATGCTACACGGTTCATTTTTTCGTTCTAGAACTCAACAAAGCAATCAAAGCATTTAACGCAAGTAATTCACAATCAAAACAAACAAAACCGACAAAGCATTCACAAATACAAACCCAATAATATACGCGAGCCAAACACAAAACAAACTAACCAATATTCGACAATAACAAGGAACCGACAACAAAACCAAGCTCAGTGAAATACTCGCAACCAAGAAACCGACTATGGATAAAATTACAGACAAGGCGACAGACAACAGACCCCGACGCAACAAATCCATTAAAGTAAAGGAAACCACCCAAACAGAAGTTATCGAGGAGAGAACAACGTTACGATCGCGTAATAGCTACCTACTCTCAGGAAAAAGCGCCAAGAAATCCAGATCGACCTCAATCGCGAGAAAACTACACAGAACCAAATCACTCGAAGATATCGATTCCAACAGCCAAGGATCAGGCGAAAAGGAAAACCAAGGACTAACAAGGGCCACGAGTCAATCGAATATCGCGAACGGAAACGAAAATAACAATCATCAAGGAGAAGACGTAGAGGTTCAAGAACAAATTATATCAAACGAACCAGAAAACCAATTGAATAACCCCGAATCAACAAACAAAAACAATATGGCCGAAGATAACGGAAACCTAAACAAAAACGACGGGAAAGAAACAAAAAAACTACCAGCAACAGGTGAAACAGTCAGAGAATATCGAGAAAAATTCCGAGGAGAACCGTTCAACGGAAATGCTAATAAACTAAACACGTTCATAAGGAATTTTGGGGTGTATGTTGAAGTCTGCGGATGGATAGACGACATGATAAAAAATAGAATGCCACCATACCTATGTGATAGCGCATTAGATATTTTCCTAGAAGCAAAAGAGAGAAGAAAACCCCTGAATAACTGGAAAGAAATCCAGGAATTCCTAAAATTAACGTTTGGAGTGGCGAAGCTGATAAACCAAGAAATACAAGAATTATTTAACAGAAAGCAGAGACACGGAGAGTCGAACACAATGTTTGCAAGTGAAATTAGAAGGTTAGCGAAAACAGCAACTGACGGGAAATTAGACGAAGCTCACTTAATTGGAATATTTGTGGACGGATTGAGACGACCAGAACTAAGATCCGCAGTAGGAATGCAGATGCTAACAACCCTGGATGAAGCAGTAGCCAGGACAAGCAGAAATACACCTACCATCACAAATCGCACTTATGCAAGACGAATCAATGATAGCAACAATGGCAGTAAAAACGGAAGAAAACGAACAAAATGGTGCAAAAGTGAATCAATTTATACCAGGGGCACACCAAATATTTAAACCACCAGTTCAAAGAACAAACAACAGTCGCCCAAACAATAATTATAATAATAATCAGAGACCAAACTACAACGATAGAAACAACTCAACACAAAGCAAACAATGCAGAACGTGCGGAAAAATTGGACATTGGGAAAACGAGTGTTATCAAAATGTGCTATGTGGTAGATGCGGGAGAAAAGGACATAACATCAACCGATGTGAAGTCAGGACCTGTTTCACTTGCGAAAAACAAGGTCACGTATCAAGAGAGTGCAGAAAAGGAAATAATCAAAATCAAGGACCACCGAGAAATAATAACTATGTGCAACTAGCGCCAAGACAACCAAATATCGAACCTACAAAACAAGTAAATGTGATGCAGGAAATATCGTGCCTCAAAGACATGATGACGAGAATGATGCGAACAAACCAACCACAACAACAACAATCAAATATCCACATGATGCAAAGAGTCGAAAGCGCGAGAAATAGAGAAACACAACAACGACATGCACAAGATTGGCAACAATTACAAATGGAAGAAGAACGAGTGAGACAGGAAAGGTGTAAACAACGGCAAGACAATCAACCAAGAATAAATATGATGAGAATGATTAAAGATGTCAAAGAACAATACTGTTACAATATATATAAAAAGTTACCGAAAGATAAACTCGCGAAACCAGAACCAGGAGAAAACCAAACCGAACCAGACGAAACATTCAGATCAACTAAAGCAGACAAACGAAGAACACAAAAAATATTACTCGGGAAAATCAAAGAAAAGATAACTCACGAGAACGGACGGACAAACGAAAATGAGACAACCATAGAAACCAAACAGACAAATGGAAATTCCAAACTAAAACGAGATATAATAGAAAGATCAATCAGCAACCTGGAAAAAGAATTTGAAACACCACCAAGAGGATTAATAAAAGTGGAAACAAAGAGAAACTTACGAATAAATATGTTACGAAACATCAGAGATTCATCACCCGAGGATGGAGAAGCAAGTGAAACCAGCAGCCTGATGGGAGAAGCACTACGAGTATCCGAAAACGAGGACACAATAAACAAATCATACGACAAATGAATCGATGGGTCTGGGATCGACCACCATCACCAACAGAAAGGGAAATAAAATTAATAGATGAACTAATTGAAACCATACCCGAAACATTAATAAACGAGGAGTTCATCAACGACGAAGTCTTCAAGAGATACATGAGGAACATCTTACAATTCGAGGAGTCAAAAGGGGGCGTGATACCTGAACAGGAGAAACCACGAGTAAAAGCATATCTTGATAATCAAAAGCTAGAAGACATAACGAAGTTTCAAATAATTATGCAAACGCCAGACTTCATAGAACGTATCTGGATCAAACAACCAAACACTGATGAAATATTCGATTGGATAAAGGAAAGAATGGGAAGCTCCAAGAAAAATGATAACCTATATCATAATGGATGGCTAATAAAACCAGACATGCATCTGGTGGATGCACTAATATGGCCAGGTAGACCAACGTATGTAACTTTAGAAAAAGAAAGGACAATACCGGATTTCGGACAATGGGCAGAGAACGCAAAAAACGAATTCGAAATCAATATTAAAAAGAACTTACAAGGGACAACCAAGAGAATACTTTGTAAGAACAGAGAAAAGCTAATCACACAGATAATAGATCAAATTCAAAAGAATTGGGAAATATTAATGTATCTCAAGCCAGTAGAGATGAAAGCATGCATGGAAAACCTACGCGACACAGTAAGTCTCAGACATGCTAATTATAAGAATGCGACACTAATCGGGAAATACGGAACTCACCGAATAGAAAAGGAAAGAGCAAAGGAGTTGAAGATAAATGTAAAGCTACCAAACGAGGAACAAATGACGTTGAAAATGAGTAACAAAACGCGGGTAGACGAGTTAATAAAAATCATCAATGAGATGATCTTTGAACAAACAAAAAATCAAAGCGAGGACGGAATGATAGAAGATGTAGCAGTAAAATACCTTCACCATTATCTACACGAAGAGGACGAAACGTATCTATACGAGTTGGGAATATGGGATGACGACTAAGAAATCAGAATAGTACCAATGGAAGAAGCTCGATGGGGAACGGATACCACGTGGAAAGAAATGGATGAAGTAGAAAATGAAGGCCACCAAAAATCCAAGAGAATCATAGAAATCTATCGGCGATGGCGAAAGGATCACCGTCTTAAAGAGAAGCTCAGCGAACTAGATATAAACGAATGTAAACTAACCCCATGGATGAAACAATGGAATGACCAACAGAAAAAATGGGAACTAAAACCCGGAGCAATGGAAGAAGAGTCATTGGAGGAGAAAAAAATCAACAATTATAAAGAAGAAACCCCGAAATACAGAATGAAAGAAGCCGAACATAAAACAAAGTCTGAAAACGAATGTAGGAAAATAAACGTAATGAAAAGACAAAGATCCCAACCAGTAGATATCGATGAAGCACAAATAAAATTGGAAAACGACCACTGCGAAAAATTAATAGAAATATTACAGCAAGGCGCAAGGAGCCAAAGACGAGCAGCAACGGCCCATGCGAAATACATGGCCGAAAATGGTGAAAATCTAAAGAACTTAAGAGAATTGGTAAAAGAGATCGAGGAATATAGAAGGAAAAATGAATGGTGTCCGGAAGTATTCGACCAAGTAATACGGAAATGGAAACACCGAGAGTGGGCACAAGAAACCCAAGGAAAATATAAAATAAAAGTATTCTACCCCGATCAAACATCTGAAGAACTAGAAGTACATCCGACAGCGAAAATAAAGGAAGTAAAAAGAAAATTAGCATACGAAACTCCATTTCATTTACAATTTCACGGACGATCACTAGATAATATGTTGGAAGTAGGAGTAACACCAATGGTGATGGGAGAGATAAATCCCCTGAAAATGGCGGAAACATTGGGAATACCGTTGAAAAGGAAGGAAATAAAACCAAAACCGATCAAAGCAAGTATGAGCACACCCAGTATGGGAGGAGATAAAAATGAAACTCCAAAAATGTTCGAGGGAGATGAGGAAATGATTTTGAATGACAGTACAAATGAGGAGGAGGATCTGTCACCGTTAGTAATAAAAACACCAATAAAACTACCAGAAATAAGAGAAGAGCAACCATCAACCAGCTACCATCAAGCCGATGAACAACAAGGAGACGAAATAGAAGAAATGATAATCGAAATGGATATCGAGGATAAAGACTTCACGCCTATGAAAAAATGTATAACACAAACTCACGAAGCAAAGGACGATATATATCTAACACAAGACTGGAACGAATGGCTCAGAAAACAAAACGAGGAGAGCCAAAGGATAACCCTAACTAATACCACGGAAAATGAGACAACCAGAGAAACGGGTACGTCCATGGAGAAACGTCCAATAGGTAGACCGAAACTCACAGCCGAAAACGGAGAACCAAAAATTAAAGATCAATCCAAACAACAACAATGGATGACGAGGTTGGATAAACTGGAAAAGATAGCATACGAGATGAGAAAAACTCACCCCAGAAAGGAAAGCGGAACAGAATTGATAAGAGAATTACTAGCTGACATGCTAATAATCACCAGTCAACCATTGAGAAGATTATGTCAAAGAAATCGAGCAAGCGAAGACGTCAAACAATTATGGTATACTGTATCCAGTATAATTCCGAAGCTGATTAAAGAAAAAACCAAAACTATGAAATTAGAATGGGAAGAAATAAGACAAATAGTTGCCCAACTACTCACCAATACCGACGATGATGAATACCGATTAGTAGCGCTCTCGTACTTAATGTATAACCTAATGAGCTTATCAACAAGCAAAATTCCAAACAAACAGTTCATGAATAATGTAGAACTAACAGCAATGATTGTACAGCAAGAAATCGAACCGGGTATACTGCAGAATGGTGGATGGAAACAATTTATCAATAAACCGCGTATTAACGAACAAGTTAAACCAATGCACGTGAGACTAAAAGCATTACTAAATGATTTCAAACACGAGCTACCAATAAAAGATATTGCAATGCGAAACGCAAACATACATTCACTAATGATGACAATGATGGTGTGGCTAATGTGCACAGGTGCAACAAACGGATTCTTAATATTCGATTTCGACAAAGCGGTACTGGGGGACAAATATTCGTTAAAAGACATCGAAGAATGCAGGATGGCAATACCAAATAACCTGACTACTATAGAAAAAGCGATAACGTATCACATCTACCAAGAATCTGATTTTATCAGAACAAAAGCCAAGGAATGTGCAATTACACGAAAAACACTAGCATACCACTGCGGAGCACACTCCCACGTATCAATAATAAATCCTGGAACAGAAAGAGAAATACTACAGGTATCGGGAGAACAGTGCAAAGATCTATTCAGTGGAGGAGAAATGAGATTGAAAGAAGGAGTCGTACTAAAAGGAAAAAGTGGAATGATCCAGGTACAAAGCATATTCGTCGCAGGGATAATCAACTCAGCAACTGGAGATTGTCAAGGAGGAAAGTACACCATAAAAGGAGAATTGGTAACGGGAGTAGTCGTAATTGAAACCTACATAGTCGAATTAAAAGAATATGAGGCACAATTCGATGGAGCAACACAAGTAATGAAATCAAATCAAATGTGCCAGGCAACGGATACGGTATGCAAGACCGGAACATCAACTATAATATACCAAGCAAACATCCACAAATGTAGAATGCAATTCTTAAAAACAGCATTATTCGACGAAGTAAGAGGAGAAGTATTCGAGGAAGACGCAGAAGAATTGCAAATAAATGATGTGAACAAAATAATAACAAAAGATCAAGGCCAGAACTAGGTCACAACCACTGAGAACAAAACAAACCCCAGCAGCGTCAATAACCACGGAAGCAGAGATAAGAATGAGATTCATCAAAGGGAAAATAACGCAAAAATGCGGAAAGATGGTATATGCCACCAACTATCCAGAGTTGTATGCAGCAAGACAGATGCTGGAACAAGGAATAGCCACAGTAGCAAAGGATGAAGTGAAATTATACCTGTACATGAATAATAAGATGGACTTCCTCTATCATAAAGGACATGAATCGATGCAAAAAGTATATTACGATTTAATACGTAACGACTGTCAGTGAAATAAAGAAATATTAAAAACGAAATTAGCCGTAGCAATAACTAACCCAGATAGAGCAATGCCACTATTACCATTACAAGAAGGACATTTTGGAAGAATAGCAGGAAAAGTGATGTATATATTTAAATGCGAAAAAACATTTGCTATGGTACCAGAAAAATCAACAGCACCACCCGGAAAATGTACCAATGAACTAGAAGTAGTATATAAAAAGCAGATCCGATACGTACAACCAGTAACGCGAATGATGAAACTATTAACAGATAAACCGAATTATTACGACTGCAATAACGCCTTCGGACCACTGTTCCAGCAAACAGATGGAAAATGGGTAATGTTCCCAATGAGAATTCCGGTTGCCGAACCAAAGAGACTCGGATTGACAGAACTAACGACAGAACAAGAATTTCGACCACTAGACGTAGTAAACAGCGGTATATACTCACAGGAAAGTTTAGAAGCAGCAAGACAAAATTTATTATTCCCAGCAAGAAGAGAATCAATATTATCAAACATAGTAACCGTAACGGGAGGTACGAATTTCGAGCAAAAACCAAATTACGAACTACTGTTGTCACCAGACCATTTCCAACAAGCAACATCCAATATGATGAAAGCAATGTGGGGTAGATTTTTAGTGTTCGGTCAAATGATGGCTGGAATATTGGGTATAATATTAATAATTCAAATAGTAAGAGTAATACTAACGCAAATGCTGGCATGCTTCGACATCTACAAACGGGAAAAGAAAGTAAATTGGAAACTATTAGTCGGAGTACTACCTTTTTTGGCAAAAACAATGGTGTTACATAGACATTCAAAAGATATCCACAAAATTAAACGATTATTACGAGTCCTAACAACAATGAAAGGGACAGACGAGGAGATTGGTAGACGATTCAGGAAAGCACTATATGATGAAAGAGCGAGAGATGAACTCAAAAGAAGCAGAAAAGGCATGTGGGAAAGAATCAAAGAATACAGAAGAAACGGTAGCGAAGATGACTCAGACGATGAAGACAATAACGGAAAAGGAAACGCACCAAAAATGATCCAAGCACCAGTATACTGGGATGAAAAGAAAACATGCGCATGGATAAGCGAACCAATGTCAAGAATGCCCTATGAAGAACCAAGCAAACTACCACGAACCAAAGCAACCACAATGGGAACAAAAATGATACCAACCGCAAATATTTACCCATCACTCTACAACTCTGACTGGGAAGCAACAAATCAAATAAATGCAAGACGATCAAGAAGTGTAGACCAGGACGGGGAAGTTAGAACAATAGCGGCACTTTACACATCAACTGGACCAGCAATTACACTAATCATCGAAATAAATGGGAAAGAAACGGAAGCGATGATAGACACTGAAGCAAATATCTCAGCAGTACATTTAAGCGAAATACCACGACATTATTGGAAAGATATCGAACCAACTGGAGTTCATATAATCGCCTGCAGTAAAGAAACGGTAAACGTAATGGGACGATAGTGGACAACCTTAAAACACCAAAATAACGAAGTAGAAACGTACTTAGCAGTAATACCACAACTGAGTGTACCGTGTATAATTGGAACCGATTTAATGCCAGAACTATTCAAAGAAATTGTCATCGATCTGGGAACTTTATGTTTAAAAGATAAGGAAGGCAGAATTTGCACAATGAACTCAATAGTAAGATGCTCAGAAAAAATAATCGTACCAGCCAAATCACAAATGATCTGTTACATCAAAGTAGACGAAGGTATTACGGGGGAAATGGTATTCGAACCAAGTAAAAAATTCGAAAAACGACGAGAATTACCATTAGCAAGAGAAATAATCGAGATAAACGAAAACGGCGAATTACCAATCAACATCACGAATTTTGACGAAGAAGATAAAATAATATACGAAAATGAAAGACTAGGAAAACTAACTCCCATGATAGACATCGAGCTACTAAAAGTAAAAGAGGAAGGAGAAGAAGACAAACCTCTATGGACAATAGACAGCGAACTCCTAAATGAAGACGAGAAAGCTCAATTACAACAACTGTTGATGGAACATAAAGATATTTTCGCAGTATCAGATCTGGATTTGGGAACGTGCGATGTAACACTACACGCAATACCACTATCAGACGAAACGCCAATTGCACTAAGACCATACAAACTAGCAGAAGCCCAAAAGACAGTAGCAGAGCAGGAGGTACAAAAATGCTGAATGCGAAAGTTATCGAACCAAGCTGCTCACCATGGCAATTCCCAGTTGTTATTGTGAAAAAGAAAGATGGAACGCAAAGGTTCTGTATCTATTATAGGAAGTTAAATGCAGTAACCAAAAGGGATACGTATCCGTTACCAGACATCAATGAAATGTTGTTGACATTACAAGGTGCAGTATATTTCACCTCATTAGATCTAAAGAGCGGATACTGGCAGATAAAAATGAAAGAGGAAGATAAAGAGAAAACCGCATTCACCATCGGTAGAGACTTATATCAGTTTAAGAAAATGCCATTTGGATTAACAAATGCACCAGCATCATTCCAAAGATGCATGAACTTCGTTACCCACGGGATAAAACAATGCATGGTGTATATAGACGATCTGCTAATTTACTCAAGTACCTTCGAACAACACTTAGAAGATATACGAAAAGTATTTATCCGACTAAGACAGTGGAAATTAAAGCTGAAACCATCCAAGTGCGATTGGGCTAAAGAGAAAGTGACATTCTTGGGTCACATAGTATCAGCAAAAGGGAAGGAACCGGATCCCAGAAACATCGAAAAAATCAAGAATTGTCCTGCACCAAAACAGTAACTCAAATACAAGAGTTCTTAGGATCGTGCGGCTATTACAGAAAATTCATCAAAAATTATGCGGGCATAGCAAAACCAATACAAAACCTAGTTAAAAAAGATACATCATTCGTGTGGGGAGACGAACAACAACTGGCATTCGAGACATTGAGAGATAAACTAATCGAAGCACCAATCCTAGTCCATCCTGACTTCAAACAACCGTTCTTACTGGCAACCGATGCAAGCGGATACGCATCCGGTGCAATATTGGGACAATTAGACGATGAAGGAAAAGAACGCGTAATCGGGTATTATAGCAAAACATTCAAAAAGCATGAGAAAAACTACTCAGTCACCGAAAGAGAAGCATTAGCAATCATACAAGCGATTAAACATTTCAAATACCTACTGTGGGGTCATGAAATATGTATTACCACGGATCACCAGCCACTAGTATGGCTTGGCCAACATAAAGAAGCATTGAGTCGACTCATGAGATGGGCGATGCAACTACAAGTTTTTTCCCCGTTTATAAAATTCAAAGCGGGCCGAGCAAATGCGAACGCAGATTGTATGTCAAGATTCATCTTCCCAGATTTAATGGATGAAGAAGTCAGACGAATATGTATAATGATTGCGGAAGATATCGACTTCTCTCAATTAATGATCGATCAACAGGAAGATCCAGAATTAAAGTTGATAATCGAATACGTAAAAACCGGTAAACCAGAAGTCTACGAAAACGACCCACAATTAAAAGAACATATGGACAAGCACCGACACAGATATGTAATTGAGAGAAAGTGGTTATTAATAGCAGATGGTGAGCAAAGACTAATGGTAATACCCGAAAATAGACGAAAAGAATTGTTAACTCAATATCACGATGGAAAATTGGATGGATATATGTCGGTAAAGAAAACACTCTCAAGGATGAAACAGAAATACTTTTGGCCAAATATGTCTGAATCCGTAAAAGATTGGATAAAAAATTGGCTCATTTGCGCAACAAGGAAAAACACCGGAGTAAAATGGAAAGCACCACTAAAACCTATGCCAGTACCAGCCGAACCCATGACAATGATATCGATGGATATATTAGGACCACTACCAGAAACCTTAAACGGAAATATATATATATATTAGTTGTCACAGACTACCTGACAAAATTCCCAGAGACATTTGCAATGAAAGACCAAAAGGCCAAAACGATAGCAGAAAAATTGGAGGAAGAAATCTGTTGTAGATACGGAACTCCAAAGCAAATATTAACAGACCAGGGAACGAATTTCATGAGTGAAATAATGAAAGAAGTGACCAACTACTTCAAGATAGCAAAGTTGAGAACGTCACCGTATCACCCACAATGTAACGGATTAACAGAAAGATTTAATGGGACATTGATACAAATGCTGTCAAACTATGTAGATAGATACCAAAGAGACTGGGACGAATACATCAACCTATGTTTAATGGCATACAGAATGTCAATACATGCTGCAACCAAAATGAGCCCATTCAAACTAATGTATGACAGAGAGTGTAATATGTCGATGGATCTAGAATATCAGCCACCAATATCGCAGTATATGGAAGAGGATGATTATGTCACAAAATTCAAAGAAAGGATGCAAGAAATATGGAGAACGGCAGGGTTGAACATCAAATTTAATCAAGAAAGCTATAAAGATCTACACGACCAGAAGAGGAACGTTAAACCGCATACCTTTAACATAGGTAATTGGGTAATCATCGAAACACCGGAATTGATCCCGGGTACAACCAAGAAATTACAAAGAAACGGAAAAGGACCGTACGAAATCCTATATGCAAGCAAAACCAACGTGAGAGTGAAATTGGTAAGCAACCCATTCACCAGACCAATATATGTGAATGTAGCAAGATGTAAAGCAATACCAAGAACAATAACAGCCTAACCAGAAGAAAGACGTATAATGACACGGTCTCAAACGGCAAGGATATCAATGCTCAGATGTATCAACCAGGATTTTCCTCACATAGACCCAAACGAATACGATGAAGACGAATACCAAGAATATGATGATGAAGAATGGGAAGACCACCACACGGGAAAATTAGAACCGGAGACAGCAGAATGTATTGTGAAAGAGGCTAAGGCCTTACTACCAGAGTGGTCAAGGACGCGACGAGCCAAGTACCCAACATATAACCACAATAATAACAAACTGGCCAATTCTATTTACTATCGGTGACAAAGAAAGTAATACTCCGCTTCACACAATCATGCAGACGAACAATCATGAAAGAATGCAAGAAATAATCAATATATTGAAAAAATTGAGAAAATCAGTCGATCCAAGAAACGAAGACGGAGAAACCCAA
Organism: Schmidtea mediterranea; assembly: GCA_022537955.1. NCBI lineage: Eukaryota > Metazoa > Platyhelminthes > Tricladida > Dugesiidae > Schmidtea > Schmidtea mediterranea. Next base: position 168,168,924 of record CM039680.1, read on the forward strand.
CTAATGATCGCAGCAGGCAGAGACATCCCAACATGGATAATCAAAGCCTTACTAAAAGCAGGAGAGATGTGACAGCAACAGATAATAAAGGGAATACGGCATTGAAATGCGTAATATTAACGAACATGCCAAAAAATCTGGGAGCGATGTTAGACAATATTACCAAAGAAAATATCGATAACTTAGAAGATCTACCCGATCTGTTACGTGCTGCATTAGAATGCAATAAGCAAGAGATGGCAATAAGACTAATCCAATGGAAACGACCCGATAACGGTAAATGGACAATAAATACCAACCAAACGTATGAACAAGGAGAAAACGAGTTCATGAAATTAGCCTTATTTCAGTACAATACGTTGGTAGCAATATACGAATTAATCAAAAGAGGAGATCTGTTATTAACAAACTTCAGCGGAACCGAACAACAGGTATTAAGAGAGAAACAACAATTGTTTAAACTGATAAGAGAATTCCGACACAAAGAAAAATATAAAGCTTGGGAACTACATCAATGTTCTAATTTAATGAGTCAATTCAGTCATATTTAACGGGTCTATCAGAAAATCATATACAACCTACAAGCCAATCGAAATATTCGCCAGACGTTAGCAAGCGAAGATAATAAACGGGAAGTTTTTAACCGATTTTGGATAACGCAAAAAGATCAGTTAAACGAGATAGTACGAGCAGCAAGACAAATAATGCCCGCAAGATTCGGATTGCAGAATAAAACACAAATCCTCACAAGATTGGGAATAATAGCACAATCATACGCCATCGGAGACGAAATCGACCCAGATACAGAACTCATAATGCGAAGGTTGCCAAGAGCCTTCACCTTAACAATGCCATCAGCAATGATACCGCTACATACCGCTATACATCAACGGCAAGACAATCGCAGTCTAAAAATTATAAAACTATTAGAAAAATGCGGAGAAAAATCGAATAAAAGAGGAAAAAACGGCAAAACAGCTTTAATGTACGCTGCACTATCTGGAGTAAAAATGGCAGTAATACAAGAACTAATAAGAACCGGATCAGAACTAACGGAGAGATCAGATGATTGGAGTAGCATACTTGATTTAGCAACAAATGAACCAAATGTAGCAATGATAAAATTTATAACAGAAAATGCAACGAGAAGAGAAATAGAAGAACTTTGTGCGGATACCCAACGGTTATCGTGGAGAACCATTTATCGAAATAAAGAGGCAATAAAAATCTTATTAAATTGGAAAATACCAAGATCCGACGAATACGCAATAGATGTAAATGAAAGATATGAAGACGGAGAAAATGCGCTATTAAAAAAGCTAATGATAAAAGGAGGAAACCCCAAAATGATAATGATGATACTGCAACGAACAGAGTTAAGATTTACCGACAAAATCAGAGAACAAATGAGAATCGGAAATGGAAAAACGGAACTCGTTAACCTGGTAGAAAATTGGAAAGTCACGAAAACAAGAGTTCGAAAGGAACGGACGTCATTAGATGAAATAATCAAAGCAAGCGACAAAGCAATAGCAGCTTATAAAGCATTAATTAGAAAACTCAATGTCGGGGACGACATTTCAGCGAAGACCGAGGGAGATACTGATAATAATGACGAAAATGACGAAGACGAGGATAACGGAGAAGACGAACGAAACGATGAAAACGGAGAAAGAAACCAAAGAGATAAAATAGAGCAAAGAAACGACAGGCATAACAACCACGAAAACAAGAAAAACGACAAAAATAATAGAAACGAAAACAAAAAATCGAATTATGAAAAACGAACCGTATGCCTACCTAAAATAGAACTAAATTGGAAAAATAATCTATTAACATTCTCAATCGTCATAACAACCTGGAAATTAGCAGTGGCCCAATACATACTAAACGACAGTCGGAGAGACAAAGAAAATATAATAATAAAACCTAATCATGTAAAAATAACAAACATCGAAGGATAAGCAATAACTCAAGTATGTATAACAAGAATCCAACAGAGCTGGATAGGAGACAAAATATGCGATAAGGATATGGCAAACCTAAAAGACCCCATATACATAAAAGGGATAGAAGCCCGACGAAGATATCGAATATGCGTATACAGAAATAAGAAACGCCCAAGGAGATGCGTAATTAAAAGAGCCCCGAGAGAATCACGGGATAAAGGCACAAGATCGACAACAAAAAGAACAACGAAAGTAACCACTGAAAAATCGTGGATAACAACAACCAAAGACAACAACCGCGCAGTGAACTTCATACAAGAGGAGACGAACAACACCAAATCCACCAGGAATAACGTTGAAATAGAAAAAGCGTATACGCACAAAGTAAACAAAATATGCATAGCAGAAATCAACGGCCGAAGAATGGGTCAATGCCAAAAAGCCACGCTAAACTCAGGAGATCAGCTAATAATACGAGGATTATACCTACAAACAGAATATAGAATCTGTACACCCAGACCAGAAGCGAAGCCTACAAAATGTGCAACAGAGAAGGTGGTAAAGGAAACAACAGTGAAGGCCACAATTCAATGGATAACGGGGCGTGCCATAACAACATTAGACCTTGACCAACAAGGAACCACCATTGAAGGAAGAAAATTAATAATAACACAAGATCAACAGATAATGAGGAAACAATTATGCATAAAAGAAACAACGAACGAGGAGAATGAGATACTTCAATGCAAAGCTTACCAAAATCACCCAAACGAAACAACCAAACGAATAGTAGAAACAAGTTACTCAGTATGTGTATGGAGAAACCCAAGTACACCAAGATGTCCTCAACAAAAGAAAAATGAAAAGCCAACGATAAAAACAACCACAGTAACATATGAGGACGAAAAGGAAAACACTACGAAAAAGGAAAATGAAACCAAAAATAAAGAAGAAGACAGATACATCTAAGAAGCCCAGATGGAAAGAATAATGGAACTAATCGAAAAAAACCAAGAGCCAACCGCAATAGAACAAACCATGAGAAAAAACATCATCACGATAACTGAAGATCCAATAGAAATTCCAAACTGGATACGAATAGTGTGGATTGCGAGCATAATAATAAGTGCAACAGCAATCGGTATCGCAATGAGCATAACAAAGGCATTCAACAGATATAAAATCAGACAAGCGAAGATGGAAATAACCAGGGAAAAATTAAAAACAAAAGAGCAAAGATGGTGGAACGAGGGGTTTCGACAAGTCGGGACCCCTCATAAAATACAAAGGGTATAGGTAAAGGGCTTATGAGTGTATATAATGTATAAAATATAGATATATAAGTATTATAAAGCGGTATATGTAATATATAAAACCCTGTAAATTAATGTACAAAATAAGGTGAAACATGAATAATAAGTGTAAATTAAGGAAGATGGAACAAAATTACCAAACCGGCCTGAACAACGAAACTCTGATCGAAATGTGGAAACAACAATATAATGCGCTAACGAAAACACTAAATATGCTACAAGAACAATGGACATGAGAACGAGTTGATTATGAAACAAAGTAACAACGTAATGAATAGAATCAGAGAAATATACGAGGAAGTGCCAAAACCTTGCAAAATAAGGTTTAGAAAAAACATAGGCAGAAGTCGCGACCAGAAAACAAATAAAAAGGGCTAAAAATAATATTATAAGAAAATAGTAATAAAAATAAAATCCAAATATAACATAAATAGTATATCAAAAAATAAAGAAAAATATATAAAAAATAATAAAAACAGTTTAAAATTATTAAAATAATAAAAAAGCCCGAAAAATCGCGAAAAATCGCCCATTGGTCGCACACAAGCAAAAAAATAGTATATATACAGTGATGAAATTCATTATTTTCAACTTATACAAAATTTTTGAAAAAACAAAACATCACAACAATATCAAGAGTAAGGACTTATATTGATTGTAAATTTGTAAAATTTTTATTTTAATCTGTTACCAATGAATTTGTTTCTAATTAAATGCTCGTAGTGTCTTATGCTTTTATTAATTCACTATCATTTATATGCTTTATATATGTTCGAGTCCCGTAAATACTATACGATGTATAGAAATAGCAGTCCATGGGACGGATTTCGTGCCGGCTGGTGGGTGAAAACCTCAAGTTGAGCTCGCGGGTCATGCCTCGTGGACGCCTCGGCAGTCCGCAGTCGGGTCTGGCAATATGCACAGGACCGCTACGCAGGGCACCGTTGTACAACTCGAGGCGGCTGCTAAAAAGTGGCCGGAGCGAGTAGAAATAAAATCAAGGGAAGAGCGCCAATTCAGTTAAGGGTATATTCAGGAAGATCACGGATTAGAAAATTAACAATATAAGTGTCGGAAGTTTTATTCGTTCTAAAACAATAATTCATACATAAACACCAACAGCTACAGGCTTTGGTCTCGGGAAAGGACCCCAATAACACATTGATATATCTGCCGACGACGAACGAGAGTTCTCTGAAGTGAGGAATGAGTCCCATAAATCTTCCATAAGCACATAGACTGCGAAATCGACTGAATCAACCGGAATTAAACACTGACGTTTCACACGAGAGATAGATGGCTGAGTTCGACCAATAAATATCCAAAATACATAAATATAATCAATCCGCATTGACGTACTATCTAACAGTAGATTAATCCATTTGCAGAACTTGGTGATATAAGAAAATAAATCAAAAACATCCATTAGCCAATAAGTATAAAATTCCACGAGTTGAATAAGCTGCCGAGTAATTCCCACCAGTAGATTCTGAAAATCCATAATTCTAATATCGATCTGCACAAACATCACTGTTGAGCAACACATACTGATTACACAAATGATCAATTCTTAGCAGCCACCGCTAACATCTGATAACACAGCGACACGGTCGACTGAACGGTATAATATAATCAATAATTTTAGTAATCTAGGATTTATAAATATCGTTGATAGCATAGATATTACGTTAATAAATTTAAATATCTAGAACTAATAAAAATCGTCGATAGCATAAATGTTACTTTAATAAATTTAATAAAATAAAACTAATAGAATAGACATTTATTTAATAAATCTAATAAATTAAAATCGGTAAAAATCATTAATAGTATAGGTATTTCTTCAATAAATTTAATAAATGAAAATTGATAATAATCACTAATGTTAATTATTATTTAATAAAATTCAGTAAACTAGAAGTAACAGTAGTCATTAATGCGGTAAACCTTGATATAATCTCTAGGAACAAATAATGTGGTGGCCTCGTAATGAGTACCCGAAAGCTTTTACTAATCCCAATTCGGAAAAATTGATTGATTAATAAAATTATTAATATTACTTATTTTAAAATAAACCATAATGATAGTAATTCTTTTCCGGCGATGTATATTAGTTTCTAGGGTAGAGGGTAATCATTAATAACAGCAACGGGAGCGAAACTTATTATGGGACAAAACGTAGCAATACCAGGAGGGGCGTGTATTAAATTTGGTTAACATAACGGGAAATAATGGATCCAGGAGCTAACTCATTAAATAAACATTTGAACCCCCTCCTGCTACTGTTCCGTCCATCTACCCCCCACCTTTCAGTAACCTTCGTTTCTAAAAATATTTTTTTTTCTTTTCTTTAGAATGAATAATAACGTCAATTCGGAAGTAAATAGCCTATCAAGGATTCCCCGACTTTCCCCGTCGGTCATCGCACTTCGCCAGAGGCTCGAGGACCTGAAATCGAAGTACAACTCTTTGAGAAGCAAGTACGAAAGGGTCAAAGGTACTTGGTCCTCCCCGGAAGCCACCCAAGGCTTACACCGGAAAATCGAGAGACTGACCCGCACTAGGGAAGATTTGATCACAGAGACACGCAGCCAACGGCTGCTGATCAAAGAGCAGGCCACGGCCCTTCGTCAGGCCTTCACGGACGTAGAACTCCAAACTCTCGTCACTAAAAGCGTCCGGGCTCGCCAACTAAATATAATTCCGGAGCACCATCTACCGCTAGCCGGACTTCCCACAATCCCAATCACCTCAGTTCTCCCACCAATCGAGTTGCCCCACATTCCGGTGTCAGCACCGCCTACGAATCCCGTCCATCGACGGCCAAATCGAAATCGACGACGTCGAGACCGTCGTCGCAGAGAAGTGGAGTCGCTGAGAGAAACGGAGCCATTCGAAGGCCCGTGCCGGATCGACGATCTACCGCCCCCATACCGGGAATTCGAGATTCCGGGGCTAGATCCGGATATCCTCTACGCTCCCAGCATCATCTTCGCATCGCCCTCTCGATCCATCCACATTAATCTCGTGGATGAGGATCCTGATCCTATCCGAGTCGCCCGGTTCTCGACCATCTGGGGTTGGACCTCGAAGACATCGCCGTCCTCACAGGTGATGTTCCTAGTAATACTCCTCCGACGGAAATTGCGGGACCCTCCACTCGTATTGAGGGCAGCTATCGAACGAATCCTCCGCCTTATCGACCGGCCAAGCGAAGGTGTCTACCCACCGACATCGACGCCGAGGAAGATTAAATTGGAGACGGGTTATGTTCCCTCAGTCCGAGAGTTCTCTTGTATAGACTATCTGCTTCTGTAAATATAGCATCAATGTGTAGTACATTTAATATAACTTACTTGCATTTTCTTTTGTTTTCTTTTCTGTTGAGACTAAATTAATCATTTTGGGGATTAGAAGAGGCGAAGCACCGATAATAATGGATATCGCAGAAAGTTTTGTAAACGGATGTCGGGACACCAATGTTCTCCACAATTTTCTCGACGTAAATAACGTAGAATAGAGGTTAGGAATAGGTTAAGAAGTAAAAGGGTAAGTCCTTCTATTGGCAGCAGATAATCCGGGAAAGCGAAGGTCCTTCGAGGAGTAGCGTTAGCAATGACGCTCACCTGCTCGAATGGCATTCGGCTATTGCGTACAGTACCAACATGATTTCGGTCATGGGTACGCAATGGTTATTAAAATCGTGCGGCGTATTAGGAAGATATCCCTAGTAGTTAAACGAGAAGGTCATGCCAATAGGATAAGTGATATAGTACGCTGAAAATTCCTATACGTCCAACACTACCAGCAAACTATCCCTTACCATTACGAACTATTACCAATAATCCGGATTTATTTATAGTAATGAATCTACTAGTAACTCATCCAAAGAAAACAAAGAGATATCCCAAGACCAAATTCCAAATCATTTGACAATTAACAAGGTTCTTTTGCGATTATATATTAGTATTCTTATTGAATTTATTAAAGCGTTGATTGCTGTAGTTTATTATATTATTGTAAATTTACACACCTATATAACATTCATCCCAGAACGTCCCGACACATCTTTTTACCGGAGACTCGGCTGGGCTCTAACAAATTCCGAAAATATCTTTCGTGTAATAGAAAAAACAACAAATCCCACACATCATCCATTAAAAATCATAAACCATAAATAACAATATGTATTCTTCTGGAAATGTTTCAATTTAACTCCAATGCATTTCATTAAACTTTCCCACGTCAATCTCGATAGCGAGTAGCAGTAACAAGGATCAATACTGAAATTCTAGAGACATACATTCCGAAAACTCTCGAAAACATCTGCCAATAATAAAACGTCCAGGTTCAAGTAATGCATCATATAGTCTTCAATGGTCTTGCACTCCAATAAATCCCATGATTCATCCGCGTACTTGTAATCTTTTTCAGTTAGGTCGTTCATTTTCAGGCGATTATAGAACTTAGAAATGGGTGGTAAACGAGTCTCGAGCATTTTCTTTTCAATATAATCATAACTCGTTCCGGAAATATATTCATAGGGATATATTCCTTTGCGAACATTCCCTAAAAATTGTGGGTAAAATTTCTTGAAAAGTTTGGTTTCAGATACAAGAGACGATAAATAATCAAGTGGGAAAGGCATCATCCTGAACGAATCTAAAAACCTTAGGGATCCAACCGAGAAAGAAATATATTTCTTATCGGTGCTTGGAAGAATCATGGTTATTTTTGGAGCGAGTGGAAGAAAAATCAGATGATTATCATACCCACTTCCAGCATGAAAGTAAATAGGAACTAATGTATTCCTCTTGGCTTTCAAATTACATTCACTATGTGCCGCTCCTCGATAATTATTTTTCTCGATGTAGAGATTATGATCCAATACTTTATCCTTACCTAAGTTCTTATTGCAATAAAAACAATATAAAGATTTCTTGTATTCCTCCTTTTGTTCCTCGCTGACATCAATATGGAAATCAGTCTTGAGTAATTTTTTGAATTCCAAACTCAAATCGTTGATTGTGTCAGTATACTTTAAAACCGCATTTTCTCATTTATATACCAAATGTCGGTCTTCCATCAAATGGGGATAATTACTCTTTATATATATCGACTAACCAAGTCCAACCTGTTCGCTTTTCACATCATTATAATTTTCGAGTTTATTACACCTTCAAAATCATTATAACAAGCCTAATGGAACTTTATTTTTAAATTGATAATTAGTAAATTCATGGTACTTTTTATGGTAGAAAGATGCAATTCCCTTCCCGTGCTGAACGCAAAGGTGTTGGTGACTAATTAATGCACTCTCCAACTTGAACGACGCGAAACAATTCAAGCACGGGAAACAGGCGTCCATCCTGATGTTGGTGAGAAATACAGCGACGTTCTTGCACAAGTCGTAATAGTTTTTGTACAGAAATAAATTACATCCTTTAGGATCCAAATGGTCTCGATAAATAATCCAGATCTTCTTTTTATCGTTGATTTTTATCATTAATTGCTCATTCATTTTCTTCTTTATAATTTGACAAGGTTTTTGAATCGATGTTTTTATATGATCATCTGAAAACTCATCATTTTCATCATTTTCATCATTTTCATCATTTACATCATTTCCATCATTAAAATCATTTCCATCACTAGCATAATCAGCACCGGAAGCAAGAACATCTTTGCATTTATGATTATTAGATATCTTCTGCGTTTTGAATTCCTTTGAGCAGTTTGTGCAGAATAATTTTTGGTTCTACTTTGACGGAGATTAGTGTTGTTGTTGTGGTTCTTGTGGTTGTTGTTGTTGCGATTCTGGTTTAATTATTTTCTTCCTGAGTCTTCTAAACTCAGATTCCGAGTGGTATTGTGATGGGAGATCGAGCTCTTTCCGTAATTTTATGAATGCCGATGCACTTATTCCGATTTTGCGACAATTTTTTCTTGGTTTAAATTAGGATGTTTGTTTTTCATTTCAATAAATTCCACATATTTTCGATACTTGCATTGCTTTCGCATCTTCTTCTGACACTGAATTATTTTGCTTAAGAAATAATTCCGCTGTATCTAACATCTATTTTTATAAAATTAATATAGCTTTCGATAACATGTCTTAACGTCTCTAAACGTGTTCTTAAGGTGTCTTAACGTATTCTGGCCATTCTCTCCCTATACTTTTCCTTTAATTCTCTGATTAATTCCTTCTTTACTTGCTTTTCATTCCAATTTAAATTATTTAAATTTTTGATTTCCTCGATGTTATGATTTATTTTTGGGATTATTCGATTCGATTCCTCTATTTCATTTGTTGTTAAAACTGCATCTTCCAATGCTTTTTGTTTATATAAATAAAGTTTATTTATTGGGGTTGTTATTAATTTTATCGTGCACTGGGTATTTCCTCTCAACGAAAACCGGAAAAAATTCTCCATTATCCATTTTACATGTAACTTTTTTCAACGATAGTTATTATATTATTAATATCATTATAAGATTGACCAGACACCTCATCATACGAGACATTTCATCATTGCAACATTTCATCATTATAGCAATTCATCATTGCACATTTGAACATTATGAACTGTTATTTCTATGCAAGGCCAGTTTTTCTGTGATCTTAAGATCACAGGCATCTTAGTGATGAAATGTTATGGTGATGAAATACTATAATGATGAATTGCTATAATGTTCAAATGTGCAATCATGAATTGCTATAATGATTAAATGTCTCAATGATGAAATGTTGCAATGATGAAATGTCTCGTATGATGAGATGTAAGGGAACCCATTATAAGTATATATTTCCAAAAAGAATCTTAAAACACGCCAAATATTTTCAGCACTTATATTTCTTCTTACAACAATATAATCATAATAATGATTCCTGATTTATATCCCTGTAAACATTTCATTTTAATTTTTATTTTTATTTTCAATACATTGTTTAAAATATGTTTTCGAGACTTTATTTCTAGATCTCGTTATAATCGTACGTACTTTTTTGGGAATATTTATAAAAACTTGTTTATTTTTCATATCCAAAAAAATTCTGATATAAACCACCAATATTTAAACTACTATTATTAACAATGGTGGGTTACAGGGTTTCGTTATTTGTTTATCTTTATTGCTACCCCAGTAACGCCATACAAAATGTTACTCTGACTACCACTCGACACCCGTTGTTAGGCAACGTTGGAAATGTGCTCGAGCGGGTGGATTGTCCGCAAAATGTGAGTGCTATTGCTAATACTGTAATTGCTCGGACAACCCTCTGATAAATTACAGGAATTCTATCATGATTTCTGGACTATCTTACACATGAGTCAACACAATCAAACAACAATATATATATATATATATATATATATATATATATATTATCCATGAGTTACAATGCTTGCAAATTTGATTTGGGCTGAGTCAGTAACCGTGCGGCACGGCGCCTGGCGCTTTCCTTGCGTCCTGGACGAGAGTGGGTATTTACGGTGGTTGCTGGGTTCGAGACCGAGGTTGGAGTAGCTGCCGACTCCCGATAGGCTAACTGAGCCGGTGCGAACACGAGCGGATAAGTAACAACCGCTCCCTCTTGACTGCCCGACAGGGCGACCTCCAGTCCTCGTATTTGCGTACGTAAGCTTTGATTTATTTGCTTTTCTTCTGCCCATCCCTTCTGAGCAGCTGTGAGTCTCTGATATAGGGGTTTTATTCTTGCTGGATCTATCCAGGTGGCTCGGGTTTGTGTACTTCTCGAGTCAGCTGGATAATCTGATCATACAGAGTCTTGTTATTTTGTATTTGTGATTTTCAATTTTGATATTCGATGGAGTTGTGAATTTTATCTTCGTCAACTTGATTTTGAAGATTCCTCTTTTATGTAAATTCTAATCTTATCTTAGGGACGTTGGGACTGTTGATTTGAATGTTATTGGCCAAGAGTAATTGAGTCTTTAAGTTTCATCGGAATTATTATGATTTTGATTACCGTAAGTCTTTTGATTGTCGCGGGCGCTTTTTTTGGGTTAGCTTCATAATTTTGATCACTAAGTAAAAATCTTTAATTAATAACCTGAAATTATAATTTATACCCTACGTAATAATACCATCAATTTGTAATCATAATTAATAATAGAAATGTTTAAATAATAATGTAACTTTATAAGTAATAATAGGGATTTGTAAATAAACTATGAATTGTATGATTGAGCGCATGATTTTCTTAACTAATAACACGAATCTACAACTAATAATTGATAGTTAATAATAAATTTAATTAATGACTTGAATTTAAAGATATGAATTGATAATTGATAATATGAACTTGTAGTAAAGGTTTATAAGTGATAATATAAATTTATAATTAATAATATGAATATGAATTTACGATTAATAGTATGGGTTTACCATTAATAATATGAATTTACAATTAGTATTATGAATTTATCATTAATAATAGGAATTCACAATTAATAATATGAATTTACCATTAATAAAAAGAATTTATAATTAATAATATGAATTTATAATTAATAATATGAATTTATAATTAATAATGTGAATTTATAATTAATAATATGAATTTACCGTTAATAAAATGAATTTACAATAGGGATAGTATAAATATGTAATGGATGACATAAATTAATAGCATGAATTTATAACGAATAGCAATGATTTTATTTAATTGCCCGTCACCTTCCCTTAATTGACCTTAAGCGCATTTTGTGTTCAAATTATATTTAAAGAGTGCCCACTGGACTACTCGGTGTGATAATTTTGAGCCGTGTGTGAAATATTTAGGTCGAATTAACAGAAATCGAGAAACGAGGAAGTAGCCAAAAGACCCCTTCCTTATTTCTCCTTTCTTCTATACGGAATAATATTGACGTTCCAACCCCTGCGTTCCGCACGCCGGGTCTTCACGGGCACAGATCATCGGCGATATTCCACGCACTTACACAATTCTGAATTATATGTTGATTTTGCTGTCTTGCGATAGGTGTTGGCTGTGGGCCGGAGAAATTTCGACAGATTAATTTTATTAAATGCATAAAACAACATTATAAATATTTATTGAAGTATATTAAAAGTAAAATACAAAGTTACCATATCCATTCCAATAAAATTTTCATAAAAATACCTCTCCCCCCACGCCAACGTCCAATCAGAGCTCTACCGAGGTTGCAAGGATGTGACGTGGAGAGAGAGTTCCAAATAAAACTACTTCTCACCTAAAAATTCAAAATAACTCAAATCGATTTGAAAAATGGTTTTAAAATTAACTAAAATTTGATTTCTCAAAATTGGTTAAAGCTGGTTAAATTTAATGTGAAAATGCATCGGTATTTATACCTATTTTCTGTCCCTAACCTCGAGTGTTAAATTTGATGTAGTAAAACAAAATTCGACCTTGTTATTTTCTAATGTATTCTAATCTTTAATTTTATCATTTTTTTAATTTATTTTAATAATTTTTTATTTAGAATTTTTATTGAATTATTTCTAATTCAGATTTTTTGATTTAAATTTCATTTTCATGAACTTTTATTGATTTATCAATTTTCGGTCGAATTTGTTGGGTTTTCATGTTATATTTGTATTTGTATCGTGCGGATCTTGTTGCATTTTGTTATTATTTTAATTTATTTTTATGTTTATTATTTTATATGTAATTCTCTTTTTTCTCATATTTGATAGGGTTTAATTGATGTTTTAATAGGTTTATTTAAATTTGCATGTTATGTTTGCATGTGTGTTACCGATCCATTTAAACATTTTCCAAGGCCGTTTGTGTTCTGGCCCAACAACAATCATAATAAAATATTTTCCACTATAAGGAATTAAATATTCCCCTGTAAAAATAATCTGTTTGTTTTCAATTACAAAAGAATGCTTACCTAATATTTGTTTGATTTCCCGATATTTCAAAAAAGATATATAGGTTTTATCTCTAATACTTTTGGTGGGTTACTGGGTTTTGACGTTTGTTTTTCTCTTCCTATTGTTACCCCGGTAACGCCATATAAATATTTTCTAACTACCACTCGGCACCCGTTGCTAGGCAACGTTGGAAATGTGTTCGAGTGGGTGGATTGTCCGCAAAAAGTGAGCACTATTACTAATACTGTAATTGCTCGGACAACCCTCGGACAACAAGCGTGAATGCTCATGACCTTTCTGTAGCAATTTAATATTATTCCCATTTTTAACACATCACTTCTAAACGAATTAACAATATTTATGTATAATTTAATTTAATTCATAGACAAAGCAGGGCAAATTAGACAATATGGTAATTTAGTTCGATTCATAAGCAATCTAAGACAAATTAATTGGGTTTATTTGCTAGGCGGGCCGCTCTGCGTCGGGCGCGTTCTTTACGCCCCGGCCTGTAACTATTCGAGGGTACCGTTGATTGAGTTACCACTGGCGTTGGGTTGTTGACTGAATCTCGGTACGTCAATTGTGATGGGGCGAAGATAAGAGGGTAAGTCACCGCTTCTCCCTCACGACTGGCGGCCAGGGCAACTTCCAACCCCTTTATCTGCGTCCGGAGGTTCTGATTCAATTGCTGTTCTTCGGCCCAGCCCTTCTGAGCGGCAGTGAGTCGTTGATGGAGCGGTTTGAGCTTTGCAGGATCCACCCAGGTGGATTTCACCTGTTGGACCTCTTTCGTGAGTTGAATAATCTGCTCATATAGAGCTTTGTTTGACTGTTGGGCGCGGGACAATTCCTTCTGTAGAATTTGAATAGGTTCCATTTCTAATAAAGTGAATGATTAAAGGTGGGAGATTACTAACAGGACATAATTATATGAACTATATTTAAACAAACAAACAAATAGAAAATTATTTACGAAAAATTAAAAGTTCCAAACTAATCATCAAAAGTACACTTATTTTTATTTATTATCAAATCAAGGTTTAATCAAAGTTGAGTTTTCAATTGCTTCTCAATGGATCAGGGAAAGCCCTTCTCTACCCATTCTTCCGGCGTATAGCCAGAGATGGACATAGTTGGCCGTTTGGTGTTGCGGGTTCGGACCGTTGTTGATTGAGAGGCGCGTGTGGCCGTGCCTGGTTGAGGGTGCCAATAATTGTTGGCGATCCGACCCGCCAGCAGGTCCTCCTCGACGTTCGCCAGATACTGGCGAGCCCGGACCACATGTACGTCCACCTGGCGTTGGTGGGCCTCCAACTGTTCGAGGAGCCATTGAGTCTGTCGGTGAATTTCTTCGACCGGGCTCCACTCTTCGGCCAGCTCTTGACCCAAATTGTCTCCGATGGGGAATCTTGGCGGGGGAAATTCTGGGCATCTCTCTTGTCTGTAACGTGACCAGGCCCATCTCCACCGGTCCGCAAGGGAAGTCGGCATGTAATTCCTTGGACTAAGGCTTTCTAAATGAAAATCATTAACTATATGTACGAATTTTTCTCAAAAAAAAATAGATGATTAAAATATTTCTAATTGATGACTTTGGGGGACTCTACTGGAAATTTAAATCTGTCCCGTCCCGAAGGTAAAACCGAACCAAATCTTACGGTTCCGGGGTTCTTTAACGTTAAATTATTCCCATTTTCTTTATTGGAGTATTTTTCGCGATATATAATTTTTATGGATTTTTCAAATATCATGATGTATATAAATTTATTACAATCTCCATGCTGACTATTAAAAATGATTTTCCTTTATTTAACACCTAAAATAAATAACTGTCTGCCGCGTTTTAGGGTAATACTACCAAGGTTTGGCCGGCGAAATCTTTTGTAACCTATTCATCCCATGCTTCTCTGCTAGAAATCAACATTGTATGTGAAGGGGGCACGACTACATTTCATTATATCAAAGTAATTACTTGAATTTTAAGAAAATATTTTCGACAGCCAACCCACTAGATACCCAATTTTATTAGACCAGCTCTTTTCCTAATAACCAATTACTGAAAATTATTTTTTTTCTTTAAAATACTGCATATGCGATATGATTGATAATTTTTCGAGAGATTCCTGGACCTTTTTATGATTAAATCAAATGATAAATACGGAGTATGTTGACAAGTGACGTGTGGGTAGGTTTGATAGAACTAATGGTAATTAAGAAATGGTCAAAATGGCTGTTACTAGAGTGAGGTGAATAAATTCTATGAGGGGGTCGTGATATCTGAGGTTTAATAGACTAGATCCAATGGGTTGGGAATCGAACTACCAATGATGCGACGATACTTGCGGGGGTAATAAGATGAATGATAACAACTTATGTTAGCGGTGACAGGACTACCATGAATATAATTTGGATGTAAAGAGCGATCGCTTAAATTTTTTTTTTTTTTTTTAAAAAAAAATCATTTATAATCATCAATTAAATATAATTTATAAGAATCTTACCCTCCGTTATCCTGTCTTGCATCGTCGTGGCCTCTTCGTTAGGAATCCCAGGCGCCGACGCTACCTTGTAAATTTGTTGCGAATTCATACTCGATAAAATAAATCCAAAAAGATTGTCTTTGATTCGAGATTGCGATTGCGTTTTATTTCGTCAATAGAGTGGGTGTGTCTCGCACTTATTCACTGACACATGATGCTTGTCGATAGCAAATAATCGATTGATTTTGATAGATTATTTAATTGGCGATAAGTAGAGGGACGACGTAAATTGCGTAAATATTTAGGTTAGATACGATATCCGTTGGTCGAGTGATTGGCGAGTCAGTTTGTTTATAATTTACATTGGACTTTCTATTGGTTTTGAAGATTCACCGAAAATCGTTGACATCAGAATCTATTGATATGAAAAATTTTGTGGTGATCGGTTTTCAGATAATTTGATGCTATCTTAGAATTCGTTTCGATATATTATCTAGTAAGTCTTTTTTATGCAATTATTCCTTACCATAATGAATTTCCTTTAGCTGACGATGGATGACAATGAGTTCGGAAACCTATTCTCGTTTTGGATTATCCTTATCTCTTGGGATTAATTTATCAGATGATTTATTGTTTTTGAGTCGTCGCTGATCGTCTGGTAGGTGGTGTTACCAGTTTAATTAATTAATTTCGCACAGTTTTTTAGAGATTTTTGGGATTTCAATGGAGTCTTATTACTTCAGGTATCGTATGCATTTTTATGGTGAAACTGATTTAGTAAGTGGGTATTAATTTTTTAATGAAATAAAAATTTTCAAAGGTCTTTAATATTATCTTTACATTTTTAAAGAGTAAGGTAAACTTTTCATAATGTTTTTAACAGTTACAGTAATTCCGTTATTTACTTCGATAACTTTTATCGACTCTTAAAAGTTTACGATGATTACTTTATGATTTTTAACATAGGACCAATTGCTAGGGTGGTATGCTCGCAATAATCGCTTAATAGTTAGAATTATTCCTATAAACCGTATCAGTGGGTTATGGTAATAGTTTGAGACTATAGTCGATTTAATTTATAATGATTTCGTTCTTTATAAGGGCGTTCGAAAAAGGTGCGTCTATGCTCTGACTTAGAATCTGACTAAATTCTTTACTTTACTAGGAATTTGAAGTGATTTGTTTAATGACAAGTAGAAATCTTTAATTTAAAGTTAAGTTAATTTGTTAATTTATTTCATTTTCATAGCAGCGATTTCATATTGATTTATTCCCCGTAACCTTTTCCTTTAATAAGCCTTAAACGCATTTTATGTTCATATTATATGTAATGAGTGCCCACTGGACTACTCGGTGTGATAATTTTGAGCCGTGTGTAAAAAAAATTTAGGTCGAATTTAAAGAAAACGAGAAACGAGGAAGTAGCCAAAAGACCCCTTCCTTATTTCTCCTTTCTTCTATACGGAGTAATATTGACGTTCCAATCCCTGCGTTCCGCACGCCGGGTCTTCACGGGCACAGATCATCGGCGATATTCCACGCACTTACACGAATCTGAATAGTATGTTGATTTTGATATTTTGCGGTGTATCTTTGGCTGTGGGCCGGAAAAATTTCGATAATAAAACAATTAATTTTATAAAAACAAGTTAATTTTATGCATTATAAATATTTATTAATATATTAAACAATGTAACAAATTACTTGCCAAAATCATCATACAAAAAAATTACAAATACATCCCTCCCCACGTCGACATCCAAGCAGAGCTCTACCGAGGTTGCGAGGATGGGACGTGGAGAGAGAGTTTCCAAATAAAACTTCTGCTCACCTAAAAATAGTCTCGAAATAGATTTTTAAAATTAGTCAAAATTCGATTTCAGAATCGGTTTGAAAAATGGGTTAAATGGTTAAATTTTATGTGAAAATGCATCGGTATTTATACCTATTTTCTGTCCCTAACCTCGCGTGTTCTTTTTGATTTAGTAAAACAAAATTCGACCTTGATATTTTTTAGTGTATTCTAATCTTTATTTTTATTATTTTCTAATTTATTTTGATAATTTTTATTTGGAATTTTTATTGAATTATTTCTAATTCAAATTCTTTGATTAAATTTCATTTTCATGAAATTTTCCATTTTATCAAATTTCGGTCGAATTCATTGGGTTTTCATGTTATGTTTGTATTTGTATCGTGCGGATCTTGTTGCATTTTGTTATTATTTTAATTTATTTTTATGTTTATTATTTATATGTAATTGGTTTTATCTCATATTTTGCTAGGTTTAATTGGTGTTTTCCTGGGTTTGATTTTAAAGTTGTAGGTTATATTTGCATGTGTGTTACCGATTCATTTAAACATTTTTCAAGCCGTTTGTGTTCTGGCCCAACACTTTGCATTGTGTATTGTTTACTATAAAGATTTAAATTTGAAGTTATTTCATTAATCTTTTTATTACAGAAACGTAAATCGGTAAAGAAACTTTCTGAATGATTCTGTACCCATGAGGAACAGTTCCGTAAGGCAGGCTATAAACATAATTATACTGTTTCCCATTTTGATACGTTCCTTCCGTCAAATCGCAAAGGAGATTGATGGACGTAATGCTCGTGATGTTGATATTTTTTTCTCTGAAACAACTTTCCGAGTATTCCTGCTTCGTGAATCCTAGGAACTCATTTAATTTATCCACAAATAAAAAACAATATCCCTGCTTGGTTTTCAAAAAACTTTCGCTGTGGGCAGATCGATTTTGAATTCAATTGGGTTTTGATCCTTGAATGTTTTTTTGATTAAATCAATCATTATTGAAAATTATTGTTGAAAATCATTATTGCTCTTCCATTTCTTAATTTTTTATTAGATTATTAAGAGACATTGATCATCTTAAAGCTTTTCAATTGGATTTGAACTTGTTTCTCAGTCAGAATAACGCTATAGCATTTCCCTTTGAAATCGTTATTTTTTTCCATATCTATTGTAATATTCACACCATTAACTGACAATTTCTCATCCTGGTCGGAAACGTCGAAACAGAATATCGAAAAAACATTTTTAAAGTCCATAATTCCTAATTGCGGATCAACTCCAAAAGCTTTACAAACATTTGTGTATGCAGCGTACGGATATCTTTGGTAATTATATAAGCTGGTGAACGTCATTGGATCCAAGGAATAAAATGTCGTATTTAATTGAACACGTAATGATTTAAGTTCCTTTTCATCCCCTAAAGTCCGAATGAATTTCTAATTATTGGTCAACATATCGATTTTTCCATCTTTGAATCCAACAAGAATATATCGAGGTCGAGAATTCAAAATTGTTGGTTTCTAACTGAATTTCGTTCCGAGTGGAACTTCAATACTCGTTGTGATTCTATAGAGGTAATTCACATTGATAGGTTTATCTTCATTCATTCTATCCATTATACTCGATTCCAATTTCGGATTGCATGTGATTGATGGAACAAGGAGCGTAAGGGCTTTAAGCTCGATTTTGAGTTTGGTTTGATCGGCGAATCGAGTTCCGTAAATACACGATTTGAAATCATTGTTCTTTGTCAATGCAAGCTCAAAGGAAATCATGTACAGCAATCGTTTATAATTATGAAAGATTCCGAAAATGGTTTTAAGAGGATATGATACCTCGAAGCTTTTTTGGTAGAGGTTTAGTCCGATTTTATATCCCACATCACCAGCTCCAAAAAAATACCCATCAGGAACCAAACCGCTCATTTCTCCATACTGGTTCTGTCAATATGAAATTTAAAATCCCAGAGGCTGAACCGGGACTTTTGATTCTCTCAACTTCGGAAGAACCTGTTTTTTTAGCGGCATCGTTGAAGAAATTCAGGAACCAATTATGTTCCACTGCAAATAGATCAAGATCAACAGCAGCAACATTCCCTGCAGCAACAACACCCGCTTGATGTCCTGAGATCTTTAATTTATAATATATTTCTGCATTACAAATATCCAAGGGATTCGAGGATTGGTTGATATTGAAATATATTTTTCTGTCATTATTAACCGCTTGAGCACTCGCAATTGATGGAAATACTTTGAGAATATCTTTCTTTCGAACATCATGGTTGAATTTCAAGAGTTTGTCAAAATTAAAGGAAGTCACGTCTTTCTGGATTTTTTAGTTAATAGTGTTTCTTGAGTATTTTATCATATTTCTCTTTGGTGATTAATTTCAAAGCCAGAAGTTTATTCAGAACTGAACTAACTTGGTTCCACGTATTATTATGTCCGGCCTTTTTGCAGCTGTTGGGCTTAAAGCCAAAATTTAAACAAAATAGTATGAGTGATTAAAACAAAATAAAATAAAAATAATGAAAATGGCCACTGCGCATACACATGCACCGCAAGCAGAAACCTATTGGTCGCACACACGCACAAAATAACTATATATACAGTGGCTAATTTCATAACTTTTAACTTTACAACAAACTCTAAAAAACTCTTACAAAATTTTTGCAATAATTTAATTTCATTTTGAAAACTTTGAATCGGTAAGGATTTTGTATGCTGTCATTATTAATATATGTTTATTTAAACATTTATTATATTTTTTTCTGGATGGTCGTGGTGTATTTAATACCACTGACGAGTCCACCTTTAAATTATATTCATAATTATGTGTAACAATAGCTTTTTAGAAGGGTAGACTGGCGGTCCGGCTAACGAGTTCGCTTTTGTTAGTTGTGGCTACTGGTCTTGCTACTCCTGATACCTTGGCCGTCCGCGGCGAGTTCTAGTCGAAAGACGTAGAACTTTACCCGCAGGGCGTCATTGAAAAAGTCATGGCGGCTGATTGAAACGTCGGTCGGAATGAGCAGTGATAAAATCATGGGAAGAGAGACGTGACTTAGGGGAACTAAGGAAATGATTTTCGATAGATCATTTAGGTCGAAACTTTTTCTAAAATCTCTTCAGGACAAATTGACACGAGTAGCTAGAGATAGGATAGCCGTCTCAATTTAACATTTCCATGGAAAATCTCACCACGGAGAATCCAGCTAATGTGCAAATAACTATATCCACAAGATCATCTCCCGTCAGAGAGGAAGAACAAGAAATTTCTAGCGGAAGATCCACTCCGCAGATTATTTCGGTTATTGAACCACCATAAGTCCGTACTAATATCAACCCGACGGCTGGAAATATTTCTCGGTGGAATCCAACTCCAAGTTCACGGATACCTTGAAAAAAATATCTTCCGATAGACATCGACGCCGAAGACGATTAAAGCTAAAGCTTGATTTAAATTTGACAAAATCCTCATACTGTTATGACTAAAATTGTGGTTTAAATTTACTTAATGTAATAATGTCATTTGGTTTAGTTGTTTGCTTCTTTTCATACGAGATAAATAGTATTAGTTATGAGATGAATTTAGATAACTTTATTAATATGTAAATTACAAGTAATATTAATGACTTCTCCATCCAGTAAGGAACAAGTTCAATGAACGAATAATCTATGGGAACTATGGGAAAGTCGGATCAGGTCTTTTCCTATCAAATTAGCTAAGAAAAATTAGAGAAGTTTTTCGGAGAATTAATAAGTGCAGTCTAAATATTATTTTTCTTCTCCATGATCATTTAAAATTTCCCCGGGTTCACGGTTAAAATACTTGGATTGAAGAGAGATGATGTTGAATAAATAAAGCGTAAGTCATTCTAACGGTCGAATCGTACCTGAATCGAAGGTTATTCAAGGATTAGTGTTGGTAGTGACGCTCACCTGCTTGAATAGCCTTCGGTTGTCATTCCCAGTACCAACATGGGTTCGCTCATGGGTGTATGATGGTAACGCGTAAATTGTGTAATGTACGCGGGAAGGCGACCCTATGGATGAGAGGATATAGAGGGAGAATATCCGAGTAGGAACTAATTATTAATTGTTTAAATGTTCCCCGTATACCAACACAGCTAAGAGTTTCGTGAGGAATTCAAATAACACAACTGGATTTTCAGGTAAGTTAATTATTCCAGTTCCTTCTGTTTTTAAACTTTATGATGCTCCAGAAAACGAAGCTCTTCTTTCACTAAGAACAGGAGCAGGTAAATCTAGAGATATAGATTTTTGTCTCTATAATAAATGAGTTTCGGTTGTATAGCACCAGGCACTAATTCTAGAAATATTTTTACATCACTCATGTCCACAATTAGATTTTCTTTTTTAAATTCCTTATTTAATCTTCCAGCCCCGAAAGCATTACCTTCAATACATATTTTAAGATTCTGAGTTATTTCATATTTCTGGGAGGTTAATGGATTGAAAATATAAAACTTATTGTCTTCACATGTAATAACAAATATAACATCACCAACAAGTATTTTCCTTCCGATCTTATCTCCTTCAGGAATAAAAATGTCATCAAGGATCATTTGGCTTTTTATTATATCATATGCGTTTCTATTTATATTCAATATGAAACTCTGTATTTTAGCGGTAAGAGGATTTGTGGAATCTAATAATTGTCTTTGATTCACCAAGAAACTGAATGCCTTATTCTTGTTGATAATGTTTTCATTCCATAATTCATTTGCTTTATCCAGTTTTTTCAAGTACTTGGTTGAGGTCCATGATTCATGAGGATTCGAAAAAATCACTTTGGAATATTGATTAATTTATTACTTAAATTATTTTAGAGTGTATTTCCTTAGTATCCGAATTCATAGCGATGTAATTATACCGAAGGCTTCAGTGTTTCCTATACCGATTAAAGTCCAATTTATCCACAATCACATGAGACATTCGTATCATTTAAGATATTCAAGCCATGGGGATTTAAATTTATTCACATTATTTTGAATTAATAATTTGAATCAAACACAAGACTAATAGGACTCGTATGCTCGTAGATGTGTGCAGAACAGGGCTGGGGGCTTAGGTCTACCATTCTGCTACTACTTATTATAATTAGAAGTTAATGATAATCTGTCTATATTTTTATTAATATCCTGTATCAGTGTGGTCGGAATTCATAATTAGAATTATTGTTATCTTTTAATTTTATTAATATTATTGATGTCATTCTCAATCTCAAACCGTCAAGCATAGAAGTGTGGCAAATCACAAGAAAGAGGAAAAGGTGACAATGAAGTGTTATTTTTTATACAAAATAGATTAGTTAATAATCTCTCAAACCAAATTCCGTGAGCTAAAGATAGAATAGAAAGGAAACGTCTAATTATCATTGAGATATTAAGAATCCAGTGCTTGAATGAAAGAGAGTTTTTGTGATCATAACATCATTGCCTGAGTGTTTACAGTAGTTTTAATCTGCTTACTATCTAATTTCTTTATCTGTGAATTTCTATTTAAATTTTCTATGTCCTCTTTCTTTAAAATAATACTTTTCTTTTTTGATAAAACAAAATCACACAAAATTGGCAATGATCTAAATTAAAGAAAACTTCTTTTTTGTTTTCAAATTCTCTAATTTCTTCTTCTATATTTATTAGTTCCTTATTTTTCAATTGTCTAATTTCTTAATTCTCCATATTTCAATGTTATCACTTTTTCTCTTATTCTATATTTCCTAACTCTTTATCTAATAATTCTCTTGAGTATTAATTTATTATTTTTAATTCTCATATATTTTTATTTTTCTCTCTCTCGCGTGCATACAACATATCGTATTCTGTCTTATTTCATTTTAATTTTTCTTTATTCTCCTAAATTTTATTTCTCTGGGTTTCTATTTGTTTTAATTTATTTCTAATCATTAATTAAGAGATACTGAAAACAAAATTGGCTGTGTCAATTACCAATTCGGATTACGCGATCCCGTTACTATCATTACAAGAATAATTCTTTGGGAGAAATGTAAGTCAAGAAATATATATCTAAGAATGTGAAAACATGATTACGAGATTACCAGAAAACTCAACGATCCCGAGGGACAAATGCATCAGTGAACTAGAAATGGCTTATAAAGGCAGAATTAGATTTGCAATGTATGTTTCAAGAATAATCAACCCAGTTGGATTTCAACCCAATGTTTTCAGTTGAAGTTATGTATACGGATCATTATTTGAAGGATGAAATGAGAGTCAAATACGATTCCCAAGTCAAGTGATAATAATGGTGCTAAAACGGATCGAACTTACGGATTTGACCAAGAGGAAGAATTTAACCCAGTGGATTTATTATGAAATCAAATAGACCAATCTAGAGACTTTTAACGTACTCGAGAACATATATTATTCCCTGCGCAACGACAATCAGTACTGTCAGATATAGTAAAAATCTCCGGAGGAACATATTATGGGGAGAGATCAAACTATGAATTACTGTTATCACTAGACCGTACAAACTTGTTACTAGTTTCTTTTTTATATTTCTTAATAAAAACTTGTTCACGTATTTTACTTTTTATTTTCTTTTTCATTTACTTTTAAGGTATTTAATATAAGAATAGTTAAACATAATATGAACATTTTATTAGTTTTTTAATCAGTTAAAATTATGAAATGAAAGGTAAAATTTAGTCATTTTATTTTTAGCACCATTAAATAAATTTTGAATTTCAACTTCAGCTCAATTGAAGATTTGGATAGCGATTGAAGGGTCTTCTCCGATATAAAATATTTTTTTAAATAAACAGTAGCTAAAGTTGTAAATGAATAAATCATAATACTTTTCAGAAGTAATAATTAATTTAAATTCAGTCATTTAAATGAGTCATTTGAGTTATTTCGTGGTTTATAGTTCATGAATCAACTCATAATTCGACTATGGTAAACCAAAAATTTGCCATTCAGTCGTGAATGACTCGATTGCAAATTTGAAAAAATAAGTTTCAACTTTAAGAAATGCATTACAATTGAATCAAAAAAAGAGTGTCTTCTGTAATTTCAACAAGGTAGTAATTTCTTTCAATAAAATTTTATTAGATCTAAAACAATTTAACTTGGCCGAGTACCCGATAATATTTTTGGGCTAGAAGCCACAATTAAAACAAAAAATAAATTTAATTAAAATCTTTTGAATTATTAAAATGGCTGTTGAAAACACACACAAGCACCGCAGGCAGAAATCAAAAATAAAATAAAACATTAATTAAAACAAATTAAAATATAACACAATTAATTAAAAAAAAACTTCGCAAAATAAGAAATTAGAAACTACATAGGCGGAAGTGGCAACCAAAATAAAAGATTTAAAGACCAAAGAGAGGAATAATCAGCGGAAAGTAACCAAAAACTAAAAATTTAAATTTAAAGAAAATAATATTAAAAAATAGACAATAATAAATAGAAAAAGATAAAAATTTAAAATTAATTAAAAAAACAATTAAAAACTCCGAAAAATGGCCGAAAAGGCTAAAAATTCGCTGATTGATCGCACCCAAGCATAAAATTAGTATATAAGCACAGTCATTTTCATAACTTTAACTTTTTACAAAACTTCAAAAACACTTTTGAATTTTAAAAAATCTGAGTTTTATGCAAATTTTTGAATATGCGAATTTTGGAATTGTGAGTGGTGTTCTTATTGGATTAAATATAATTTTTCTATGTATTCGAACTTTTAAATTTTCATTTTATGGATAGCCGCGACTCTTTTGATGTTCGCGATAGGTCCCCTTAAAATATTTAGATATTATTTAATCATGTAATGGTGGAAATGGTAAATCGGGATTCGATTCTCTCAGTTGAGTTTGAGGGATGTCGTATGTCTCAGTTTTTCGTCAACCACTCCTCGATGTCTGCTGGGACAGGTCGGCTTTATATTGATCTCGAAAGGAGGACTTCATTGGACTTCACCGCAGAGTTCATGAAATTTGGAAGAAGCGGTAACTGGGGTAAAATCACGGGAAGATCGTTTTGACTACAGGGGTTTTAAAATTTAAATAAATTTTTAGGTAAGAAAAGATTTTTTAAGAGACCTATCTGTATTTACATTTAATGAGAGGATCGACTAGTGATAGGTATCTACGAAAACTGGGAAGAAATATTTTGTATTTATTTATCTTGTGAGTAATTAATACTGTGGATGACGCAGGGGAGTGAAGTAGCCTTCTCAGAATTAAATTTTGACATCTCATTTTAGATATGTATTTTCCAATAACCCCACTATAAATGTGAATAGATTCATGATTATAAAAATGCCTTTTTACTGAATACCACAATTAGGAAACTTTCGAGCATCGATAAACATGTCAAATTCTCATGGAATTCATATTTCATGGAAAACACTCCACCACGCTACTGCGATGATTTAGAATTGTTTTCTCATTGATAGGTGGTAGTAAGTCTGATCTGCCGTGTAGGTATCAACACAATGTAAGAACCAAGAAACCATTAACTCTGGCATGCGACTTACACCACAATAATATGACTTATAGATAAGGTGGAACTTTATTCGCCAATCTTGACCACTCCTTAGAAGCCGCACTATCTACACTACATTTCTAGACTACATTTGGCGACAGAGTAATTAGATAAGATACAGATGTTGATTATAAACACATCTTTAGCATCTATACACCTGATTGACTGAATGATTGTTTATATGTATGTATGTGTGCGTGTTTGCATGTTACATAGCGGACAATAAATTGAATCCGGACAATATAAAGATTAATCAAACATTTTTCTTTAATTTTACCCTTTAATTCAACATTGGTAAATTAATTAATAAAAAGAAGAAGTATTACATCGCCCATGTCAAAAAAAATATCAAAAGTTATGGGCCGAACACGAACGCACGCTCGGCACTTGGTTTGCTCCAGAAGCGTGAAGGCCCTGCAGCAACTAATCCACCGCTTGATGAGATACCGCGACGATCTCATTGTTGAGAATCGGGCTCAAAGGTATCGTAAAGAACGATTAAAGTGCCGTCTTGGTCGCCTCCTTTACAGGGTGGAATTAAAAAAGCGCCTATCTGGCCGTAAACCTTAATTTAATTCTGGAAACCCATCTCCCAGAAAGATCAATCATGAATCCGGATAAAACTCCCCGAACCAATAAGGAGCACCACCCCAGATAAACAGACGACGCCGTGAACGCCGCAGGGCTGAGGGAACTATTATTCTATCAAATGCCTCAAAAGTTCTGGAAGAGACCACTGCACTTGTGGCGGAACAACACCCGGAATTTGTAAAACGGGATCCACCAGCTTACCAAATTCAGGTAAAAAAATGACGACATACAAGATCTGTCACTCAGTCCTTCAAGTTAAGACTACTAAGTTGAATATCCCTCACCGCATGAAATTCCTTTTGGACATGGATGACGACGGTCGTAACCTCATCATTGATTTAAGAGAATTGCTTGATTGATCGGGGAGTCTATAAAACGTTGCGATGTCGGTTTTAATAATCTCTTCGATCTCAATCCTTCTAAAAATAAAAATAATAGTGTGATTGAAATAAATGTTATAAAAGAATGTTATGTGTTTGTTTTATATTTAATGAATGAATTTTAGAAAATACCATGGTGGGAAAGTTGAGAAGAGGTAAATTCTCGGCTAGATAAAGATTAGATGTTGCAGAAATTTCAGTGACTCCGATAACCCAAGTTAATAATTATTATGAAGATGGTTAGAAAATGCTGAAAATGAGCGTAACTGATAATACAAAATTTTACAATTTATTGCAACAGCTGATACAGTAGTAGCTGGCGATAATATTCGGATTAAAAGTCATATTATCTTGTGTTTAAGACATAGAATTAATTAATTCATTTAAAAAACTTCCAAGGTCATTGATATAACTGGATTTGTTAACTTACTTGGATAAAATTAAGCTACAAAACTTTAGGGAATAAAATAAGTAAACTCTTAAAATTTTACTATTCAACATAACCCTTTCTGGGAATTAATAAAATATTAAATATTAAAAATTCATTGATGCATTAAATGTATCTTCTAAATGTTATTTATGTTGGGCAAAAACTAACGTTTAATTTATTTTGTTTATCTGGAACGACATCCGATAAAATTTAAGCGCGCAAAATCCAAATGGACGAAAATTTATCAAATATAGTCTATTTAGCAAAAAATAATATAAAAAGTAAAAATAATGTGGAAAAATACAAAAATATGTAAAAAGAAATAAATAAAAACATTTAAAAAGAATCGAAAAACATTAAATTTTAGCAAAATTAACCTATTTTATCAAATTGGCTCCAAATTCATCGAAAACGCTTATATTCGGGAAAATAACTATGAAAATTAGGCCTTAAATGTAAGTAGAAACATTAATTAAAAAGAATTTGCCGGGTCAGTTCTCTACTACAAGAATTTCAATGCCAGACCCTCGGTAGAGAACGACTGGTCACGAAAAATGCCTAAATAATAATCAGTAACAAAACCAAAATATATGACTCAGAAAAAGAAAGAAGAGTAACAAATATCATTAAAAAATATACATAATAATAAAAAGAGAAAGAAAAGTTTTTGTTGCGAAAAACTCTGGTGCGCAATAATCCAACGTATTTTTAATTCTTGGATAAAGTTCCTGAATTTTCTTTAAAATTTCTTCAAAGAGATAAACTAAATAATAAAATAAAATACATATTTAAATATACATGATTTAGCTTTTGACATTTTTTAATACTTAATAAAAAAAATAATACTAACTTAACATAAAAATGTTAAACATCAACAAAATATATATAAACAAAGAATATTTTCAAATAATTTATTTATTCAATGTTCTTCATAATCGTCATATTCTTCATTAACTTCCGAACATTCTTCTGGACTGTAACCATATGCTACACTTATATATTTCCCCACCCAAACCCTTTTATCATCCTTATTTGTTAATGCAGTTTTACTGTTTTTAATTGTAAATAATTGATGTTTTTTACTAGTAATACGAGTTTGTGGTACAGAAAAAATTAGGTTTTTGCTATAACAATGTAGGTATGACTTATGTTTTAAGTCAGTACCCTTCAATGCTATACCCTTAGCTTTGATACTTTCAACTTCAGGCAAGAGGCTATAACATTTTGGACGAAGGAACACCCACTTCTTGTATTTAAGTCTTTTATTCTCGTCTTTGAACTTTCAAATAACAGAATCAAGGTCCTTACCTCACAAGGAATGTTTTGGGTCATAATTAGAAGTATATAGGAGATTATGACGAACCGTAGCAGATAAAAGAATGTCTAACTTACAATTCTTAATTTCCAGAAGAAAGGAATCTGTGTACCCAGCAACTATATTAATTTCAAAAGTTAATTCTTTTCGATATTTTTCTAACTCTATGTATTGTAATTGATACATCCTATGTTTAGATAAATCGAGCACAGTTTATCCAATGTAACTCGGTCGATCTAAACACACCGATTCCTTATTTAGTAACACAGAGACCAAATCATTGTCATTGCTATTATTTAAAAGTTTATAATAGTTTTTATCTAAGTCATTGGTTGATTGCGCTCTAAGTTGTGTGTTAGTGTCTATATACTTTTTAAATATTGAATTTTGATTATATTTAATGGCTCTGTGTATATATGTAATTTTAATTTGTAAAGAAACAAAAAGCTGCAAAAGTCTCCAATAAAGAACATCATTCTTCTTTGGATAATGCGTTAGCATTAACTTCTCAACCTTAGAACCCGGAACACACATCTTTTCAGCAGCTACTAGAAAATCATTAAGTTTATCATGAAAAAATGTTGAGATTTTTAAATCTACTTCAAATGTGACAACAAATTACAGTGTTTCAAGATCCTTATTCAAAAAACTAATTAAATTATTTAATTGATTAGTATCAGAAACCCATTCAAAATCTCCATATGGTAATGGTTGACTTAAAGCCCAACCGTAGAGATTATTGATGTCAATGTAAAGCAGTTCGGTGTTGTCATCAGATACTACGTGATGTTTATTAACAAATGTTAATCCACCACGGATTCCCCCTTCAAAAAAATTATACATCTATATGTCAGTGAGAAGTTCAATTGGTTCTTCAAGAGTCATAAGAGCCGATGCCCAAGACAAACTGGGAAATCCATAAAAGTTAAGTGGTTCCAATCGGTTATGAGCTAAGGACTTTGAACGAAATTGCTGGAAAAAGTCAGCCAAAAGAAAAACATCAAGTTTGTAACTCTTTAATCTAGTAAAGAGCTACAATTTGTTTCTTCCCAAATAGATTGAGCCTTACTATATTCGGCTTCAGTTACATCTTCCCAAATCGGTGGAAGTTCATATGTAGTTTCTAAAACTTCTTGAGAAGTTGCAAAGTTATAAAGGAAAATGCCTTTAGTATCGATAATACTACCTACAAATTCCGAACGAGTTAAAGAAAGAGTGGTCAATGTTTTAACTGCGTTACTTAATGAACTATTAATAAATTGACAAGAATCAATGAATTTTACAGTAATTCCACTGATTCTTGCCGACAAAGAAAGAAACTATTCACTTGTTACATGAATACAACTTATTTTCCACGTGTTAAAATCACTCATGCCATACTTGAGGATATGGTGAAGATCATAACCTCTCAAATTATGAAAAACAACTGGAAATTCAAACCTTATTTGTCGAGACATTACATTTGGAAAAAGCTGCTCCCAAATGTTTTCAAGTAAAGTGATCTTGGTCAGTAAACCAGTACTGATAAAATCTTATTACACAAATTACAACAAGTTGCCGAAGAAAACGAAAGAATATCTGAGTCTGTTAATAATATTTTCTTTTTAAAATTCTTTTGATAAAAGGGTAAAACAGTATTAATTGAAATATTATTTATTTCTTGTAGAAAATTAACTACACAATCATCACCCAGGAAACTCTTATATGATTTTTCACCTGTAAAATTGTTAATTAAAAGTAAACTGACCGAAATTGGCATATGTATTTGAAAATGTATGTCATCTGAAGGTAAGATAGCCTCAAAATCAGCGTAAAGGACGAAAGGAGGAGTTACAGTTTTAGCCCAATTCTTAAATTCCAAGTTTTTATTTAAAGGTAATGTATAAAGGGTTGTGCCTAATTGATTTTTATCACACAACCCTTTATGTTTATTTAATGAAATTATATTGCGAAAACTATTTAGACATCGATGACACCATATACTTTGAACTCTAGTATCAGTAAATGAATGATTCCTATAACTTTAAAAGCCTATCTAATTTAGTAACAGCAATATAATGATATGAATCAAGGCTTTCTAATAAAATTAAATTAATAGGTTGTCCCCCAACAACTTTAGAACGATGAATTATTTCGACATAAGGGTGTTTGAAAACTTCAGGGTTAGAAAAATTATTAATTAAATTATTTTCATCATACGTAAGGACATTAATTGAAAGATTTAGATTTTTAGCTTCAAATTTTGGAATGTCACAAAGTTTCATAGGTAAATCCGAAGGTGAAAAGTCAAGTTCAGATGCGTTGTAGCTAAAGGTTTCATTTCTATGATGGTTACTTATATTTTCATGATTTAAAATAGTTAAAATAGTTAAAATACTGAAAATGAAGCATAAATTATCGGAATTAGCAACATTTACGGTGCAATGTTTATTTAATAAGGATAATGGTGTTGGAATAAATCCATGACCACTCAACCGATTTATTTTTGAAAACTTGGTAAGAACAAAATGAATTTCTTTATTTTATTTATAACCCAGTTACTACCTTTGTCATTAATTAATGTTATTTTTCGTCAAGAAGAGTAGCGTCTTCATCTAAAAATGAATCACTCATTATTCTGGCAGAGTTTGAAATGATGAAAGATTAAAATACTCCATCTTTTTCAAACTCTACATCAATACAAAATTGAATCTTAACAGATCCCATTTGATTGATAACATTAACTAATTTATTAATTAACTGTGTGGATACTGTAATTAACTTTAAATTTAAATTCGAAACATCCATTCTAACAATGGCATATGATTGGTTTAAATCGAAATTAACAATAGGTGCTGTCGAGCCACCATATTGATTAACAATAACATAAGGAATATCAACAGGAAAAACATCAGAAACATCATCTGAATCAGAAATGATTATTACATCATCCCCCATCTTTGAATCGTCAGAGTCAGAAAGTATAATAGTATCTATAATTTTAGGAACTTTCGAAGAGCGTGGATTATTATTATTATTTGTTTTTCTATTCTTTTTTGTAATATTATTAATATTATTATTATGATTGTTATTATTATTATTAGTATTAGTGTTAATATTATTATTATTATTACTATTATTATTATTACTATTATCATTATTATCACTCAATGGTAATTTTTTCTTACAGTTAAACTGTGTTAAATGTTCCTTATGGTTTGAATAAAAGTCTGTATAATTCATTTTATTGGTGGTTTTACATGTGAGACAAATAAAATAGGTTAAGTGGTTATAGGTATGAGAATAATAATTCTCCACAACATGATAGAAATTGTGATACGATAATAATAATAAAATAAAATAATAATAATATAAAATAAATAATTAATTAAATAAAAAATAATAATAATATTAAATAAATAATTAAATGAAAATAAAATAATAAATAATTATTTAATTCACTTCATTAAAACAAACAATTAAATTTAATAATAATATAATTAAAATATAAATAATATTAAAAGATAACGCCAATAAAAAACCTTTCGTACGATATATTTCGATAGCACAGCTATCATCTTCAGGTACTCAAAACCAACTAAAAATATTATGAATTAACATTTAATTTAAACAAATTATTTTTTATTAATTTAATTTTTTAATAAATAAATATTTTTAAAAATATATTTTAGATTAATTTTAAATTTTTTTACTTATATTCTAATTTTTAAAAATTAATGTAATTTAAAAAATTCAATTATTTTAATAATATTAAAAAAACAAACATGATTTAACATACGTAAACTATTTAAAAACATTCAAAACATTCGTAGTCACAGCACTCTGCACATTAATCTTTGGATCCAATAACCTTATCAGCAATGCTTCACATATCACTCGTTCCCAATAACTATTAAAATTTCTCAACAAAATTCTAAAATCAGACATTCCGATATCACTTTTACAGCCTCTATTGTGTTCACTAATATTGGTCAAACCCTTCAATCGACAATGCTCTAGAACTCGAGTACAGAGATGACGGGAAGTCTCTCCAATGTATGTGGCATTACACCCATTACATGTAAATTGATAAACGAGATCAGAACACAATCCAACCGGAGTTTTTGATTTATTAATAAACATATTGCGTACCTTACACGAATTAGAGACGATCTTATACTCTAAATTTCCTATCAGTTTACCCAACTTCCTCTTATAATTTGTAAAGCCTTCAGAATACGGCAATGTTAAATGGTTTTATTGAGAAGAAGCTTATTGATGAAGAGGTAGGTAAGTCTATTCGTCCAATAGGATCGCAGCCAGCTAAACTATATGGGCTACCAAAAATCCATAAAGATGGTGTACCTATGAGACCAGTTTTGTCGATGGTTGGTACTGCCCAGTATAAAATAGCAAAGTTTTTAGATGGATTATTAAAACCGTTAATGCGATCAGAGTTTGAATGTAAGGATAGCTTTGAGTTTGTTTCTTGTATTGCAAAGCTACAAAAACGAAGTATGAATGATGTTATGGTTTCGTTTGATGTTTGTAGTTTGTTTACGAATGTGCCACTGGTTGAGACGATTGACTTATGCTGTGCGTTGTGGAATGAAAATGATTCGGAACATCACATTTTGGATAGAAGGGCATTTCGAAAACTTCTTGAATTTGCTACTTCAAATGTCAATTTTCTTTTCAATGATGAATGGTATCAACAAATAGATGGAGTCGCTATGGGTTCCCCTTTAGCACCAACGATGGCATCAATATTTTTGGCTAGTTTGGAAAAGAAAATTGCTTCTTTCCAATTTGAAAAACCTTTTGTTTATAAAAGGTATGTGGATGATATTTTTCTTATATTTGAAAACCAGAAACATGTAGAACCGTTTTTGCATTTTATGAACAGTTTACATAAAAACATTGTATTCACATGTGAAACGGAGAGAAAGTCATCAATTGCGTTTTTGGATTTGTTAATTCAACGCAAAGATAAACAGTATGAAACAGAGATTTATAGAAAACCAACTGATACTGGTATTTATACTTATCCAGAAAGCTTTTGTGAATTTAAGTATAAGAGAAATATGGTGAAAGGATTGATTTATCGTTCATGGGCTTTATCTTCTACTTTTGCTAATTCGGTAAAAAGTGTTGATAAATTGGTTGAGTTGTTGATAAAGAATGGATATTCTAAATCATTTTTATTGTTGATGATAAAAGAAACTGTTGATAAATTGATTAAAAATCCTAAGGATCCATGTTGTGGAAAGTCTGAATGTAATTTGTCGGATGGGTGTGAATTGAATGTTGATCTGGGTGATGGTAAAAATGGATATAAAAAAATTGAGCCTAAATATGTGTTAGTATTGCCGTACTCTGAAGGCTTTACAAATTATAAGAGGAAGTTGGGTAAACTGATAGGAAATTTAGAGTATAAGATCGTCTCTAATTCGTGTAAGGTACGCAATATGTTTATTAATAAATCAAAAACTCCGGTTGGATTGTGTTCTGATCTCGTTTATCAATTTACATGTAATGGGTGTAATGCCACATACATTGGAGAGACTTCCCGTCATCTCTGTACTCGAGTTCTAGAGCATTGTCGATTGAAGGGTTTGACCAATATTAGTGAACACAATAGAGGCTGTAAAAGTGATATCGGAATGTCTGATTTTAGAATTTTGTTGAGAAGTTTTAATAGTTATTGGGAACGAGTGATATGTGAAGCATTGCTGATAAGGTTATTGGATCCAAAGATTAATGTGCAGAGTGCTGTGACTACGAATGTTTTGAATGTTTTTAAATAGTTTACGTATGTTAAATCATGTTTGTTTTTTTAATATTATTAAAATAATTGAATTTTTTAAATTACATTAATTTTTAAAAATTAGAATATAAGTAAAAAAATTTAAAATTAATCTAAAATATATTTTTAAAAATATTTATTTATTAAAAAATTAAATTAATAAAAAATAATTTGTTTAAATTAAATGTTAATTCATAATATTTTTAGTTGGTTTTGAGTACCTGAAGATGATAGCTGTGCTATCGAAATATATCGTACGAAAGGTTTTTTATTGGAGTTATCTTTTAATTAAATCGTTGCCAAATTTATTTAATTATTTATTTATAAATAATATTATTGAATTGATTAAAAAAAATAATTAAAGTAAATAAAATAAAAATATTCAGGATTTTTAATCGAGCAAATATATTTTAGGCTTTTTAGTCGACAGGCGATTTTAAATTTGAACATTTAAACAAAAAATTATATTAAATAAAAATTCATTAATTAAAAAAAATAACTTTAAAAAAATATTCATTCATTAAAACATAATTTTTTTAAAAAAATTTACCCCCTCTCCCCCAAAAAAATTTTTTAAGGGGTCTCTGTATTTTTTCAAGCCAAATATCCACGCGGCATAGTCCTCATTATACACTACTTTGCAATAGTACGTCAAGAAAGAAAGATGTCAACATCAAATCAACGTATTGCCAACTATCATCATGGAGCTAGTAACTGAATTAGTAATCAAGTGTTAATTATCAATTCTGAAAATACTTAAATGCAGAAAATTTTATGGAAAAGAATTTCACAATTTTTCTTATTTCAAAAAGAATACGAATTTTTTTTTAATTTTTATCATTAATTTTAAAAGATTTTTTGAACGCTGGATCAGGTTCACGATGACCATAACTTGGAAGAGTTCAAATTTTGGAACAATTCGACTTAAGAAAACTATTATAGTATATGTGCCGAAAGTACTATCCAAAAAATGAAATCTCCAATCAAATCGATAAAAACAAAAAGTTCAATTTGCGAAAAAATTCTGGAAAATTTTCTACAAGAAAACAAAATCGATTAAATCATATTGGAAAAAGAAAAAATTAACTAGCTAACCCTGAGTAGTGGTGTAAATGTAGGAAATTCCGTTTTTATTTTTAGAAATGAATTTCTTACTTAAATCAATAAAATTCAAAACTTTGAATTTGGGATCTTAAAGGGAAATGGTCGTGAATTTAATGTTTTTGACAACACTTTTGGTTAAAACCACATGATTAGGACCTTCTACATATAGCATTTGACCACGAAATTTGGAAAACACATAAAATATATAAAACTCCATCAAAAATCAATGAAACTATCACTATTTCAAGAGTATATTTGTATAATAGTATCATAAATAATAATAGTCAATGTTCAAAACCGATTATCAATTTAATTTAAATTCATATATATAATTTCAGTGAACAAAAATGAAGCTAAGACACTGGATATCGATGATCCGTCGATGCTGCAGGATGGAAGAAACTTGGACGCGGCCGGGACAAGCGAGGAAATTAACCCAACATAATGACTTGCTGAAATTGCAATATTCCTAAATGGTCATAGAATTAGAAAAAACAAAGAAGGAAAACCAGCAACTAAAATTAAGAGACCATTCAAAACGAGATTGGCTACGACCCGTCCACCGCTACTACCACTTGCATCAATCGAATATTTATCCCTTCATGCTCAAGTCAATCCATCAATGTTAACCGCAATATCGACAAAATGAAATCTAATAAAAATCGTCCCAGCAAAGCAGAGAGAGAGAGAGACGCCGAAGATTGAAAACAGTCAGGCTAATGGAACAAATGAAGAAGTCCAGGTAGCACATCGCAAATCGAGATGGATATATTAACTCAATTTTATAAAATCTATTTAATAAATTATTTATGTAGTTATTTTGGAAATCTTTTTGGAACTAATTCAAATTATTTAATAAGCAATCATCGTGAAATAAGATAAATTTACTAAATAATCGATATTATTTCAATTGAATTAAAAATAAGGAGACCCGAAATCAAGTAAATCCACCCAGAGGTCAATGATAACTATATTCCGTTTGAAAACCCGTAATGTTATTAAAGATACGTAGAGTTTGATAAAATAATCCCTTGTGTAACCACCATGATACCCTATACTAGAGCATCAATCCATAATTTCAACCATAGATTTTCGTGCCATTAGAATAAGATTAGACTTAATTAGGATTGAATTTAGATTAATGATGATAATCATTAGAAATATTTTGATGTAAAATAATAATAACCTTTAGAATTTCATACGTGATAACGCTAATAACTTTCAAAAGCTAAACATTCACCTTTCAGGAAATAAAGAGGTAGTATCGGTAGGTTAAAATTCTTGTGATCATAGTGATACTCGAGTCCATTGCGTGAAGGTAAACAACAATTAGAATCGGATGAACTTCCCGTAAGTAACTTTCATAATAACGCTGATATATTGAAGCAGGTAATGGGAACCATAAATGATGTGACGAAATTGAATCGCGTGATAATGGAAGCGTTAATATTTTCGATACCGATGCACCCGAGATAGACGTAACGAATTTACCGTAGACTAATAAATTTGTAAGAGAATGCTGAGATTCGAATTAAGGTTACTCCAAAAATGTCGTTAAAGTCACCCTAACCAAAATAACTGAGGACGAGTACCTGATGGTGTATAGGTATCGGAGAACACTTAGAAATCATGCACGATTAATAAACCCGAGTAGTTACTTACTACCATTAGATAAATCGCCCCGATAAGTGCCACACACAACTTTTTTAGCCTTCTCACGCGAAGCCGGATGTTAAAAATTTCCCTAACCGACCTCTCGACAATAAGAATCAGAATGGATGGAAATGACAATTAATATATTGTAATTTAGAGGACTCCTGGATAGACGCGTCCCGAGTCATCGCACGTTTCCCTGCGCACTCAGCAGCCAGGTGTAGACAAGCGATGTGGGACGTGGGATTTTCAATATCCCCCGTTCGAGAAACAAGATTCGGAAATCAAGGGAGTTCGGAAGACGTAGAACTCCCTTACGTGGCCATAAAGCGCGAACCTGGCCGAAATCCGGCCAGAGAGATCCGCAGTCAGGCAGAATTCATGCTAGCTCGACTAGAGGAGCATCAGAGAGAAACAGAGCGCCAAATTTCCAAGGCCAGACGATACCTGGCCCAAGTGAACACAGACATCGTAGAGGCCAAAATACCCAGTACGGATGGGTATGCCCCCAATTACAACGTTTCTTTCGAGGTAGATGACTCAAGGCTTCGTGGCCAGGCGGAGGCGATGAATGTTGTGCTCCCACGGAGAGTCCTCCCTCGTGAGCTAAGGAACGTAGAGGAAGAGATGGAGAGTCGTCACGACCATTCCTATGCTCGTAGCCGACAAAACCAAAGATGCAACGATAGAGGTCATCAGTTCAACCCACGCTAACTTGGATAACTTTTGTAGTATTATCAATAAATCTTAGAGTAATTTTAACATGGTTTCATCATTAATATCAATAAATCATTAAAATATTCATAATGAGCATTCCTAACATGATGACATCTAAATTTCCTAGTAAAACTTAAAGCACTATTAGTGGATCTGAACTGGTGATATGAATTCTCCTCTCTGATAAACATCGTCACACGGGTGTGGGTGCGATGAATAAATACCAACTCTGGATAGGTAATGAGAATAAATAGTATAATTTTCATTTAGACATGAGTTCGGTTCGGATTTCACGACAGGAGCTCTATCGAGTCCATGCGGCCAATAGAGTTCTACGACAACAAATAACCCAACTCAATCAGGAGATTCAACAGATCAAAGCCACCTGGATTGAACCAGGAAAGGCTAAGAAAATTTACCAGAAAATGACAGCGGCACAACGAGGGTGGGCTGAGGAGAAGAAGCTCACCCAGGCGCAGAAGATCCAAATACGCGATTTGGAGGTAGCGTTATCGGCGAGCCAGGAGGGCAACGCGGTAACCTACCCGCTCGTCTTCGCGCCAGCTCAATTGGCTTACCAAGAGTCGAAAGCCGGAACTGTAGCCGCATCTAAAGCCACTAAATGTAGACCAGGAAAGTCAGAACGCGCTAAACGTCGGGCCACAAAGATACAAGGACGATAAATTGAAATTGTTATAGTGATTATCAATAAAGTTTTTTGTTGTGTTTGGATTAACTCGCTGAAGTTTGACTCAATAACCATCCCGAAAAACAATTCGCTGACAAGTTTGGGCATCGCTTATAGAAGAATGTTTCAAAGGATAAGAGATTAATCACACAGATGAGGGACCATGGAAAGTAAATCGCACACACGCCTTCTAACGGCAGTGCGTTGAACCCAGTTTGAGGTCAGGCCAGAGTAGTTCCTATGTAGCGCTCACCTTTGGCGACCTCAAAAACGAATAGTTGCATCTCCAACGTTGCTTAGCAACGAGTAGCTATTGGGGGTATGAAAACATTTACATCTGGGGTCAAGGTTAACGAAACCATAAACCCCACAATTCATTCATAATAATCTATTTGGTGTTATTATCATAAATCAAAAATTGTTCATTAATTAAATAAGTATTCTTAATAATTAACCATTCCAGGTTTATTTATCTATATCATTCGGTTAGTAAATTTTAGTTATTATCTAAATTTTACATTATGATTAAAGTTTGTTCCTATTTATTTTTTATAATATTCATTTCGCCATTCCCTCGTTATATGTAATTTTTAATGATCAATATTCATATTTTATTATTATAATTAATGTTTTATTGTCCAAACTATATAAAGTTTAATATAATTGTTTAAATATTTATAATAAAACTATATAATTGTTTAAATGCATCAGTAATACAGCACGAAAACCCAGCACCACGATAACTTAAAATACAATATACAACACCAACTAAACACTTAAAAATCTGAGAGAATATAAATAAATATAAAATCAAAAAACATAAAAGTAAAATAAAATAAATACAAAATCCATCAATAACCGCACGAAATCTACATAAAAAATAACATAATAACAAGAAAATTTGACCGTAAAATTATCATTTATATAAAGTAAAAATTAATGAATTAAATGAATAAAAATAAAATATTTTTGGCTGAATAAATTTAATTAAAAATGTTAAAAATAAATTGCCAATTTAAATTAAGAAATTAATAAAAATTAAATTTAGATAACACCAATAATTTCAAGGTCAAATTTTGTTTAATCGCAATAAAAATAACACGCAAGGTTAAGGCCAAATTATAGGTATATATACTGATGTGTTTTGACAAATTTTCAGTCTTATTTTTCAGAGAAAAATTTCAGTCTAAATTGAGTTGGGGTGCATTGCAGCTGTTAGCCGTGCATTCAGACAGTTAACACTAGTGGGTGTTTTGTCTGAACACTATAACTTTCAGTTGCTGTACATTGACATTTGGAGCTATGTGAGTGAATGATTTGCGAATTTATTGACCAATTGATCAAATGCTCTATGATGAAGCAATGAAAGATGTTTATGCTCTCATTTATGAACAATGAATCATGATGCTATATGTATATTTACGAACTTCCGACAATTACATGAATAAACGGTTTTATGCATTCGTGACTTTTGCCCGATTGGTACGGTAATATTTATTTATTTCTTTTTCGGCCCACAGCCAAAACATATCGCAAGACAGTAAAATAGAACACCCTATCAAACTGTGTAAGTGCGGTGTAAGTCCACCAATAGTTCGTTCCCGTGAAGGTTCCGGTGTGAGAACGCAGGAACCCAAACGTCAAATCATTAAAGTAAATAGCGAAAGAGAGTAGCTTAAGAGTGGGTCTTTTGGCTTAACTTTCTTGCACTTAATTTTGATAAAATCGACATAAAACCTTTAACAACAATCGACTCAAAATCACTAACACTGAGTAGTCCAGTAGGTACTCATTAAATATAATGTGAACATAAATAGATCATAAGGACAAAGAGACGGAAAGGGTAGCGGGGAAAATTGCGAAGTCGTTGCAACAGTTAAAAGGAGTAGCCATCGTAAAAAGATTAATCCGAACGACCAAAATTACAAAAAGAAAATTTTAAATAATATCTAAGAATTAAGTAAATTATTTCAGTTGAGACCGAAAATAAGGGCGGAACCCTGCGCAAATTTTCGGAAATAATTAAAACTTTTATCATGAAACTGAAAAATAAGGGCGAAACGCTGCTCAAGTTTTTTGAATCAATTAAAATTCTTATCAAAAATAGCAAAGTAAAAGTAGAATGCGGCTCAATAATTGATAGGATATCCGGATAAGACCGTAAAATAATGGCGGAACGCTGCTCAAATTTTCCGGATTAGTTAAAATACTTAGCGAAGATAGTAAAGTGAAAGTGGAATGCGACTCAATCGTTTATAAAATATTCTGATTAAACTGAAAAATAAAGGCGGAATGCTGCTCAAATTTTCTGAATCAATTAAAATTCTTATCAAAAATAATAAAGTAAAAGTAGAATACGGCTCAATAATTGATAGGATGTCCGGATCAAACCGTAAAATAAGGGCGGAACGCTGCTCAAATTTTCCGAACTAATTAAAATACTTCAGCGAATATTGTAAGGAAAAGGTGGAGCGCGGCTCAATTGTTGGTATGATAATCTGATAAAACCGTCAAATAAGGGCGGAACGCTGCTAAAAATTTTCGAATTAACAAACATGCTTTATCGAAAACTGTAAAATACGGATGGATTACGGCTAAATTTTTATATAAGTAAAATATTTTTATAAAGCTGAGGAATAAGGACGGATCCTTACTAAAAACTTGATAATAATAATGATAATGGTAATGATAATGGTAATGATAATGGTAATTATAATAATAATAATAATAATAATAATAATAATAATAATAATAATAATAATAATAATAATAATAATAATAATAATAATAATAATAAATATAAATATAATGGTAATGGTAGTAATAAGAATGATAATAAATGTAGTAGCGGTAACAATTAATAAAGGTAATACATATAATAGTAACAATGATAATACTAGTAACAATAATAGGGAAGATAGTGGTTATAATAGGGATAAGGGTAAGAGAGATATGGTGGGGATATTTAACATTACGAAGGGTTTACAGGCCATAGAAAAATCATCTATACTGACAACGATAAAAAGGACTACGGGATAGACGTAATGATAAATAATATAACAGTATGGATTAACCTTTGAACGAGATAGGAGACTAATGGGACCTAAAAATCGAAATCGAGCACAGGCCTTCTATTGGCAGCTCGTTGGACCCATGGATCGTTCGATCAATTATAGCATTAGCAATAACCCTCACTTTTTGCGGGCGATCTACCCACTCGAACACAGTTCCAACGTTGCTTCGCAACGGGTGCCGAGTCGTAAGCAAAAGATATTTGTATGTGGTTGTCTGGGTAACAACCACATAGTTTCAAAATATCACACCCAGAAACCCACCAATGGGATGGCTCACCAAGTTCGAGAACTCGGAAATCTTTCGAAAAATGGAAATACAATACAATTGAAAAGTCCAGAAAAGTTGAATATTGCGGATTTTTCTTTATGTAAAAAATGAAACATGAACTTTTTTGATTTTATTTAATAGATATGAGTTGAAATTTTTCATTTTGTTAAAATTGTTTTATTATATTATCCTTATGAAAAAATAAACAAAAATGTTAAACCATATAAAGAGATTTTATTAAATTACAAATAAATAAAAGGGGGCTGCACTTACTAATAATCTGATGGAGAAAGAGCATAAAAATGCACAAATGAACAGATAAAATTCCAATACCAAAAGTGATTGATGGAAAAATCTGAAAAGAATTAGGGTAGAACATAAAATAAACATCTCACCCCGAGTTGGCATGCGGAATAATGAAATTCCGTTCTAAAAATAGAACGGAATTTCTTGTTTAAATTGACAGTTTTTAAAAGTTTTAAATCTGGGATTTTCAGG
Source organism: Schmidtea mediterranea (assembly GCA_022537955.1). Taxonomy (NCBI): domain Eukaryota; kingdom Metazoa; phylum Platyhelminthes; order Tricladida; family Dugesiidae; genus Schmidtea; species Schmidtea mediterranea. Next base: position 168,211,411 of record CM039680.1, read on the forward strand.
GAGAAGTGACTTGAATCTCAAAATTTCAATCATATATTCGATTAAAAGCCTATTATTAAAACCCCATACATAGGTTACTCGACCGATCTACTCCTGAAAACTATAAAACTCCTCGAAAAAATAAAGTGATCAAAGATCGATATTATTTCCATTAAATTAGCGATAGGGGGACCCATAATTAAAATGAGCGTGAATACCTTCTATGGTAGCTCGTGAACCCAAAGACAATATGGCTCACCTTTTACTAGAAACCGCTCATTGGAATACATTTCCAACGTCATTTTGACGGGTATCCAATGGTTATATCTCTTGTGCGCGCATCTGGTGGGAATCCCTTGCAAGTGACCGCAAAAATTTTATATCTTTTACCCATCAGGTGCCCATTGTTGAGCCAGAACACAAACGACCTTGACAATCGTTTAAATGAATCGGTAATACACACGCAGATACAACAGGCAGATTTAAAATCGAACCCATAAAACACCAACTAACCATGCTAAAATATGAGAAAGAGAAAAATTAAATATAAAATCAAGAAACACAAAAGTAAAATAAAATAATAACAAAGTGCAACAACATGCGCACGAAATAAACATAAAAATAACAATTCAATTTAAAAGTTAAAAAGAAATTTGTCAAATTAAATTATAAAAATAATAAAATTAAGATTAGAATACACTGGAAAATCACAAGGTCAAATTTTGTTTTACTAAATCAAATTTAACACGCAAGGTTAGGGTCTTACAATAAGTATATATACCGATTCATTTTCACATAATTTTAATCAGTTTTCATAAACTTGAATTCAGTTTTACTCTGTATAATCAGTTTTAATAACTAGTCGGTTTAAAGAAACTTGAAGTAGTCTTAGTCAGTGAAAAACTAAATTATCAGTGTGAGTGGAGGAATGCTCGAAAACTTTCTCCACGTCGCGTCCAGGTAATCTCGTAAGAGCTCTGCTTGGGCGTCGGCGTGGGGAAAGCATTACTATGTTATTATGATGAAATATGTTATGCCAATTATTGTCTATTATGTTTCAATAAATGTCATTAGATAATGAAATGATTTTTTTGTTGAAATTTTTCCGGCCCACAGCCGACACACCATACAAGAAAGTAAACTCTACACACCCCAACCGAGTCGTGTAAGTGCGGTGTAAGTCCTCCAATGTGTGAAACCTAAAATTCAATAATAACGAATAAGATGTGAACTAGATACTTACTTAATGACTCGAGGAACCCATCAACATCGAAAATGCTAATAACGATCCATGAAATACCCAAAAGTGACGTCGCAGGTCAGTCACCAAGTAACAAAAATGATAATGACCAAATCCAATAAATAATCAGTCCGAAGAGCAGTCCAGCTGACATTTCCCAGATATTAATCAAAAGAATGTCTAATAGATTAACATCGGTCAGTATATTAGTACCTGTGAATCCGCACGTTACTGGCGACATTAGACAGGGAGGGTGTGCAACCAAACGGGACATACACACCACATCGACCCGACACCTGTCTGGATTCCAATCGATTAGAGCTAGACGGTAGTTAAAAATTCGCTCACCTAGTCAGAAGTAGAGATATATTGGCACACAACCGTTGACAGTAGTAAGTGTGCCGACAGAACATACGACTTGTTATTTCACTTCTGTCTATCTAGACATACATACTCACTCTGATATAAGTGAATGACATGCATAGGACATTTATTTTTATCATAACAATGGCATCTAATTCGCGCTACCAAAACTTTTCGAATAAGAGATCACGAGGGACCGAAACTGAACCAATCACCATGGAAGCCCGAGGTAGGACTCGAGAAGGTAAATACCATGAATTATTGGCTATAAGATTTAATTGTTTCGCCGAGAACTAGCCCAAGAAATTAACACAGATGACTCCGCACGGATCCCGAAGATGACACGTACCCAGAACCTTGATTAACCTAATGTGTTTTTAACGAATACAACTTATGACTCTAAATTTGTGCCATGAACCTCAAATGATTATCCAAGTGAAATAAAGTAACATTCATAGGCCCAGGTAGTGAGAAAATGAAACATATTTAAGATTTCCCAATGTAGTTCACGACCCAATGTCAATTTGATCTGTTTGTAGGAAAAAATGCGAGATTTAGCTTTTATAGACCATTAGTATTCGAGTTGCAGACTAGAGCTTAAAACAAGTTAAATTTATTACCTAGTTTCCAGTTTTATTTTTGATGTTAATCCTTTATAGTAATGATATTCTATATGTAATATTTTAATTTTAAATCATACCGATGTTAACTTTGAGATTGTTAATAGAGTTCATTTCAATAATAATTAGAGTTTATTTTCAAAGTTTCTTTAAATGTTCTTTCTTAACTTTCACCACGAATAAGATTTGAAATTACGTTAAATTAATATAGTAATCTTTGATCAATATTCTTAGGTCAGATAGGAATAAATAATGGCTTGGTTAGTAATTTTCTTTGTTTGTTGTTTGACAACTTTATTTATTCCCGTAACTGTTCAAGGATTTTTTTTGTGTTATTTAGGATATAAGTGTCAATATTTTCCATCTGAAATCGGTATTCTGAAGCTCAGATATTTACTCCTAATTAAAGAACTAATGGTATGTGAGAGCTGGAAATCGTTACCAGGTCGGAAAAGACCAGTAAAGTACCGTCAACAACGTCAAAATATCCTCTGCAAAATACCGCAACGACGATACTAGAGTATCTCGACGAACAGACCGTGATAAGTATACCCACAGTAGATGACCTCATAGTATGACTATATCCTATATAAATAGACCACACCCATATTTTTCCTATAACCCAAAAACGTGGTTAATCAATCCCCATAAATCATCGAGACGAACTCCGACCAGATAAACGAAAAACTTACCTACAATAATTCGGTCTACCAATTATTAGAGTCTAAAACGGACATATTGAAATAATATCTGCTTTATTCCTTTAGCCAATTCCTGGATTAATGCGTCCCGGATTACGTTGCGATTCTCGGCACACTCGGCTTCTCGGTGTCGGCAGGCAATATGGGACGCGGGATTCTTGATCTCGCCCGTCAGAGAATCCCGGGTGGAAAATTTGACAAGTTCAGACGACACGGACCTTCCATTCATCGCAATAAAGCGCGAACCCGGCCGGAATCCGGCGCGGGAAATTAGAGTTCAAGCTGAGTTCCTCCTCGCATGCCTAGAAGAACACCAAAAGCAAACCAACCGCCAAGTCCGGAGGGCACAACAGCATTTGGACGAAATCAACCGAGACATAGCAAATGGGCTGATCCCAAGTACAGATGGGTATGTCCCTCCGTACAACACGTCCTTCAATCTAGATGATCCCCATCTAAATGTGCCAATGGAAGCGATCAACGTGTTGGTCCCCCGCCGAATTTGGCCAGAAAGATCAAGGAGAGTAAACGAACCATTCAACACCCATCGCGAGCACCCTTATACTCGTGGAGTTCCGCGAAGGAGTTCGAACCAATAACATCTGAGAGTTAACTCACCTTGATGATTTTTCTAGTGTTTAGTAAAAATATATGTTTTAGTTAGGTTTTTTCTTTGATTTGTTAGTTGATAATTTTAATAGAAGTATATCATTCAAGTCATAAACCCGTTTCGTAGACCTAAAGACCTATAATAAAATAACCAGCATTTAGTAGTTTTGAGTTGATTTCACACTTCTATTACAGATATGAACCCCGACCAGATCCTACGACGAGAGCTAGTACGACTGTAGAAAGCCAACTCTGGGCTTCACCAACAAATCCTACAGCTGACTAAAGAGGTACAACAAATTAAGGCCACATGGGTGGAGCCAAGTAGAGCGAAGCGCATTTACCTAAAGATGACGGCGGTGCAAAAGGGTTGGGCTGAAGAAAAACAGCTCAACCAAAATCAGAAGACCCAAATTAGGGGTCTAGAGGTAGCGTTATCGGCGTGCCAAGAGGGAACTGCGGTAACTTACCCGTTAATTTTCGCCCGTCGCAATTAGCCTATCAAGAGGCGATGACAGTCACAAAACCGGCCACTAAACCAACACGGCACCGACCCGAAAAATCTAAACGTACAAAGAGTCGGGCTGAAAAATTGATCAAGGAATAATACAACAATAATTTGTCGGTCATTTTAATAAATAATTTTTATCGACTTCCATTACTTGTATGTCGATCTCAAAAACCGATGGTTGCATCACGGGTAACCATTGGGGGCAAGCAAGTATTTACATCTGGGGTCAAGGTTATCGAAACTATAAACCCCACACCAGCAATTTCCTAAAAATGGCCAGCAGACCGTATTAGGAAAAATGTATGCTTGGGATTGTTTAAGTTTAAACGGAACCTTTAAAGAAACCAACCATTATGGATAATATTCTTCTCCATCAAGTGATACTAAACCCAGTGGTGGATTATTGGGTGTCGACGTTTGTTTAACTACTCTTATGGTCACCCCAGTAACGCCATACACATATTTTCTAGCAACCACTCGGCACCCGTTGCTAAGCAACGTTGGAACTGTGTTCGAGTGGGTAGATCGTCCGCAAAAAGTGAGCGCTATTGCTAATGCTATAATTGACCGAACGATCCATGGGTTCAACGAGCTGTCGATAGAAGACCTGTGCTCGCTTTTGATTCTTAGGTCCCATTATTCTCCTACCTCTTTCAAATGTTAACCTATACTCTCATATCATCTATCTTTATGTCCATTCGCTTGGTCCTTCTTATTATTGTCCATGTTGATGACTTTTTTATTGTCTGTAAACCCTTGGTTATGTTAAGTAAACACAGTACATCTCTTACCCTTATCCCTATTATAACTACAATGTTCCCTATTATCATTACTAGCATTATCATTGTTGCTATTATATGTATTACCTTTATTATTATTTTTATTACTATAACTGCCATTATATTTATTGTTATTACCACTATGATTATTACTACTATTATTATTATTATCATAATTATTATCATCATTACTACAAATACCATGATTATTATTATTATTATCATTATTATTATTATTATTATTATTATTATTATTATTATTATTATAATTATTATTATAATTATTATTATTATTATTATTATTATTACAATCACCATTACCCTTATCATTATCGTTATTATTATTAAGATTTTGTAGGGATCCGTCCTTATTCCTCAGCGTTAAAAATTTTTTATTGATATACAACATTAGCCGTAGTCCATCTATATTTTTCGGTTTTCGATAAAGTATTTTTGTAAATTCGAAAATTTTAGCAGCGTTCCGTCCTTATTTTACGGTTCATCCCTATTCTACAGTTTTCGACAAAGTATTTTCATTGACTCGGAAAATTTGAGCAGCGTTCCACCCTTATTTTACGCATTCCATTTTTACGTTACTATTTTTGTTAAGTATTTGAATTAATTCGGAAAATTTGAGCAGCCCATATTTTCCGCCTCAACTCAAATTAATTTATTTAATTCTTATTTAAAAACATTATTTTTCATGATTTTGGTCGTTCGGATTAATATTTTTCCGATGGCTATTCATTTTAACTGTTGCAACGATTTCGCAATTTTCCCCGCTACCCATTCCCTCTTTTTGTCGTTAAGATCTATGTATGTTCATATTATATTTAATGAGTGCTCACTGGACTACTCGGTGTTAGATATTTTGAGCCGATTGTTGTAAAAAATTTATGTCAATTTTACAGGAAACGGAAGGAGCAGCCAATAAACTACTCATTTACCCTCCAATTTCCACTATGTACGGATAATATTGACGTTCCAACTCCTGCGTTCCGCACGCCGGGTCTTCACGGGCACAGATCATCGGCGGTATTCCACGCACTTACACGAATCTGAATACTGTATATGATTTTATTAACTTGTGATGTGTCTTTGGCTGTGGGCCACCAAAAATAAAATAATAGAAAAAATAAATTACCAGATGAATTAGGCAAAAATCTCGACGCATAAACTGTATATTTAGCATTCATATAAACAAATTTTAAATCGGGCATCGATGTACATAAACCAAAATAACATAACTGTAGATTAACAATCTGAAAATATTGCTGCAAAACATAACTGTAGATTAATAACATGAAAATATTGATAACTGTAGATTAATGATCTGAAAATATCTAAAAAAATCACACAACAAAGTAAGATTTGTAAAAATGTGCATCTTAAATTTGGTTGAAATTAATATTACAAAGTAGTAGTTGAAAATTTGGGAAAACACATCAGTATTTATACCTATAATTTGGCCTTAACCTTGCGTGTTAGTTTTATTGCGATTAAACAAAATTCGACTTTGAAATTATTTGTGTTATCTAAATTAAATTTTTATTTATTTCTTAATTTAAATTAGTAATTTATTTTTAACATTTTTTAAATAAATTTATTCAACCAAAAAATATTTTATTTTCATTTAATTCATTAATTTTTACTTTTATATAAATGGTCATTTTACGGTCGAATTTTCTTGTTATTATTGTTGGGCCAGAACGTAAGCGGCCTTGAGAATGTTTAAATGGATCAGAAACACACATGCAAAAATAACATGCAATTTAAATAAACCTGAAAACACCAATTAAACCATATAAAATCTGAGAAATAAAAGAATTAAATATAAATTAACAAAACATAAAAATAAATTAAAAATGATAACAAAATGCACCAAGATCCGCACGATACCTACACAAATATAACAAGAGAACAAACAAATTCGACGAAATTGAAAAAACCAATTAAAGTTCATTAAAGTGAAATTTAAATTGAAAAATTTGAATTAGCAATAATTCAATAAAAATTCTAAATAAAAAAATTATAAAAATAAATCAAAAAATAATAAAAATAAATAATAGAATTTGCTAGAAAATAACAAGGTCGAATTTTGTTTTACTACATCAAATTTCACACACCAGAAAATTAGGTATATATACTGATCCATTTTCACATTAAATTTAACCGTTTTTCGAAACAGAACCATTTTAAACCATTTTTGAAAAATGTTTAAGCCGTTTTTAAAAACCATTTTTGAAAAAAATTTGAAATTGTTTGTGAATCATTCGTGAAAACTTTAAAACCATTTTAGACGTTATCCGAAGATTATTCAATTTTACTTTGAATTTTTCAGGAACTCATTTTTAGGTGAGAAATATTTATGGTGGAACCCTCTTTCCACGACACGTTCCCTGCATCTCAATGGAGCTCTGCTCGGCGTCGGCGTGGGGGGAGTGGTATTTATGTTATTTTTATGTTGATTTTTACAATTTTGGAATGGTGAAAAGGGGTAATTATGTTATTGTTATTTATAATTAATAAATATTATTTACATAAATCATTTTATATGTTTTTATAAATAAAAATGTCGAGATTTTTCCGGCCCACAGCCGACACATCACGCAAGCAAATAAAATCTACATACAAGTCAGATTCGTGTAAGCGCGTGGAATATCGCCAATGATCTGTGCCCGTGAAGGCCCGGCGTGCGGAACGCAGGGTTGGAACGTCAATATTTATCCCTATAGCTGAAGCGAGAAATAAGGGAGGAGTCTCTGGCTGCTTCCTCGTTTCTCAATTCTGTAAAATCGACCAAAATTTATACTACACACGGCTCAAAATCATCACACCGAGTAGTCCAGTGGGCACTCAATAAATATAATGTAAACACAATATGCGTCTAAGGCTTATTAAAGGGAAATGGAACTGGGATTAAATAAAATGGAAATCGTTTTTATAACTAATTTGGATTAACATTTGTGAACAAAATCAAATTTACCACTCGGATAAATGAGAAAAATCGGGAAATAAATTGGTTTTAAGTAAAGTAACTATTGCTTAAAGTAAAGAAAATTCAACTCATTAAATTATTATATCGTAAAGATAAACCTTTGAGTAAAAATAAGTAGTTTATAAATTATGAATTACCGAAAATTTAATTATGCGTATCGTATTTATTAAACTCCAGAAAATAAAATAGTTACTAAATAGAATCGATGCAATTTCTTGATCAACAAACAAAGTCCTCCTTGATGTAACTTTAGAATTAAAACCAATCAATGTGAATTTGCGGCTATCGTAAGTTTGTGGAGTGAAATACAGAGAGTTGTGAGTGGAACCAAGTAATTCCTCGATGAACATCCAATCCCCTTGAATCATATTTCGATAAAAATCCAACAAATCCACTGAATGAAAGAAGAACTTTGACTTGTTGATCAGGGAATAGAGTCATGGATCGAATAAAATGAGTGACCAAATTAATTGAAAAATTTTATCATTTGTTTAACTAAATAAGCCATTGACTAAAATTACCACAGTTAACCACTTTGAAATAAAATAATCGAAGGAATTTATTGATTAACAAAAATGATAAAAATAAAAATCAGCAAACGGAAAACCATTACGTAACGATCACCTTCCCTCACGTAAAACATTAAAATTCATCGTCGAAGAGTTGAGCGAAGCAATGGTAAGAGTTGCGTAGAATTCAGCATTAATAGAGTTGCATTGAAAAATCATCCCAGTAAATTTGCGACAATAAAACCGAACCCTAAAATGTAAAGATTAATAGCTAGCCGTGCAAAAATTAAGCAACTCTAAATATCAATATGACGTGAATGTTAACACCACCAAACATCGAACAGTAGGAAATACTTACCACTAAATTTTCTCGACCATTGTGACAAGATGACCGGATTTCCCCAAGAATGATGAGAGAGTTCCCAGAATATAGTTCCCAGACACAAAATTCCAATTAGAAACCACGATATAACCATTATTCCTTAAACAACAAAGTTCGATAATATTCAAGTATAATAAAATACCTCACTCACTTGAAAATTCATGACCATACGAATACGAAAATTCATATAATGAACTGCACTAGATTCGAACCGACCGGATAAACAAATCTATCCGCCTAAAATAAATATAATGGATTATAAATGGCATGGCAAATAAACAAACCATTGACACATCCGGCGAGTCACCATAATAATTGAATCATAATTGACATTCAGTTCCTGTCGCCGACTTTAATTCGTCGATTTACCCCATATGTATCATCGATAACCGAATCACTTCAATTTTCCATTTCTCGCAATTCACCAGCCATGAATTCCGCAAACATTTTCGACGAGGAGCTAGAGTCCGAATACCCAAACACCACGGAAGATTTTTTAGGTAAATTCTAATTAATTATTATTATCCTGACGTTACGTATGCATTCGAGTTATAGGAGCAACCCCAAAAAGGCAAACCTGGCAACACACATTCTTACTCAGACAACCCAAATCCAACCGCTCTCTCACTAAACCTGACAAGTTGGATCCTTTACTTTAAATGATCGCTATCGGTCTCCTCGCTCCGACTAATTGAGTTAAAAATTATTACGTGATGATTATATCTTAATTCCATTCAAAGTCGCCAACAACTTATAATTCTTGTTAGATGAACCTGTCGAAGATCTACCAAAACCATGTTTATCAAAGAGGACCCATGAAATTTAGTTCTGGCCGAGACATAATAACTAATTAGAAAGTTTTTTGATAAATGGTTCATTTTATTTTGGTTTTCTTTAAATATATTTTAGGTTGGCGTCATAGAATTATTTATTCATTTTTATTATGCTTAGTAAATTAACGAGTACATATTATAATTCTAATGCTATTGATGAACCGGCATACACTAGGTAAACAAAATCATAAATGAAATACAATATTATTTTGCCGAGTACCAAAGATATTTTTGCTTAACGCACCCTTACGACACGAGAATATCTGCATTACCAACTACCGTACTCACAAAATATCTCCAACATCCCATGAATCGTAATGCATGTAAGATCAAGCTAGGGAGGTTCTCTTTTACAAGACGTGAGAGATTGTGCTTTTTAGTGAACCCTTAAATCACCGTCCCCATCAAAACAGTAGGAGAGATGCTGAGTGAAAACATATTTTTCTATTCAGGACACACTGGAACCATGGTTGATATGCCCGCTCACACTGTGGAACAATGGAGGCAGGCCTGGAGTCGGGTATATCAAGAGCGATATCCTGATGTGCCTGCAGACAACCAATCAGAGGAAATATCGCCGGAGGAATTCATGAAGCGATTCCGGAAGGCGGCGGACGAACCCAATCCGTCACGAGATATTCTAATGCAGGCCCAAGAGCTTCTGGAAGGCCTTTTACAGCATCAGCGACAAGTCGAGGCTGATGTAGCAAGGGCCACTGAATACCTGGCCAATGTCAAAGATGACCTGGCGGCCGGACGACTGGCTGACAACTATCCGCCTTCTCCAAGACCGATCCGAAATCTCAAGCGGCCGATATTCGTGATCCCGGGATATTCTCCTGAAGAGGGGATCAAACGATTCTTCGCTGAGGAATAAACATTATTGATTTGAACATTTTATCGTTGTTGTAGTAACATTATGATCGAATTCCAAACAAAATTTCTTCTGACTCGTTTTCTTCATTATTATAGCCCTCATTTTCTAAACATGTTTAAGTAAAACTGCTCATATTTGTATTAGTCGTCATCGAATTCACCCTTATTAATTTAGATGGATCCCGTAAAGTCACTTCAAAACGAATTAAACCGAGCACGACAGACAAATAAGGATCTTCACGACCAACTCGTACAAATGGCCCAAGAAACGCAACAACTCAAGGCAACGTGGGTAAACCCCACGAGAGTCAAGCCATTATATCAAAAACTAGCTGCGGCCCAGAAAGGGTGGGCCGAAGAAAGACAATTAGTGAAAAGCCTGAAGACTCAAATCAGGGGGCTAGAGGTAGCGTTGTCCGCCTGTCAAGAGGGAGCAGCGGTAACCTACCCTCTAGTTTTCGCCCCGGCTCAATTAGCATATCGTGAAGCGAATCCGACCCCATCCACAACGTCAATCACTGTCGAGACCCCTACTCCAATAACTCCCTCAACATCTAGTCGACGACCTGGTCGCAAGGAGCGAGCTAAGCGCCGAGCCGCTCGATTTTCTAATCAATGTATTTCATAGATAAATAAACTATTGTTTAGTCATATTGTAGTCCCATATATCTCTCATTACATTTATGTCCTCGTAAAGTTTTAAAATAACATTGTGAAGGATTAAATAAAAACCACCACTTATTCTTGTCTTCTCAAACTAACGCCAGTAAAACAGCTGGATAAACGATAGAAATTTAAACGCAAGGGGACCAAACAATTAAAAGCGAGCACAGGTCTTCTATCGACAGCTCGTGAACCCGAGGATTGTCCGAGCAATTATAGTATTAGCGATAACACTCACTTTTTGCGGGTAATCCACCACTTGAACACATTACCAACGTTGCCCAGCAACGGGTGCCAAGTGGCAGTTAGCATCTTTTTGTATGGCGTTACGGGGCAACCACGGAATAATTTAAACAAATAGCGAAACCCTGTAACCCACCATTATGTTATTTTTTATGTAAATTTCGTGCGGTTCTTGATGCATTTTGTATTTATTTTATTTTACTTTTATGTTTTTGATTTTATATTTATTTATATTCTCTCAGATTTTAAAGTGTTTAGTTGGTGTTGTATATTGTATTTTAAGTTATCTTGGTGCTGGGTTTTCGTGCTGTATTACTGATGCATTTAAACAATTCTCAAGGCTATTTGTGTGCTAGCCCAACACCAGTGAAAAATTCTGATATAAATAATTAACGTAGTTCCCAAGGTTGATTATCTAACTCAAATACAATAACTATTAAAAAATTATTTATAATTTTTCAATCTTCAAATTTTAATATTTTATTTTAATCAAATTTTAAAAAATTATTTTTTCTTTTAATAATTTAATTAATTAGCAAGTTTACTATACAAATGTTTTTGTTATAATATAACTCACTATAACTTATTTTAAGTAACTATTTCAAATGTTATTAAATAATTCTTCAAAACTAAATCATGAATCATTCATATCAAATCTTAATGGAACTACAATTAATGAAAATTATTTATTGATTTCACTTCCAATTTTATTAAACACATGTATGTCATTTTTATCTGTGAATTTATTCCAACTTGGTTTCGGAAAAATTAAAGGGTACTCTTAATTAAATATTGAAATTTAATTAATAAAATTATAGAAATTTAGTGGTGAACTATCTTATGGTAATTATACCTTTTATTTTGAGTATAACAATATTTTCTAATTACTTGTTGCAAATAACATTGACTGTTGCTGCTACATCCTTTTTACTTTTAAGCAACAGTTTAATATTGAGCAAATCTAATAAATATTTGACTGAAATACGATTAACATTACATTCGGCAAGTAACAAACGCGAATCATGGTTGTATATGTCCCAAATGAGAGGATTGATCTTAATGATGACCACTATTTGCATATTAGCTGTTGATATGAAAGTGTTCCCTAGAAGGTTTGCAAAAACTGAAATGTTTGGATTTGGACCTATGGACCTTGGAGTAGGGTTATTCGCAATTATTTATGGGTTACTGGACCAAATTAAAGTTGGTAGTTTTACAAAACTATCATCTATAGGAATATTATTAGTTTTGGGAATAATGAGAACTGTATTAGTAAAATATGGAAATTATCAAGAACATGAGAGTGAATATGGAACTCATTGGAATTTTTTTTTGACAATGGCAGCTTTGAAATTAGTATCGATAATAACAAAATATTTCAGGTTCACCCAACGAATTTTTGGAATCATAACTATGATAATGGCAGTCAGTATATTGCAATATTTTCTATTGTATGGATCTTTTAATCTTGAAAAGTTTTGCAATGATAATAAAGTAGATAGAACAAAGTCATTGTTAGTGGCAAATAAAGAAGGTTTAATTAGTCTGATTGGTTATATTGTTTTGTGGTTAACTGGATGTCTACTTGGTGCAATTTTAACAAGAAAATTTCGTAAATCATTAGCTGTATTTGCAGCTTTAGCAACTATTGGTCTATATATTTCTCAGTGCTTTTTACATAAAGACATTGTTTCAAGACGAGCTGCAAATTTCGGATATGTTTTATGGACGACTAGTAGTTTCTGCTTTTGCTTAATGTTATTTATAATATCAGATATTTTGATAAACTGGCTTGAAGATAGAGCTAATTTTGTCAATGGTAATAGATTAAATATTTTAGATTTAATATAAAATATGGTTTAGATACGGAAAATCCGGATATTTATTGTGTTGTTAATAGGCAAGCGATGGCATTTTTTCTACTATCAAACATCTTAACTGGTTTAACCAACGTAACAATAAAAACAATGGAATTAAATAAACTGGAATCTATTACTACATTAGTTATATATACTATTCTAGTACTTATTACAACGCCACACATTAACGGCATTTTATAATTTGTTATTTTATTACTTTGCATGAAATATATTTATTTTAATTCAACTAGTTTTACTGAAAAATAAATCCAAATTTTTATTATATGAAATTATTCTTTATTTGATCTGCTAAAGATTTCTTGCATGTTATGACCACATGTCTGTAGGATCATATCGCGCTCAAGAAGCTCTTTCAGAGCTCTTCTTGCCAATGACACACGAATCTTGAGTCTTTCAGATACAATTGATGGAGTAGTAACTTTGTATGAAGGAACTTCTTTGTAAAGTTTATCATAAGTCACTTGATCAAAAAGGCATGCATTGTTAAGCTTATCTCTAACTTTTCCCTTTGACCACTTCTTCTTCTTTTGCTTTCCTCCAGATCCAGAAGAAGTTGGTTTAGTTTTTGTTGGAGTTTTACCTTTGTCTCCTTTTCCAGGCTTTGCGTTCTTTGGTGGCTTTAAAATAGATTAATACAATAAACTTTAAATATAAAATTTCATACCATGATAAATAATTTGAAAAATTTATACACTATTAAAAGATTAAATTTAAACAAATTTTATTTAGACATTTTATAATTTAAAAAATTTATTGTATTTATTTTTAAAAGTGATGCATTCTACTTAAAATGACTTTCAGTAATTTTATTAAAAATAAAATTTAAGATTATATTATTTTTTAAATATTATTTTACTTTTTAAAAGCCAATTATTTATATGAATACAATTTTAAAATTTAAAAATGAAAATAATATTCGAATTTTTTTAAAAATATTTATTTATTTGTATTGATATATTTTAATTTTTAATATGTTTTTTGAAAAATAATTGGTCGTGTCTTTGAAGTCATTTTTGTTGTATAATCATTATTTACTTAAATTTTAGCTACAGAAAAATGTAAGGTACGATTTCATACATTTTTATATTTAATTTAACTTGCAAAAATTAAACTTATTTGTAATTAAATTTTAAATATCCAATATTCAAAATTTTGATATTTATTTTTGAATATTTTGGACTTTCCATAAAATTTTAAAACTATATAGTTGTTAACCCAGCAACTCATAGTATACAAGTGGTGGGTTACAGGGTTTCATATCTTGCTTATCCTCCTGGTGACCCTAGTAACGCCATACAAAATGATGCTGATCGCCACTTGGCACCCGTTGCTAAGCAACGTTGTGGTGGGTTACAGGGTTTCATTGTTTGTTTGAACTAATCGGTGGTTGCCCTCGTAACGCCATACAAAATGATACTAATCGCCACTTGGCACCCGTTGCTAAGCAACGTTGGTAATGTGTTCAAGTGGTGGATTGCCCGCAAAAATTGAGTACCATGTGCTAGTACTATAGTTGCTCGGAAAACCCTCGGGTTCACGAGCTGTCGATAGAAGACCTATACTCGCTTTGCTCTGTCCCTCATGATCATTCAAGATTAGGTGCTTTTCTGCCTGCGGAGAGATGAAATTAAGGTTGAGTAACATGATGCAAATGTTTAGATTATAAATATATCAACGGAACAAATTAAATTAAGAACACGACTACTCTATTTATTTAACAACGCGCGCAATGTTTACAGGTTACTGATTTTGAAGCTGGATTGCTCGACGTCGGGCCCGTTCCTTACGTCCCGGCCGACGATTGTTTACTGGAAGGGTAGATTGTTCCACTGGTTGGGTGTTCTTCTGCGACAACTGAGTTGGGGCGAAGACGAGCGGGTATGTTACCGCTTCCCCTTCCCGGCAGACTGCTAGGGCGACTTCGAGTCCCCGAATTTGCGTGCGCAGGCTCTGGTTGAGCTGCCGCTCCTCTGTCCAGCCTTTCTGTGCTGCGGTCAGGCGGTGGTACAGTGTTTTTACCTTTTCTGGTTCCCTCCAGGTTGCTTTAATCTGTTGTATTTCGCGGGTTAGTTGAATAATCTGAGTGTGTAATTCCGCGTTTGTCTGCCTCGCGTGGTTCAATTCGGATTGTAAGATTTGTAAGGAATACATTACTACAATCAAATAGATGATGTTAATTTATTATTGATCAAGTTATATAATTGTTTATTTCGTTAAACAAAACACGAATGACTCTAGCTATAAGAAAAAGAAATAACACGTAAATTTCTAATATTTTAAATCAACTACTACATAAAGTCTATCAGTGTTGGTTTACTCGTCCGGACAATATCTCTTCAGGCTCCGTTTGAGAGCCTCAACGGTATAGGGTCTTCTGGTGTCTCGAACTGGGTGAGGTGGATAGGCGACTGCAATCCGCCCGGCAAGGATGTCTTCGACCACGTTCGCAAGGTACATCCTTGCCTTAACCACCTGTAAATCTACCTGCTCCTGAACCCTTTCCCATTGGGTGAGGAGCTCCTGTGCGTGCAGGTAGGTCTCCGCAGCTGGATATTGCCGTTCCGAGAGACATGATCGTTGCAACTGATTGAGTATCCTCGTGGTCGGCGGGACTCCTGTCTGTTCCTGTCTGGCGGTCTCTCGACGGGTAGTTCGTTTGGGCGACATGTCTGAACATTACTGTCATTAGGTTCGATTGATTCACTATTCTAAGTTATTAGCAAGCAAATTGGGTCTATGTTACTAGTAAGGGCGTCATATACGTGACCATTGCCTTCCTTTACGCGATGGAACATTAATAAGCAGGTTGGGTTACCTTGTGGGTCTGGTCCTTTAAGGTGCACTCCTTTATGGGGAAAGTATATAATTAATCATATGGGTGAGGTAACCTGATGGTTAACTTATTCGATATATGCGTATTAACATGAAAATTTTTCATGTAGGCGGATACTCGTACATTGACTTAAGGGAATTTGTACATTGATTCAAAGTTTGTTTACTAACTTTAATTACAGTTGTTCGAACTTTAAGATTTAGGCCGGATGTTGATCCGAGATAACTTAGTCGCGTGTAGGTGTATCCTGGTGGGCGAATGATTTCCGGCGGATTTTACCCTTACCACTTAAGCGGTTGACGGAAGGTGATTTACGTTGTTTACATCCGGTGATTGCATTATTCATGTCATGTTTTCAGAATTACTGGTCAAATGTTCGCCTACACTCGATTATCTCAATTTCCGGTAAGTTATTTCGTTGACTAGTTTGAATGTACTTTACTAACAAATTTTAGGAAAACTTCTACGCTTACCGAGATTTCCAAGTCGATGCGATACCCTTCTGTTGGAATAACTTCGCTATGTGGAATTTCATTTGTTCAATAATGTGATATTAATACGAATTTTCGTTTATCCTAAATTTTGGTTTTTTCAATTATATTAATGTAATTTACGTAAATATTCATTCACTTTACCTCTAATCAATTTGCTGTAAATCCTGAATTTATGATAATTGAAGAAACCTATTTTATAGATTTATGAATTATTCTAGTTCTAGTTAAGAGATTATATTATCAGTAATTAATATCGACATCTGTTATTCCGATTTTTAATAGTCTTCCCTAAGGCTATTTGGATCAACTATTACTTTAGCCCACAAAGTTATTTTAATGCTAATGGTTTTAAATCCGTGAATTCAGTTTTACTTTGATTCACATTTTTACGGTTATTCAATTCATCTCTAATCTTAATCTATGAATTACTTTAATCCACTAATCATAGTTCATTAAGGAGCTTATGTTATTCATTCTTATTCAATACTTTACCTTACCAAAACTAGATTATTTGGGTTTTACTCAATAGTTGTTTGCACTAATTTAATCATCTCAAGTGTCGCTAATAAATTGATTCAATTTAATAAACGATATATTTATTTGTATTCGTTTTATTTTTAATCAATAATTTAATCTAAATACTTGATTTGCTCAATCACTTCTTCAATTTTATCGAAATGATTTAACGGTGGATTATGTGGGGTGACATTAATTTTTAATCAACAATTTAATTAAGGGGTTTCATACTGTTATTCGAAAATCGTTTTACCTTTAATTGATACGTTTCTTTATTTGAAATCAATGAATTCGATTCTTAATTGCTTTCATTTTTATCGGGGGTTGATTTTTGATTAGATCAATACATTACTCGTTCTTACTCAAAGATCAGATTGCTTTTATTGAAATGAATTATAATAATTTAACTGATGAAATGATTTGCCAATACCCTAATCAATAATTTACGAGCATTTAAATTATCTTTACCCAATATTTACTTTAATTTTTAGCCATAAAACACTTTACTTCTACAATCAATGGTTATTTTAATTTTTATCAATAATTTCAATTTAATCGAATTCAATGATCCCCAATAAATTTTATTTATTTCAAAATGTTAATCCAAAATAGTTATAACAACGATTTCAGTTAATTTAACCCAAGTACCCTTTCCCTTTAATAGGCCTTAGACGCATATTGTGTTCATATTATATTTATTGAGTGCCCACTGGACTACTCGGTGTGATAATTTTAAGCCGTGTGTAATATAATTTTAGGTCGATTTTACAGAATTGAGAAACGAGGAAGCAGCCAGAGACTTCTTCCTTATTTCTCGCTTCAGCTATAGGGATAATATTGACGTTACGACCGCTGCGTTGCGCACGCTGAGTCTTCACGGGTACATATCATTGGCGATTTTCCACGCACTTACATGCCTCTGTACTATGTCGATTTTATTTACTTGCGTTATGTGTCGGCTGTGGGCCGGAAAAATTTCGACATTTTAATTTAGTTTATAAAAAAAAATATATATCAAACAATTTATATATATATAATATTTATTAGTTAGGACAAAATAACAGAATTACCCTCCATAACCATTCCAAAAATTTTCATACAATAGCATAAAATATCATAACAGAAAGCATAAATGCCTCTCTCCCCACGTCGCCGTCAAGCAGAGCTCTACAGAGATGCTATGAACGTGACGTGGAAAGAGGGCTCCAACTAAAATATTTCTTACCTAAAAATTCGGATTTTCACAATAATTTCAAATCGAAAATATAGTTTGTGTCGAACAACAGTTTAGATTTTCAAAACAATTTTCAAAATGGTTCTAAAAATAGTTAAATTTCGAAAACGGTTAAAATGGTTTGAAAAATGGTAAGTTTTCAAAAATGGTTAACTTTAATGTGAAAATGGATCAGTATATATACCTAATTTTATGGCGTGTGAAATTTGATGCAGTAAAACAAAATTCGACCTTGTTCTTTTCTAGCAAATTCTATTATTTATTTTTATTATTTTTCGATTTATTTTTATAATTTTTTATTTATAATTTTTATTGAATTATTGCTAATTCAATTTTTCGATTTAAATTTCACTTTAATGAACTTTAATTGATTTTTTCAATTTCGTCGAATTTGTTGTGTTTTCTTGTTGTGTTTGTGTAGATATCGTGCGGATCTTGGTGCATTTTGTTAATATTTTAATTTATTTTTATGTTTATTATTTTATATTTAATTCTTTTATTTCTCAGATTTTATATGGTTTACTTGATGCTTCAGTAGGTTTATTTAAATTGCGTGTTATTTTTGCGTGTGTGTTTCTGATCCATTTAAACATTTTTGAAGGCCGTTTACGTTGTGGCTCAACAGTTGGTAATGTGTTCAAGTGGTGGATTGCCCGCAAAAATTGAGTACCATTGGCTAGTACTATAGTTGCTCGGACAACCCTCGGGTTCACGAGCTGTCGATAGAAGACCTATGCTCGCTTTTTTCTGTCCCTCGTAACTATTCAGGATTAGGTTCTTATTAGACTGTGGAACGAACTGGCGGGGTGATGAAAATGTTTATGACAATGTTGGCATACGATCATGTTAAAGTAACAACTCAACTAAGGCTAAAACTATTCTATTCGATTCAAACACATGTATAACATTTACTACTGGACGTTTTGGAGTTGTGTTGCGCGACGTCGGGCCCGTTCCTTGCGTCCCGATCGACGATTGTTGGTTGTATTGATGGGTTGTTCTGCTGGCTTGGTGGTTGTCTGCGGCATTTGGGTTGGGGCGAAGATGAGCGGATAAGTTACCGCTTCACCTTCCCGGCATACCGCTAGGGCGACTTCGAGTCCCCGAATCTGCGTGCGCAGGCTCTGGTTGAGCTGCCGCTCTTCTCCCCATCCTTTCTGGGCCACTGCGAGTCGGTGGTAGATCGTTTTCGTCTTTGCGGGATCCGTCCATGTTGCTTTCATATGTTGCATTTCGCGGGTTAATTGAATAATCTGGGCGAGTAATTCCGCGTTGGCCTGTCTCGCGTGATCCAATTCCGTCTGTAAGATTCGTAAGGACGACATCGCTGTAATTAAACAGATTATTTCAATTTATTCTTGATTAAGTTAGATAGTCACTCATCCCATTAAACCAAATCATAAATAACTCTAATTATAAGAAGAAAATAACACACAAATTTCTAATATTTTGAATCAACCACTACATAAAACTATCATTATTAAGTCACTCTTCGGGACAATATCGCTTCAGGCTTCGTTTGAGAGCCTCCACTGTATAGGGTCTTCGGGTATCTCGGACTGGGCGAGGTGGATAGGCGACTGCAATCCGCCCGGCGAGGATGTCTTCCACCACGTTTGCAAGATACATCCTCGCCTTAACCACCTGCAAATCTACTTGCTCCTGCACCCTTTCCCATTGGGTGAGGAGGTTCTGCGCGTTTGTATAGGTCTCTGCCGCTGGGTATTGCTGTTCTGAGAGACCGCAGGGCTCCTTCTCTAAGCCTAATATCCTCCAGGTGGTCGGATGCGGCCATTGTCGATGTATCGGATCGGATGTTCCCGTGGTCGGTTGAACTCTTGACTGTCCCTGTTTGCCTGTACTTCGACTGATACTTCGTTCGGGTGACATGTCTAAAACGTTTTTATTATTAGCTCCGTTAACTTTACCATGTTAAATTGTTAAATAAATAGGCCTATGTCACTGTTGAGTGTGACATCTGATTTAATCTTATCGAGTTCTAGTGGCTTGCTATTTGGTCGGGATTCTTTCGAAACGGGCGGCCTATGCTGGTGAAATTAATAATACACGGGTGGTAAGTCTATTGATCAACTTGCTTTTATTTAATTGGGCAGGATAATGTTAAGCAATTGCCGAGTTGATATTAGAGGTAGCGACTACGTTGATGGAGATAGCGTCGACTGCAAGGGGGGGGGTTTAAGGATTTTGCATCTGTATTATATCTTATTCCGTTTGTTTATTTATTTTTCCATTTTTCAGGCTTTCTAATATAAAATTTGTTGTTCGACCGAACAACTCTTATCACCATATTTTATAATACAAGTTTATGGATTCTTTAAATCTAATATTGACGTTAATTTCATTTAACAATGCTATAATCGGGTGATCGTTTAAAGGCGAGAACGGATGTCGAATCGATGAAGCGTCGACGTATGTTTGGCGTTTTCACGTAACTTCCGGCGGATCTTGCGGCTTAAACGGTTGAAAGGAAGTGAGACTCTTTATTGACATCCGCTGATTTATAACATTTCATTTTCAGGGTTATCGATTGACAGATTAGTCTGAACTTATTTGGGTAAGCTATTATGTAGATTGATCTAAACATGTCTCATCACCATTTTTTAGGGAAAAACTAGGTATCTCGATTGAAGCCTTCAAGTAGATGGAATTTTATGCCGTGGCAATGTTTTCGTTTTATGGAGTTTATGTGTTCGACACTTTCTCGTGAGTTAACTATTTTGTAATATTAAAATAAAACTTTTTTCTCATTTTAAACGTTTTATTAATTTGATTTAAACTATCATTCATTTGTTTCGTCTAGGATCGTTTTAATTTAGCCTCTGAATTTGTTTCATTTTTTAAGAAGACTTTGTTTTAAACCTATAAATTATGCTAGTTTGGATTAAAGGACAGTTTTAGTAACATTTTTGGTTGTTATTTACACTACTCGGTTTTCTCATATATTCACTTCAATTATTTTAATCGACCCTTTATTTTGACTCTATAAAATTACTGTAATATTAACATCATGCTATTAAATCCGTGAATCTAATTCTACTTTATTCTTACTCAAGGTTTATTTGATCTCTACTAATGAAACTATTTTACTTTCGTTCTAATTGTTTTAGTTATAATCGCTGAATACCTTAGTTTAATCAACATCGTTCTTTAGTTCAGTTATTATTAATCAAATAATTTTATATTGGTTAATCAACAAATTATTTCAATAAAACTTTATTTTTAATCCATAAATTACGTTAGATTTAGTCGTCTTAATTGAGTGAATTTAACAAATAAAGCAGGTATTTTTATGTAAAATTTCTTAAGTTTAATGAAAATGAAACAAATTCAGTTTGATCAACTAGTTATTTATCTTTAGTCAACAATTAAGAACCTAATTTAGCTGAGTAAACGAGTTATTTATCTATGAATTTTTTCAAGTATAATATTAATGATTCGCTTATTACACATCATCGATTTTAGTTAGTTATATCAACGATTTAATTTGTTTTATTCCCGTACCCTTTCCCTTTAATAGGCCTTAGGCGCATTTTATGTTCATAATATAGTTATTGAGTGCCCACTGGACTACTCGGTGTGATGATTTTAAGCCGTATGTAATATGATTTTAGGTCGATTTTACAGAACTGAGAAACGAGGAAGCAGCCAGAGACTTCTTCCTTATTCCTCGATTCAGCTATAGGGATGAATAATGACGTTACGACCGTTGCGTTGCGCACGCTGAGTCTTCACGGGTACATATCATTGGCGATTTTCCACGCTCTTACACAAATCTGTACTATGTAGATTTTACTATCTTGCGTTATGTGTTGGCTGTGGGCCGGAAAAATTTCGACATTTTTATTTATAAAAGTATATAAAACAATTTATGTAAATAATATTTATTAATTATAAATGACAATAACATAATTACCCCTTTTCACCATTCCAAAATTCATAAAAATCATCATAAAATAACATAAATACCACTCTCCCCACGCCGACGCCGAGCAGAGCTCCATTGAGATGCAAGGAACGTGACGTGGAAAGAGGGTTCCACCATAAATATTTCTCACCTAAATGTGCTGAAAGTAAATCAATTTTCAAAATGGTTCTAAAAATGTTCTAAGATTTTTAAAAACTGGTTAGTCTCGAACAACGATTTTTAAAAATGGTTTTAGGTTTGTTTCGAAAACGGTTTTTAAACACTTTTCAAAATGGTTGAGTAAATGTGAAAATGGATCAGTATTTATACCTAATTTTCTAGTGTGTGAAATTTGATGCAGTAAAACAAAATTCGACCTTGTTATTTTCTAGCAAATTCTATTCTTTAATTTTGATATTTTTTGATTTATTTTTATAATTTTTTATTTAGAATTTTTATTGAATTATTGCTAATTCAAATTTTTCGATTTAAATTTCACTTTAATGAACTTTAATTGATTTTTTCAATTTCGTCGAATTTGTTGTGTTTTCTTGTTGTATTTGTGTAGGTATCGTGCGGATCTTGGTGCATTTTGTTAATATTTTAATTTATTTTTATGTTTCTTATTTTATATTTAATTCTCTTATTTCTCAGATTTTATATGGTTTAATTGATGTTTCAATGGGTTTATTTAAATTGCGTGTTATTTTTGCGTGTGTGTTTCTGATCCATTTAAACATTTTTCAAGGCCGTTTACGTTCTGGCCCAACACAAGTATCTTATCCCCATTCGGTACCTTTTTCTAAACAACGCTGATAATGCAATCAAGTGGTAAGTTGCCCGCTAGAATATATTTTCGTTGCCAAGACTGCCATTACATGGACGTACTACTGGTGGGTTTGTATGTGTTGATATTTTGAAACTATATGGTTGTTACCCAGACAACCGCATACAAATATCTTTCGCTAACCACTCGGCACCTGTTGCTAACCAACGTTGGAACTGTGTTCGAGTGGGAGGATCGTCCGCAAAAAGTTAGCGCTATTGCTAATTCTATAATTGACCGAACGATCCATGGGTTCAACGAGCTGCCGATAGAAGGCCTGTGCTCGATTTCGATTTTTAGGTTCCATTATTCTCTTATCTCCTTCAAATATTAATCCAGTTGAAGTTAGTGGGTTCCTCTGAGGGGTCAACATTCACTTAAATATTATTTGAATTATCTCTGGGTTTACATTAGCATTCCTGCCTGTTCGGGATTTTATTATACTAACTATGGGGAAACGGCTCTCACCACAGTAAATATCTAACCCTATATAGTAGAACAATTAATAATAACCTGATACATAATTGATTAAGTTATAACACGGCAGTAAATTTTTATAAATTTTACATTTGGATAAATTTTAGCATTAGATAAATTCTAATTTTAGATAAAAATTATAGTTCTACTATTTGGACTTTGGCTAGAATTCAATGTGACGGAATTTGATTTATATTTAGTATAATTCTCTAGGGTATAGTAAATATTAGTGACAGTTGGAGATTATTGTGAATAATTCGGCGGGTGAAGTTTTACGTGGTGGTTTGTAGAACGTCATTCTGTATCCGGTCTCTGTTTATATTAATTGGCTTTGTTGTGAACGCTAATGTCTGAACAAATTTGTCGTCACGGCATTATGGGATTCTACAGAATCAATTTTCACTATGTTAGTTTATTACATACGGCTCTCGATTGGATTCGGATCTCTTCGTTCTCAAATTTGGTTTCGTCAGACGGATTTCTTACGGGACTTGACATGGAATTTATGTATGGCGAGCGTATCTTATCCGGATTGATTTCTAACTATTCCTCAAATCTATTCTAGGTTTCGGTTCTCTGTCGATCTACGAATCGTATGTAGAAATTTTGCAGCGATTTATTTGCACTCTATGGAACACGGTTAAACTGATGTCTCAGGGCAAGTCGTTTGTGATAATTCGGATATTAGGCTAACTTTCAATCAGGCGTCGATCTATAACTGCCTCTATTGCGTGTCGTATTTTCAATTCCGTCGAACAATTCTCGACCTATTTTCGTGTATTCTATGGGTCGTTGATTAGACTACGGCTGCTGCCAAAGAAAATTTGTGTGACATTTCAGCAAGTAATAAATACTATTCTAGTTGATTTTTCTTAAACAGTTTATAAACGATAAAATCCGTTCCATCTGAATTTATTAACCTATCCCTACTACCCCTCGTGACATGACTCCGAAGTTTAAAAAATATTTGCCTACTGATCGTTCTTATTACCCCTACCTGATGTCGCACTTCCCGAAATTTAAATTCTTCTTCTGCTCGCCTCGACCGACGTTTCCATCAGCCGTTGCGAGTTGTTTAACGGTGCCCTACGGGGAGGGTCCTGTGTCGTTCGACCAGGCCCGTTGCGGACAGACCGAGATTTCAGAAAGGCTCGACTCGCGATCGCAACTAGGGAACTTAATCCACCAGCCGGATCGCCGATTTGCCTATCCGAGAGCTATTACAATACATAATATAAATATGATTTTAATGGCACCTCGATATATAAATATGAACATATCAAATTATTTAAAATAAAGGCATATAGAGAATTATAATTGTTACGAACATCAAAGCATTAAACGATTTTTACATTAACATATAAAAGAAAACCAAACAAAAAAATTCCTTACTTAATCAAGCTTGAATAGAATACGCTAGTATAAAAGTTTTTGTAAAGGTTTTAAAGTGTTTAGGTTTGGTTGTAAAAGTGATTATTTAATGAATTTGGTCACTGCTTATATAGTATTTTTGTGCTTGTGTGCGACCAATGGGTGGTTTTTCGCCATTTTAGGGCTTCTTAATTGTTTTATTAATTTCAAATTATTTTTATAATTTTTATATATTTTTCTTTAATTTTTGATAAATGGATTTACGTTGTTGATTTTTATTTTTATTATTATTTTTTCCATAATACTCTTTTTGCCCTTGATATTTTTATTTCTTGGTCGCCACTTCTGCCTGTGTTTTTCCTAAACCTTATTTTGCAAGGTTTTGGCAGTTTATTTTATTTCTCGTATGTTTCTTTCTGCAGCTGTAGGCTTTTTCAAGGATTTTAATTAAATATTTGTTTTATTTAATTTTGTCATATTTTTAGTTTGTTTTAATTAATATGTTTTTATTTATTTTTGATCTCTTCTTGTAGTGCGTGTGTATGTCAGTGACCATATTTCTTATTTTTCATTTTTATCTTTTATTTTACTGTTGGTTCACAATTTTTTGTTTTAATTTTGGCTCTAAGCCCAACAATAATAACAAAATGCACCAAGATTAGCACGAAATTAACATAAAAATAACAAAATAACATAAAGAATAGTACTATAATACTATAAGAATAGTACTATAGTATTGATAATAATAACAACAATAATAATATAGCAATTTGAGTGAAATAAATCATGAATTCATTCGTCTAATGTTTGCACGAAATAATTTTGTGAGACTTTTGGAATCTGTACTAATGTTGGGCCAGAACACAAACGGCCTTGTAAATGTTTAAATGAATCGGTAACACACATGCAAATATAACATACAGATTTAAAATCAAACCTAATTAAATACCAATTAACCCTATCAAAATGCGAGGAAGAAAAACAATCAAATATAAAATTATAAAACATAAAAATAAATTAAAATAATAACAAAGTGCAACAAGATCCGGACGAAAATAAATACAAACATAACACGAAAACCCACAATTTGACCGAAATTTGACAATTTATCAAAAAATACAAAATTTCATGAAAATGAAATAAAAATCAAATAATTCGAATTAGAAATAATTCAATTAAAAATCTAAAGAAAAAATTGTCAAATAAAATCTCAAAATAATAAAATTAAAGATTAGAATATACCAGAAAATTCCAAGGTCAAATTTTGTTTTACTAAATCAAAAAGAACACGCAAAGTTAGGATCGTACAATAGGTATATATACCGATTCATTTTTACATAATTTTTAATCGTTTTTTACTCGCTAAAACAGTTTTCAAATCGTTGAAGCATTTTTCAAACCAATGTAAGTGGGAGTGTTGTTTAGAACTCTCTCCACGTCGCATCCTCGTAACCTCAATAGAGCTCTGCTTGGGTGTCGGCGTGGGGAGAGCGGTGTATTTATGATTTTGATGAATGTATCGGGTAATTTATATTTTTATAAAATATTTAAATAGCATAAATAGTCTTTGTTTTGTCGAAATTTTTCCGGCCCACAGCCGAAACACACTACAAGATATTAAAATCCGACATACAATTCGTAATCGTGTAAGTGCGTGGAATATCGCCAATGATTCGTGCCCGTGAAGGCTCCGGCGTGAGGAACGCAGGAGCTGGAAAGTCAATATCATTCCGTATAGGGGAAGAGGGGGAAAGAGAAATATTCTTTTGGCTGTTTCCTCTTCTCCCAATTTCCATAAACTCGACCTAAAATTACATTCACATACGGCTCAAAATTATCACACGAGTAGTCCAGTGGGCACTCATTAACTATAATATGAACACAATGCGCCTAGGACCAAAATGAAGGACGGTGACGGGAATCTTAAATAAATAAAATCGTTGCTATGCTACAAATATAACGAAGTCCAAAAAATATTAAACGTTGTTAATAAAACGCTATAATATAGAAAATTTTGTAAAACGAGACTTGATGAGTAAAATGACATGTAAAATGTAAAGGATTGGAGTATAAATACTGAGTAATTGCTATAATCAAGGATAAAATCGTGAAAATTTCCCTGAACTAACATGAGATAAAAGTTTCAAACTACCATCCAACTAAGGTACTAGGAGAAATATAAAATTTGAATAAAATTGAAATAAAAGTTTCCCAAGTATGATCCAACTAAAATGCTATGCTAGTGTTGAGGTCTCACTATTTTAGATCGAGATCTCAACGTGCACTGGTATTAGTATATATATAACTTTAATATATCAAAAACACAAATTTATTTTATAAGATTTATTAAATAAAAAATTACCAAATATAATATTCGATTTCGAACAAGTTTCCACACAATAAAATGTAATATTCGAATCTAAACAAATGCGTGCTAAACTTTGTTTCTGTTAAATGTTGTGTATGCGTGTTGTGTTTGTTATGCAAAAAATGATTTGTTGAGCTCTGCTCCGATTTTAAGTTCTTTTTCGAGATTAACTCTAAAAGAAATATATCGCAATATTTTAGGGCGAATATACTGAGCTTTAGCTTCAGTATATATACTAAATTTTTTATTACTTATATTATTTTAATTTATTTTTCAAATGCTATAAGAGCATACTTATATTATCTTAGTTTATTTTTTAAATGCTATAGGAGCATATTTATTTTTTCAAATGCTATAAGAGCATATTTAATTTATTTGAATGATTTAATTTATTTTTAAGAACACTTCAGCTGTTTTTGAAAAAGCTGTTTTAAAATTTTAATAATAATAATAACAATAATAATAATAATAATAATAATTAACACGATTATCTGTACTACTACTAATAATATTAATTATAATAATACTAGTGATTTTACCCTTTTATTTTATTTTATTGAGTTGTACCAAAACGAATAAAAAAAATGAATTTAATAGTTAAAATGAATTACACTGAATAAAACACACAGATAGATCATTATTTACAAATGTTTAAAATAAAAATGCACAGATAAGTCATTATTTACAAATGTTTAAATAATTGTCAAACAGGTAATGGAATGAAATTGTCTAAATGAATGAATTCAACCAAATAGCAATATAATAGACGATTGTCAATTGTAGTATTATCTCTGTCTGCTTTTCCTCGTTCTGCTTTGGGATTTGTTTATGATCGTTCTTCTGCGTAAATGTTGATTCTATATTTGCTGGGCCCTGTTCTGTAGTACTTTGTCAGCACGAAGGTGTCGAGTGGTTTTCCTTCGTCATCTAACATTCCTCCCTGGGCCGTTAAAGTAATGTCCTCATTACCTTTGTCGCTGAGGACCAGTTCAATTTCACAATTATTTATTTTCATGGTGGTGCGCCTGAATCCCTTTTTGAGTGCCAAATTTAATATGTCTCCGTCCTTTATTCGTCTACCGAAATGACGGCACAATTCTCTATCTGATATCTCCACCTGGCTTTCTCCGATTACAAAATCAGGGTCTTCTTGTATTATATCAGGTTCGAGTCCATATTCGTCACTATCTTCGGTTGTTGAACTCTGTGATGATTCCTGATCATCTTCTTCGAAGGAAAAATATTCTTCATCCGAATCATTATCACATTGCATTTTGTTGTTTTCTTGTAGTTGTGGCTCGCTTTTGATGGATATGTTGTTGCTTTGTGATCGTTCCTCAGAGATGAATATGATATCCTCATCACTATCCATTAGCTCACTTTCAAATGTCCTTCTGGTGCCGTTTTTGTTAAATTTTAATTCCCATTGTGATGGTTCTATGTACATATCCTCTTCCATATCATCGTTTTCTAAGGCATTTATTGTGCTTTTTTGGTCTTCTTTTACGTTTCTCTTTAAACTTGAGGAATCCCATTTGATAACTTCTTCCTATTTTTGCTCTGCGATACCATAAATAACTTTTAGAAGTATTGTTGTCTCGTTCGCTGAAAATGGTTCTGCTTTTTGTAGTATTCTATTGATGATTTTGTCCTTGAACCATTTGTCGTGGTATCTGATTGCCTGGTATGCCAGATTGGATAGATTAATTTTGTGGGGTGCTACATTCTTTACGAAGGAACACATAAAAGAGTCTTCTGCCATTTCTCTGACTCCCATCACATTGTAGATGTCCAAGGTAAGAGCTTTTAATTTGTTTGTGATGTCATATCCCACAACTATTTGTCCATGTAGGAATTTTCGAATATCTCCTAATGCTTGGTATTCGTCCTCGTTACCAATTATATTTTCCTTGTTTGCTCTTGTTTTTTCCGGATAGTTATGGAGTATTTTTGTCCTTGATGTGATTTTCTTGTTGAATATAACAGTTCCGTTGAAATCTCTAATACATACTTCTACTGGTCTTTGATTGTTGTTAATGTCGCAGACCAGTTAGACATCTACGAATTTAATCTTCTCCTGCCGTTCCTTTGTTATTAATTCTTGGTGTGTGAACGATACAACCTTTGTTGACAAGCTCTTGAGGAATGTGTAGGTTCGATATCATATATTCCAGATCTACGAAAGGGTTTGGTATTGTAGGTATATAGAGGACTTCAATTGCCATTACACATGGTAGACTGTTCATTTGAATCATAAGGTTATTAAACTCATTTGACATTCTCCTGTTTTTGATAGTTTTTATCATTATTGAACAATTGCTCGTGGTGATTAGTGGGATTCTTTGCTGAAAAATAGAGACCTCTGTTTTTGTCATATGGAAAATTATTCGATGGGGCACCTTTTTTCCTTCAGCTGCTGCCCTGTCTACATTGGCAAATTAGTCAAATGCTCCGATAAGCTCTTTGAGTTTCACTCTTCTAGCTTCGTTGAATTTGATTAAGTGCAGCTCTCTTTCTTCAATTTCTATTTTCATGTCGTTTGGGATGCACACTTGATTCGGGAAACTGCGGATAGTGATTGGAGTTCTGTCTGTGCAAATTTTATTCTGTAGGTTTCTATAGAAACTTCCGCAATGTTTGTTTATTATGCAGACATATTGATTGGGTTGTAGATTGGTTTGATTGGATTGACTGGATTGTCCGGGAAATTGATTAGATTTCATGTGAAATTGATTGAATTGTACGTAAAATTGATTGGATTGTATGTGAAATTGATTGAACTGCGATTTGGATTGACTGAATTGCGTGTTGAATTGTATATGTTCTAAAATGAAGAGTAAATAAATAATCCTCTTGCGCATATGAGGTTTGCCCTTATACGCTATTAAGTTAAAAATATCAATATATACAAATTTAGAAAATATTATTGACCATATTAGATTAATTTGAAATAATTTTTTAAACAAGAGTGGACATTGTGTATTGACCTGGTATATATTTGTCCAAGTGAAAACGCCCTGGTACATTTCTGACCAGTCGGTGCCGATACCGCTGCCTTTTCCACTTGTACTTTTTGAATATTTGTACACTACTAACTACTGCCAATATTGCTATTGCTGAAATACTAGCTGATATTACATAAAAAGGCCATATTGGTTTTGTTTCTTGTTTTTGAAATGCTTGTAGTTCATTCCAACTTTTTATAAGAATTGGTTTTCCCGCAGGTAATTTAATTAGTTTTTTCTTGAGTTGGATTGGTATTTTATAGGTTTTTGTTGTTATTTCATCGGTTATGGTTTGAGTTGTTACTTTCGCGGTGGTTATATTCATGTTTGGGGTTGAATTAATTTATTGTGTTGTTGTATTTATGATTACTTTCTTTGTCATCTTGCGTTTTTTTGTCTGTATGGTTTTTACCCTTTTACATTGTATTTGTGACGTGTCGTAGTCTGTATTCCATTGGGCGCATAGGACGTATTTTGTATTGGGTTCTAAGTTAATAAATCTAGCGTTGTCTCCCCTTTCAAACTCATTAGTGGTTTTTTTCTCTCTTTTTTCCATAAGTTTTGGTTTTATATTTGTTGATTTTAAGTATAAGTCTCTTATCGGCTTTTTATTTAGATTAAATACGTTAATTTCGTGAGGTGAAATATTTATTAAAATATCTCTATCTCCCATAAATTCTGTTTTATATTTTTCTTTAACATTAGTTATATTAATTATTCCTATGATTGTTAAGAAGATTGTTGACATCATTAATCCTTTCTGGGATCGTAAATTATATCTATGTGATGGTCCCTCTATTATTTCTGACTCCGCTAATTTGCATCTATTTACATGTACTACTATGGGATCCTCATTTTTATGTTTTTGTATATATGTAAGTTTTCGTTGATTACTTTAACTACTTCATATGGGCCATTAAATGATCTTGCTAGTTTGGTTGTTTTACCTTTTCCCACTTGTGGAGACATAAGTCTAACCTTATCTCCCACCTTAAAGGTATTGGGTTTACTTGTTTTATCGTAGTCATCTTTATATTGCTCTTGTCTAAACTTAACTTTTAAATTAGCTACCTTATATACCTCTTGCATTCGCTCTTGCATTAAGGTTACATAGTCTGGTGCGTCTAAATATTGTGATACTCGTGGTTCATAAACCGTATCAATGGGTGTTGCAGGTTCTCTTAAAAACATTAAAAAATATGGTGAATACCCTGTTGTCTCGTTGGGTGTGATATTATGGATGTATGTGCATTGAATCACGTATTCATCCCAATCATTTTGATTTTTTCCCACAAAAACCGCTAATCTACTAAGAAGTGTGCCGTTAAGTCTTTCTACTAACCCAACAGTTTGAGGATGATAAGCTGTTGTGTTAATTTTGTGCATGTTAAATATGTTAGCTACCCTTTTGATTGTTTCACTCATGAAATTTGCTCCCTTATCTGTTAGTAGTTTTCTAGGTGTGCCGATTTTGAAAATAATTTTTTCTACAAGTAATTTGGCTACTGTTTCTGCTGTTTCATCTTTGGTTGGAAATGCCTCTGCCCATTTAGTAAAATAGTCACTAAAAACTAATATATGTTTATTTCCATTAATAGTGGTAGGTAGTTTGCATAAAAAATCCATAGCACATAGCTCCATTGGCGATGTTGTAGCTGGGATTAGGTGTAAAGGTGCTTTAGTCTTTGTCCCCGTATTTTTTCTAGTTGCGCATGTTGTACATGCATTACACCATCTTTTAACATCTTTTTTTAAGTTATCCCAATAATATTTTTGTAATAATCTGCTTGCTGTTTTTCTGCTTGACAAATGACCCCTTAGAGCACCATCATGATATTGTAACAAAAGAATTTGCCTTAATTTTTGTGGTACTACTATTAACTGTTTTCCACTAAAATCCTCAATAACAACTAATTTCTTTGCGATTTTATATTTTTGATTTGTCCCTTTTCTAATTTCCTCTCTAATCTTAAAAATTTCTAGATCTTTACTTTGTTCCTCTTGTATGTCTATGGGGTTTTCTGTTACTAAAGCAAAAAATTCTAATGCTCCTAGCTCAGGAATGCGTGATAGTGCATCTGCATTTTTGTTTATCCTTCCGGGTTTATAAATAATTTTGATATGCATGTCTTGTATTTTCATTGCCCATTTTAAAAGTCTACTTGATGTATCTTTGTGTTTCCAAAGGCCTTCTAATGGTTTATGATCTGTTCTTATCACAACTTCTGTTCCATATATGTATGGCTTAAACTGTTTTAATGCAAATACTATGGCATAGAATTCTTTTTCTATAGTTGAGTATCTAAGTTGTGCTCCTTTTAATGTTTTACTCGCATATGCTATTACATAATCTTTATCCTTTTCCTCTTCTTGTCCTAAGACTGCCCCTATGGCTTTCCCGCTGGCGTCCGTCATGACGATAAATTGTTTCTTAAAGTCTGGGTAACGTAATATTGGTGCTGTTATTAATTTATCTTTTAACTGATCAAATGCCTTTTGATGTTCGAGTGTCCATTTCCTTTGTGGTTTATTGATTTTATCATTTATTGTCTGTACTATTAATACTCCTTTACTCTCTCCTTTTGTTTTGACTCCTTTTGTTAGTTCTATCATGGGTGCTGCTATTTTTGCGTAATCTTGTATAAATTTATGGTAATACCCGGTTAATCCCAAAAATCCTTGTACTTGTTGTAACGTTGTTGGGACTGGAAAATTTTTAACAACTTCAATTTTATCTGGGTTAGGTGTTATACCCTCTACCGTGACTATGTGGCCTAAAAATAGCGCTGATGGCTCTGCCCATTTACATTTTGTCGGTTTGATTTTAATCCTAGCCTTTTTTTAGTCTCTGTAACACATTTGCTATGTCTTTTAAATGTTCCTCAAAAGTTTTTGATGCAATTAATATATCATCCATATAGACTGCGCAATGTTGTACATCTACTAATATTGTATTCATTAGGCGTTGAAATGTTGCGGGTGCATTAGTTAACCCAAAAGGTAATCTAGTGTATTCGTACAATCCATCTTCAATGACAAAAGCAGTTTTTTCCGCATCCCCCTCTTCCATTTGAATTTGCATATACCCCTTATTTGCATCAATAACTGTGAAATACTTAGTATCCCTGAGTTTATCATATTGTTCTTGTGCTTTCGGAAATGGGTATAAATCTTTAATTGTTACATCATTTAATTTACGATAGTCAATGCACATTCTAATTTCACCATCTTTTTTTCTAATGGGTACGATGGATGATGCCCATTGTGAAAAACTTTGTTTTATTACGCCTGCCTCTTTCAACTCTTTTATTTGTCGCTTTATCTCTTCCCTAAGTTTATAGAGTACCCCATAAGGTCGTTGTTTTATTGGTCTGGCGTTCCCCGTATCGATTACATGTTTAATGATGTCAGTATCTCCCAAATCAAACTCATGTTTTGCAAATACATCACTATATTCATTGAGTAAAGTTTGTAGTTGGAATTGTTGGGTTTCATTTAAGTAGTTATTATTAATTTTTACTTTATCATAGAATTTAACGTTATGTATCTTACTCGGTTCGACCATTTGTTCACTGTTATCTCTCATCATCATCGTTTCAAACATTTCCAATGTTTGTTCTAATTCACCTTTGAACAACTTTCCCAATCTTGTTCCTTTGTGAATTTTTACATTATTTCTTTCGTAATTAGCAATTCTTATTGGGATTATTCCGTTTTTTGGTACAACACACTCGTCGGTTTGCATTATATTACAGTTTTTTGTAACTGACTTATCCGGCTCAAAAATAAAAGTGTCCTCACTTTTGACGTTGACTTTAACTGGAATTATGTGATCACAGTGATATTCTAATTCGAAGGCTTCCAATGCTATTACTTCCGCAAATCGTGATCCCTGATAGTTTGCTTTTCTTTTGATTGTACCATCATTTAAGTCGATGACGCAATTATCTAACTTGCGAAGGATATCTATCCCTAGGATGCATTCACTTCTACACTCCGTCATTACTTTGAATACGTGATTAACTGTTTGACTCGAGAAGTGAACGGTCAGTTTAATATCTCCTCTTAATTGCATGGTATGCGATGACATAGATATCACCGTATCGTTTGTGCTTTTTATACTCTTTTTCTTATTTTCTGATAATTGATACTCCCTTATCATGGAGGCTGCTGCTCCGGTATCTACTAGCGCTTTTATGATCCTATTATCGATCGACACTCGGATGCTTGGTCTGGCTTCATTGAGTTTTGATAACCTCTCATTTGCTTCTAGCCCGTAACATCCGTAAACTTTTCTTGTGGTACAATGACAGTTGGTTATTGTATCCAGATTACTGCTCAATTCTCTTAGTTGCTGATTTTGATTGTCATACAGTCCACCTTGTGGCTGTTCCACATTTTCTGATCCGCTTGGATGATCGTCGTTTTTGTTTTCTATCAATTGTTCCTCTTCCATTCGTTGATTTTTAATTAGTCGTATTTCTTTATCGTGTTTTGCCGTTATCAGATATTTTGCGACAAAAGGGCATAGACATGCCAGTATCTTATATGAGTTACCAAATACTTGTCGAAGTTGTCGTAGTGATACTAATGATGAACAGGTCATTTTGAGCAGTGCCACTGTATAATATATTCCTAGTATAGTTGAGAACATATTCCCCAAAACTGCAAAATATCCCCATATGCTATACAATACTTTGTATGCTACCTTTTTGAAATGTTCTTTTGATAACAACACATCAAAATTATAATCCCCACCGTGGCTACCCTCGATGACTTTGCTCACCATTATTGATAATATTTTCTCTTTCTCGTTAGGAAACAACATGTGTTTTCTTGCACTTTCTATGGCATCTCGCGTGTACATACCGTTGTTATTCATATCATTTATCTCTTGAAATTCTAACTTTTTCTCAAGTTCTGTTAATTCTAGTTTAAACGGTTTAGTTGCCTCTTTCCTATCAGACATTGTAATCCACATTTCATCATTTAGCTGGTATAATGAGTAGTGGGATGTGTCACCGCTAGATCATGTCACCGCTGGATCAACCCCCCCCCGGGGGGGGGGGGTAAAAAAATTTTTTTTCTAAGTCTAAAAGTACAAAAAATTTTTAAGACAAAGACAATGACTCATTCAAGGTCATTGAAACAAAGACCATGACTCATTCAAGGTCATTGGATGACTCATCAAACACTTTCAAGGTCATTCAAAAATTTTCAAGGTCATTGAAAACAAAGACCATGACTCATTCAAGGTCATTGGGTGACTCATCAAACACTTTCAAGGTCATTTAAAAATTTTCAAGGTCATTCAAAATTTCTCAAGGTCATTCGAAATTTTTCAAGGTCATTCAAACAAAGACCATGACTCATCAAAAAAAAAATTCAAGGTCATTCAAAATTTTTCAACGTCATTCAGAAGTAAGTCAAGGTCATTTAAAAGTAGGTCAAAGTCATATTATTACTTATAAACTTTTTTTTTAATATTATTATTATTATTAATATTATTATTTTTATTTTATTATTATTATTATTATTATTATTATTATTATTATTATTATTATAATTAATATATTTATTATTATTATTATTATTGTCAAGGTCATTGGATGAGTCATCAAAATTTTTCAAGGTCATTCAAAATTTCTCAAGGTCATATTATTTTTTAAACATTTTAAAATTTTAATTTACTAATTATAAAAATAAGTAGTATATACTTTGTAAATTATTTTATTATAATTATTATTAATATTATTATTACTTTTTATTATTCTATTATTATTATTTTTATTTTTATTATTATTGCTATTATTATTATTATTAATTAATATTATTAATACTTATAAACTTTTTTTAATATTATTATTATTATTAATATTATTATTATTATTATTCTATTATTACTTATAAATATTATATTATTACTTATAAAAACTTTAATTATTATTATTATTAATATTATTATTAATATGCTTATTACTTATAAAAATTTATTTATACTTATAAAAATTTTAATTATTATTATAATTACTTTTAAAAACTTTTATTATTATTATTATTATTATTAATATACTTATTACTTATAAATTTATAATATTATTATTATAATTAATATATTTATTATTATTATTATTATTGTCAAGGTCATTGGATGAGTCATCAAAATTTTTCAAGGTCATTCAAAATTTCTCAAGGTCATATTATTTTTTAAACATTTTAAAATTTTAATTTACTAATTATAAAATAAGTAGTATATACTTTGTAAATTATTTTATTATAATTATTATTAATATTATTATTACTTTTTATTATTCTATTATTATTATTTTTATTTTTATTATTATTGCTATTATTATTATTATTATTAATATTATTAATACTTATAAACTTTTTTTAATATTATTATTATTATTAATATTATTATTAATATGCTTATTACTTATAAAAATTTTATTTATACTTATAAAAATTTTAATTATTATTATTAATACTTTTAAAAACTTTTATTAATATTATTATTATTATTAATATACTTATTACTTATAAAATTTATAAATATTATTATTATAATTAATACTTTTAAAACTTTTTATAATAATATTATTATTATTATTATTATATTATTATTATTATTTTTATTATTATTTTCAAGGTTATTGGATGACTCATCATAATTTTTCAAGGTCATTGAAAAGTAGGTCAAGTTTATTCAAAAGTAGGTCAAGGTCATTCAAAATTTCTCAAGGTCATATTATTTTTAAACATTTTTGAATATTTATTTACTACTTATTTTTATAAGTAGTATATATGTTGTAAATTTATTTTATTATTATTATTTTTATTAATATATTTTTTTTTTTATTATTATTATTAATATTATTATTACTATTATTATTATTATTTTTATTATTATTATCAAGGTTATTGGATGACTCATCATAATTTTTCAAGGTTATTGAAAAGTAGGTCAAGGTCATTCAAAAGTAGGTCAAGGTCATTCAAAATTTCTCAAGGTCATATTATTTTTAAACATTTTTAAATTTTAATTTACTACTTATTTTTATAAGTAGTATATATTTTGTAAATTTATTTTATTATTATTTTTATTATAATTATATTTTATTATTATTTTAATATTATTATTAATATTATTATTACTTTTTATTATTCTATTATTACTTATAAAATTTTATTAATACTTATAAAAACTTTAATTATTATTAATATTAATATTTTATTAATTTTATTATTATTATTATTTTTAATATACTTATTACTTATAAAATTATTAAATTTTTATTATTATTAATACTTTGAAAACTTTTTATAATACTATTATTATTATTATTATATTTATTATTATTTTTATTATTATTATTATTATTATTTTTTAATATATTATTATTATTATTAATGTATAAAACTTCTATTATAAGGAAATAATTTTATTATTATTAATATTATTATTAATATGATTATTAATATTATTAATTAATATGATTACTTATTAATATTGTTTAATTATATTTATTTTTATTATTATTATAATTATTATTATTATTGTTTTTATTATTATTATTGTCAAGGTCATTGATGAGTCTTAATTTTTTTTTTCAAGGTCATTTTAAAGTATGTCAAGGTCATTTAAAATTTCACAAGTCTTAGTATTTTTAAACATTTTTATATAAATTTACTACTTATTTTTATAAGTAATGTTTTAATGTTTTTTAATTTTAATTTTATTATTATTATAATTTTCTCAAAGTCATAATATTTTTAGTCATTTTTAAATATAAATTTACTACTTATTTTTATAAGTAATGTTTTAATATTTATTATTATTATTATTTTCAAGGTTATTGGATGAGTCATAATATTATTTCAAGGTCATTTAAAAGTAGGTCAATGCCATAGTATTTTTAAACATTTTTAATTTTAATATACTACTTATTTTTTATAAGTAGTGTTTTAATGTTCTTTAATTTTTATTCTATTATTATTTATTATTATTATTATTATTTTTATTATTATTATTCTATTATTATTATTATTATTATTAATATTACAAGTTTTTATTATTATTATTTTCATTATTATTTTATATAAATTTTCAACAAAGTATATAAAATTAATATTGAATAGAAAAAGTTTGTTCAATTGTGGTTCATAGTATACAGGGATAGAACAATTGTAAATGTTTGTAAAAAGTTAAAGAAAAATTCTATATTTTTAAGAAAATATGTGCAAATAAATATCAAAACTAATTATGGCTCAAATGTGTGTTAAACCATCGATATGTTACAGTGTTTATGGAAAAACTTTAATGAAAATATGTGTTATTTTTCAACAATTTATGAAATATTTATTTTATGTGTATATGTTAAATGATAAAAATAGTTCAATATTTATGTAAAGTTTGAGATTGTTAAGAAAAATGTAAATAATTTATGATACACACGTGTTTTTTTTTTATTGAAATATAGGTGTTTGTTTTACCGATATAAGAAAAACTATGGACATTTTTTAAGAAAATACACGTAATTTATGATTATCATGGGATTAGAATTTGATTAAAGTTGTGAGAAAGTTGTTAAATTTGAGATCTTAAAATAAGACCTTCTGCAAATTGGTAAGAAAATAGTAGTTATTGAGTAATACTTATTAAAATTACCAAAGTTTTATAATTTTTGACAAGTCTTGATAGATCTTTAATAGAATTTGTTAGTACTTTGAATAAGAATTTAAAAAAAAAAAAAAAAAAAAAACAATGTTTCAACACAGTAGCAAATCGTAAAGAAACTAGTACTTATCAGTTAATTAAATTAACTAAGTTGTAAAATAATTGAAAAAATTTGTTAGATTTTCAAAAATTTTAAGATTGTTAGGTAATTGTTCTAGGTACTTGTTGAATAAAAATTAATGTATTTTATCAACAGCTCATAGTTTTTAATCGTACAATTTCTCTTCATTCCTGGAAATAATCGTAAATATTTAAATTATTCAGAAAATTGTCAATAAAAAACATAAATAATAGGTAATCAAATATTTTTAAATACTAGTCAATTTTAGTTTTTAATTAAATTACAAATATAATAATAAAATCAAATAAATACTTGAATGCATGAATCGAAAAATTTCTTAGAACTGAACACGTATCGTATATTTAATTCAGATTCCAATAATATCATTAAAATTAACCAAAATCTTATTGTTATATTTTGATAACCCTTAAGTCAATGAAAATGTATCGATTTCACTAAGTATCCATCTTTTGACATTGATATCTAACCGAATAAATCACCCTAAAAGTAAGATTCCCCTCTTGACCTATCGTTTTCCCTAAAATAATATAAAATTTACTCTCAACCAATCATTTCTCTTTAAATGACAATAATCCCAGCTATATTCATTATTTTCATAAAAATCACCGACTTATATCGATATTCAACCAATAAATTTCTTGAAATCCCTTAAATAAATTCATCTCTTGACCAATCTTTTACCATCAAATAACACTTTCTCCTACTTTACCATATTCATTATTTTTTTTTTTTTTTATAAAATCACCTATTAATAACGATACTTAACCAACTTAACCCCTTAAAAATATCAACAAATCTGTTCTTAATCGATTATTTCCCCTTAAAAGATTATAAATTCTCTTCTTAGCCAATTGTTTCTCACTAAAATAAAATAAAATTTACTCTCAACCAATCATTTCTCTTTAAATGACATTAATCCAAGCTATATTCAATATTTTTCATAAAATCACCGACATATCGATATTCAACCGAATAAATTTCTTGAAATCCCCTTAACATAAAATTCCTCTCTTGACCAATCAAATTACCTTAAGATTATCATAAATTCTCCTCTTAAC
Source organism: Schmidtea mediterranea (assembly GCA_022537955.1). Taxonomy (NCBI): domain Eukaryota; kingdom Metazoa; phylum Platyhelminthes; order Tricladida; family Dugesiidae; genus Schmidtea; species Schmidtea mediterranea. Next base: position 168,251,526 of record CM039680.1, read on the forward strand.
CAATCATTTCTCTTTAAATGACAATAACCCCACCTATATTCATTATTTTCATAAAAATCACCGACTTATATCGATATTCAACCGAATAAATTTCTTGAAATCGCCTTACAATAGAATTCATCTCATGACCAATCCTTTCTCCTTAAAAGATCATAAATTCTCTTCTTAACAAATCATTTCTCTTTAATTGACAATATTTCCACTCTCTCAAAAGATTTACACACATATTGATATCTATCTGAACAAATCCCCTAAAAATATTATAAATTCCTCATCTATATTTTCCATTTAGAAAATATTTACCCTTTGAACACAGATATTCAACCAACTCAACCCCTTAAAAATGACAACAAACTTGTTCTTAATCGATTATTTCCTTAAAATATCATAAAATTTACTCTTAACCAATCATTTCCATTGAAATGACAATTTTCCTCACGGCACCAACAATATACATATTTTTTAAAAACCTACAAGGTAAAATTTCTGTAGAAATCTATATTTAACCGAATAAGATCCTTAAAAATTCATCTTTCGGATCATATTTACTATATGTATTCAACCAATCAAATTCCCACTTAAAATTATCATAAAAAATCTGAATTTTACCAATAAAAATAAATTTTCTTTAAAGTATTACAAATTGTTATCATCATTTTCCGTTGACTAAAATCGAATAAAGTCTATGTTTCCCACATAAATTAAATTATTGTAAAATATATATCATGTTGCTCAAATAATTAAATTAATCAGTAAATCAAGTATAAATTCAATAAAAATTACCAGTCAACCCATAGAGATATATCAATGATTTTCATAAGTATACTGATAACCACACTGGGCATTGTCTTAAAAATCTCTAAATTATACTACTTTTGTGATTGATATCCATGAAATCAATAAAATTGAAAATGAAAGTAATTATCAATCTCTTTTTACACTGTAAAATCAATTAAAATCTTAGGTTTCACTAAAATATTTTTAAAAATTAACTGATTTAATCAACTATTTAAATAGAACATAAAATTATAATTAAAATATCATTAAATCTATCAGTCAAATTTGATTCTAATTCTTAAATAATTATCTTAAATAGATGTTTCATAAACATTTTGATCCTAAATTTAACTTTTATTTAAAATAATCCTAAAATCAAGTCAAATCTAATAAATTTTCAAGAAATTAAGTGTCTAAAATTATAGATTTACCCTAATTTCTTCTTCAATAATTTCATTTAAAACATAATCAAACCTTAAATCCATTAAAATTCAAAAGAAAACCATAAATTCACAAAGATGATTAAAATTTACTAAAATAAATACATCGTAAAACTAGATATCACTTAAATTATCATAAAATTTCCCTAAAAGCTCTAATTGATTTACATAGCCTAAAATTATTTTATTTTTGTCGAATACAAATTTTCAGTGAAGAAGTAATATTGGTGAGAGAGTACATTAAGTAACTAAAATCGGTGAAATTACTGAAAAAAGTGGGATAGTTAAAGATATCTACTAAATAGATGAAATATCAATTGCTATATTAAACACTTACAAAGGTAATATACTTTGAATGGAGAAATATACATCGAAGGGGAAATATTCATTGAAGAGAAAAATATTCGTTGAAGAGGAAAAAACATTCATTGAATAAAGAAAACATTAATTGAAGAGAGAAAATATTCATTAAAGAGGAAAGCAATCATTAAAGTGAGAAAATATGAATTGAAGCTAACAAATATTCAGTGAATCGAGAATTGCTTATAATAAATTAGACGGTAAATTTCTCAATAATGAGATGAAATATCAATTAAGTATTGGAAAATACTTTAAACGGAGTCTGAATTATTCACTGATCAACAAATATACTTAAAAGATGAAAATATTCACTGAAAATGAATTGTACTTTAAGAGTGGATGAATTACTATTATATTCAATTAAAACTTTTTAACAATTGAGTAGATTTTGTCGGTTAATTATATTTAAATAGGGATATATATATATATATATTTTTGATGGACACTTATGACGGAGAATAGTTATTAAAAACATAACCGCGCGCGCGTATACTAATCCGGCGAATATATACAAATCCAACAAATATATCGATAAGCGTAATTGGGTGGGTAGAAAATCCAGTCTAGCATTTGGCCATTATTTTGGAATCGATGACATTGCACAAGTATCGCACAGCCCCAGCTATCAGAGTACTACAGCCCAAGCTTTAACAGCTCCTACAGTGGTTTCAGTCGAGAAATTGACGTTTTATTTGATTGATGTTAATATATGTTTATGGATTTATTTTATGTTTGTGATTTTTTATTAATTTTTATTATTAAAATTGCATATATTTTAAGCTATAACATGAATATTATATCAATATTAAATTCAATATTTTGAATGAACATTATGGAATTTATTGCTATTAAGAATTATTGTTTAAATGTAATTAATTTCTATAAAACTTATATTTAAATACTTTTTGTTTTTAGTTGTAACTATTGACAACATATTATTTTGAATTCTTAAATTATTCTATTATTTAAAATTATATTTGAAATTTAGTTAAAATAATTTTTATTGATTTGTAAATAGAATATTTGATTTAGTTTAAAATTTATAATCAAATAAAACTTTTTTGACAAACTAAAAATATTTTGAATAATCTCTTTATAAATTTATGGTAATAAATAAATATTATCCAATTGTTAACTTAATTTCATATTATTTATTCAATTGTAACTATTGACAACATAATAATTTAAATTCCAAAATAATAATAATATCAAAAAATGTTTATTATTTATTTATAAAAGTAAATAATTTCTAAAAGTAAAACTTATATCAATTTTCTGAATTTATTTAATATTACAAAACTAAATGTTTCTTATAATCGTAATACCAAATTATTCATTTATTCAATGTATTGGTTACTACATTCCTTTATTTGTTAGACTTTCTACTACGTTCTTCCTACTTGTTATATTGCATCAGATCCACCAGTATTTATAGTATTAAATTTGCTGGTTTTGTTTTGGATTTACTATTGTAAGAGACTTAAATTTGATTTCTAATATCTCAGTGTTTAATGTATATTCGCCGGATTAGTATACGCGCGCGCGGTTATTGTTTTTAATAACTATTTCTCCATCCATAAGTGTCCATCAAAAATATATATATATATCCCTATTTAAATATAATTAACCGACAAAATCTACTCAATTGTTAAAAAGTTTTAATTGAATATAATAGTAATTCATCCACTCTTAAAGTACAATTCATTTTCAGTGAATATTTTCATCTTTTAAGTATATTTGTTGATCAGTGAATAATTCAGACTCCGTTTAAAGTATTTTCCAATACTTAATTGATATTTCATCTCATTATTGAGAAATTTACCGTCTAATTTATTATAAGCAATTCTCGATTCACTGAATATTTGTTAGCTTCAATTCATATTTTCTCACTTTAATGATTGCTTTCCTCTTTAATGAATATTTTCTCTCTTCAATTAATGTTTTCTTTATTCAATGAATGTTTTTTCCTCTTCAACGAATATTTTTCTCTTCAATGAATATTTCCCCTTCGATGTATATTTTCTCCATTCAAAGTATATTACCTTTGTAAGTGTTTAATATAGCAATTGATATTTCATCTATTTAGTAGATATCTTTAACTATCCCACTTTTTTCAGTAATTTCACCGATTTTAGTTACTTAATGTACTCTCTCACCAATATTACTTCTTCACTGAAAATTTGTATTCGACAAAAATAAAATAATTTTAGGCTATGTAAATCAATTAGAGCTTTTAGGGAAATTTTATGATAATTTAAGTGATATCTAGTTTTACGATGTATTTATTTTAGTAAATTTTAATCATCTTTGTGAATTTATGGTTTTCTTTTGAATTTTAATGGATTTAAGGTTTGATTATGTTTTAAATGAAATTATTGAAGAAGAAATTAGGGTAAATCTATAATTTTAGACACTTAATTTCTTGAAAATTTATTAGATTTGACTTGATTTTAGGATTATTTTAAATAAAAGTTAAATTTAGGATCAAAATGTTTATGAAACATCTATTTAAGATAATTATTTAAGAATTAGAATCAAATTTGACTGATAGATTTAATGATATTTTAATTATAATTTTATGTTCTATTTAAATAGTTGATTAAATCAGTTAATTTTTAAAAATATTTTAGTGAAACCTAAGATTTTAATTGATTTTACAGTGTAAAAAAGAGATTGATAATTACTTTCATTTTCAATTTTATTGATTTCATGGATATCAATCACAAAAGTAGTATAATTTAGAGATTTTTAAGACAATGCCCAGTGTGGTTATCAGTATACTTATGAAAATCATTGATATATCTCTATGGGTTGACTGGTAATTTTTATTGAATTTATACTTGATTTACTGATTAATTTTAATTATTTGAGCAACATGATATATATTTTACAATAATTTAATTTATGTGGGAAACATAGACTTTATTCGATTTTAGTCAACGGAAAATGATGATAACAATTTTGTAATACTAAAGAAAATTTATATTTATTGGTAAAATTCAGATTTTTTATGATAATTTTAAGTGGGAATTTGATTGGTTGAATACATATAGTAAATATGATCCGAAAGATGAATTTTTAAGGATCTTATTCGGTTAAATATAGATTTCTACAGAAATTTTACCTTGTAGGTTTTTAAAAAATATGTATATTGTTGGTGCCGTGAGGAAAATTGTCATTTCAATGGAAATGATTGGTTAAGAGTAAATTTTATGATATTTTAAGGAAATAATCGATTAAGAACAAGTTTGTTGTCATTTTTAAGGGGCTGAGTTGGTTGAATATCTGTGTTCAAAGGGTAAATATTTTCTAAATGGAAAATATAGATGAGGAATTTATAATATTTTTAGGGGATTTGTTCAGATAGATATCAATATGTGTGTAAATCTTTTGAGAGAGTGGAAATATTGTCAATTAAAGAGAAATGATTTGTTAAGAAGAGAATTTATGATCTTTTAAGGAGAAAGGATTGGTCATGAGATGAATTCTATTGTAAGGCGATTTCAAGAAATTTATTCGGTTGAATATCGATATAAGTCGGTGATTTTTATGAAAATAATGAATATAGGTGGGGTTATTGTCATTTAAAGAGAAATGATTGGTTAAGAGGAGAATTTATGATAATCTTAAGGTAATTTGATTGGTCAAGAGAGGAATTTTATGTTAAGGGGATTTCAAGAAATTTATTCGGTTGAATATCGATATGTCGGTGATTTTTATGAAAAATATTGAATATAGCTTGGATTAATGTCATTTAAAGAGAAATGATTGGTTGAGAGTAAATTTTATTTTATTTTAGTGAGAAACAATTGGCTAAGAAGAGAATTTATAATCTTTTAAGGGGAAATAATCGATTAAGAACAGATTTGTTGATATTTTTAAGGGGTTAAGTTGGTTAAGTATCGTTATTTAATAGGTGATTTTTATAAAAAAAAAAAAAATAATGAATATGGTAAAGTAGGAGAAAGTGTTATTTGATGGTAAAAGATTGGTCAAGAGATGAATTTATTTTAAGGGGATTTCAAGAAATTTATTGGGTTGAATATCGATATAAGTCGGTGATTTTTATGAAAATAATGAATATAGCTGGGATTATTGTCATTTAAAGAGAAATGATTGGTTGAGAGTAAATTTTATATTATTTTAGGGGAAAACGATAGGTCAAGAGGGGGAATCTTACTTTTAGGGTGATTTATTCGGTTAGATATCAATGTCAAAAGATGGATACTTAGTGAAATCGATACATTTTCATTGACTTAAGGGTTATCAAAATATAACAATAAGATTTTGGTTAATTTTAATGATATTATTGGAATCTGAATTAAATATACGATACGTGTTCAGTTCTAAGAAATTTTTCGATTCATGCATTCAAGTATTTATTTGATTTTATTATTATATTTGTAATTTAATTAAAAACTAAAATTGACTAGTATTTAAAAATATTTGATTACCTATTATTTATGTTTTTTATTGACAATTTTCTGAATAATTTAAATATTTACGATTATTTCCAGGAATGAAGAGAAATTGTACGATTAAAAACTATGAGCTGTTGATAAAATACATTAATTTTTATTCAACAAGTACCTAGAACAATTACCTAACAATCTTAAAATTTTTGAAAATCTAACAAATTTTTTCAATTATTTTACAACTTAGTTAATTTAATTAACTGATAAGTACTAGTTTCTTTACGATTTGCTACTGTGTTGAAACATTGTTTTTTTTTTTTTTTTTTTTTTTTAAATTCTTATTCAAAGTACTAACAAATTCTATTAAAGATCTATCAAGACTTGTCAAAAATTATAAAACTTTGGTAATTTTAATAAGTATTACTCAATAACTACTATTTTCTTACCAATTTGCAGAAGGTCTTATTTTAAGATCTCAAATTTAACAACTTTCTCACAACTTTAATCAAATTCTAATCCCATGATAATCATAAATTACGTGTATTTTCTTAAAAAATGTCCATAGTTTTTCTTATATCGGTAAAACAAACACCTATATTTCAATAAAAAAAAACACGTGTGTATCATAAATTATTTACATTTTTCTTAACAATCTCAAACTTTACATAAATATTGAACTATTTTTATCATTTAACATATACACATAAAATAAATATTTCATAAATTGTTGAAAAATAACACATATTTTCATTAAAGTTTTTCCATAAACACT